>OAMR01001158.1:0-58824 GCA_900205405.1 Echinochloa crus-galli
TATGATCGGGTTCTCGGTTAATATGGTGAATGCTGTTCCATCTGCAGAAAAGGGAAGATTGAAAGTTTTAACCTCGAAGAAGGCAAGACAGGATGGTTCAGTTGATCCCACTCGGCAAATCACAATTGAGCAGGTTCGCCAGAAAAATCTTCGGTTCCCAAATAGCCGATTTGAAGTGGGAGAATCCTTTAAACCTAGAGTTACTACACGTATTCTCCTCAACAAATGGCAGCGTCAGCAAGAAAAAGAGCGTTTTCAAAGGCGTAAATACGAGGAGGAGAAAAGAAGGCGCGAAGAAGAAAGGTTTGAGGAAGAACAAAGAAAGAAGACGCGAAGAAGAAAGGTTTGAGGAAGAACAAGAAGAGTATGCTCGAGAGCAGGAACGTGCGCATTGGGGGTGTGCATTCTTCAGACACTGTTGGAACGAAGGTTTGAAGCTTCCCACATGGAATAATTGTCCTGAATGCAATAATAGGTATGATGAATATAGGCAGGGAACTGTCAATCGCCGATCTGTCCATGAAAGAATTGGCAGAGTACATCCTGGTGATGATCAGCGTTTTAATGATCAACCAAGAAAGAGACATGCTGATCACAAATGGGTTGATCGTGAAGAAGAAGAGGATCATGCTTATGTTTGGCAAAAAGGACAATGGTGCCCACCTGGTTTAAGAAGGAGTCAGAAGAGAAGAGTTCAACGCCTGAGGAATCAAGAATTAAAGCAAGCAAGGCCTAGGATGAAATCGATATGGCTCCCAAAAGACAGGCCTGACGAACATAGTCATTCGGCTCCTACATGCATGGTATGCTTTTTGCCAAATGAATTTATGGCTCCCACTGATCAAGTTGTGCAGGAGGGTATTGCCCGATATAGATGATGCCGAGCAATTCGGGTTAATGGCACAATTGATGTTGAACAAACAAGCTGTTTTTGAGAAGCCAACCCAGAATCGGCACATGAAGCCGCTGTACTTGAAGGGGTATGTTAATGGCAAACCATTGACCAAGATGTTTGTCGATGGAGGAGCTGCTGTCAATGTGATGCCATATACCACATTCAGAAAGCTTGGTATGGGCCTTAGAGATTTGACACCAACGAGTATAATTCTAAATGATTTTGCTGGAAATCCTTCGGACACCAAGGGATGCGTACATGTTGATCTGATGATTGGGTCCAAGACTCTGCTTACGACTTTCTTTGTCATTGAGGGCAAAGGGGCATATAGCTTGCTGCTTGGAAGAGATTGGATTCATGCAAATTGTTGTATTCCATCTACTATGCATCAACAGCTTATTCAGTGGATAGATGATGAGGTGGAGATTGTCCAAGCAGATGATTCAATAAGCGTGGCAAATATGGAACCAGCTTTCTGGGAATATCAAGGCATAGATTGTTTCTCAGGCAAAGACTGGGGAGAAGGTCCTGTGGCACCAGCCAGCAGTGATCAACAGCCGATCGAAGCAGTCGGCTCTCATAGTAATTTTTGATGGAAAATCCAATTGACGGAACTGATGGAAAATTAGGACGTGGATTTGTGTCGGCCGATAAATTAGAAGAAGTGGACATTGGAGATGGTGACAAGCCAAGGCCGACATTCATCAGTGCTATTGGCAGTACCGAGAAAAAGTTGGTTGATTTGACCAGCTTAAGGCAGAGGAATAATGAAACACCTACAGAGTTCCTCAGGAGGTTTAGGGAAACTAAGAGTATGTGCTTTTCTCTGAACATACCTGATGACCAGCTGGCTGGTATGGCTGTAGCTGGCATGCTGCCCGCCATTCGGGAGAAGCTGTTCGGGATGGAGTTTGATGATTTGGGCCAGTTGTCGCACAGATTGGCCTTGATGAGTAACCAGGCGTATGGTTTCAAGAAAGATGTCAGATTTGCTAAAAATAATGATGTAGCTGACATCTATAACCAATTCCTTGAAAGAGCAGATCAAGAAGATGAGTATGAAGATAGCGAGGAAATAGCTGCAGCAGAGATAGTGTGGAGCAAAGAACCAGTTACAATGACTCAAAGATGGATCAAACAGATGAAAGGAACATATGATTTTGATGTGACTAAGGCAGACAAATTGTTTGAGTTCCTGGTGAAAGAAGGCCGAATCAAATTGCCAGAGGGGCATTCTATGCTTCGGCCCGATGGAGTGAAAGATAAGAGGTACTGTGGGTTTCATGATAGAAATTCTCATTCCATTAATGAATGCAGAGTCTTTAGGATGAAGATTCAGAAAGCTATCCAGGAAGGACATTTGAAATTCGACAACAAAATGAAACTGGACAGTAACCCTTTCCCTCAGAATATGATCGGGTTCTCAGTTAATATGGTAAATGCTGTTCCATCTGGAGAAAAGGGAAGATTGAAAGTTTTAACCTCAAAGAAGGCAAAGCAGGATGGTTCAGTTGATCCTACTCGGCAGATCACAATTGAACAGATTCGCCAGAAAGATCTTCGGTTCCCAAATAGCCGATTTGAAGTGGGAGAATCCTTTAAACCTAGAGTTACTACACGTATTCTCCTCAACAAATGGCAGCGTCAGCAAGAAAAAGAGCGTTTTCAAAGGCGTGAATACGAGGAAGAGGAAAGAAGGCACGAAGAAGAAAGGTTTGAGGAAGAACAAGAAGAGTATGCTCGAGAGCAGGAACGAGCGCATTGGGGGTGTGCATTCTTCAGACACTGTTGGAACGAAGGTTTAAAGCTGCCTACAAAGAATAACTGTCCTGAGTGCAATAATGGGTATGTCGAACATAGGCAAAATGTTGCCAATCGCCGATCTGTCCATGAAAGAATTGGTAGGGTGCATCTTAGTGATGATCGGCGTTTTGATGATCAACCAAGAAAGAGACATGCTGATTGCAGATGGATTGATCATGAGGAAGAAGACCGTGAGTATGTTTGGCAAAAAGGACAGTGGTGTCCACCTGGTTTAAGAAGGAGTCAGAAGAGAAGAGTTCAACGCCTGAGGAATCAAGAATTAAAGCAAGCAAGGCCTAGGATGAAATCGATATGGCTCCCAAAAGACAGGCCTGACGAACATAGTCATTCGGCTCCTACATGCATGGTATGTTTCTTGCCGAATGAATTCATGGCTCCAGCTAACCAAATTGTACAGGAAGAGGTATTGCCCGATATAGATGACGCCGAACAATTTGGGTTAATGGCACAATTGATGTTGAACAAACAAGCTGTTTTTGAGAAGCCAACCCAGAATCGGCACATGAAGCCACTGTACTTGAAGGGATATGTTAATGGCAAACCATTGACCAAGATGTTTGTCGATGGAGGAGCTGCTGTCAATGTAATGCCATACACCACATTCAGGAAGCTTGGTATGGGCCTTAGAGATTTGACACCAACGAGCATAATTCTAAATGATTTTGCTGGAAATCCTTCGGACACCAAGGGATGCGTGCATGTTGATCTGATGATTGGGTCCAAGACTCTGCTTACGACTTTCTTTGTCATTGAGGGCAAAGGGGCATATAGCTTGCTGCTTGGAAGAGATTGGATTCATGCAAATTGTTGTATTCCATCTACTATGCATCAACAGCTTATTCAGTGGATAGATGATGAGGTGGAGATTGTCCAAGCAGATGATTCAATAAGCGTGGCAAATATGGAACCAGCTTTCTGGGAATATCAAGGCATAGATTGTTTCTCAGGCAAAGACTGGGGAGAAGGTCCTGTGGCACCAGCCAGCAGTGATCAACAGCCGATCGAAGCAGTCGGCTCTCATAGTAATTTTTGATGGAAAATCCAATTGATGGAACTGATGTCTTGCCATGGGAGATACAATTAGATTCAAGAAGAATAAAATTGCAAAAGGATTTAAGTTCTAAAAATTATAATGATTTAATGATGGACGAATTAGAAGATTTGCATATGATTCGTCTCAGGGCTTTGGAGAATATTGAGAAGAACAAAATGCGAGTTGCTAAGTATTACAATAAGAAGGTGAAAGTAAAGCAATTTACAGAAGGTGATTTGGTCTGGAAAGCGATATTGCCGATTGGAACCAAATATGCAGCATTCGGCAAGTGGTCTCCAAATTGGGAAGGTCCTTTCAGAGTGGTTAGATGCGTGCCTGGAAATGCATATATTTTGAAGACATTATTGGGAGAAGAATTTGCTTCTGCTATAAATGGAAGATATTTGAAGAGGTATTATCCCAGTATAGGAAGTGGCTGCGGCAGAGTTAGTATGGGGCAAAGAACCAGTTACAATGGATCAAAGGTGGATCAAGCAGATGAAGGGAACATATGATTTTGAATGGCCAGTACT
Organism: Echinochloa crus-galli; assembly: GCA_900205405.1. Lineage (NCBI taxonomy): Eukaryota > Viridiplantae > Streptophyta > Magnoliopsida > Poales > Poaceae > Echinochloa > Echinochloa crus-galli. The sequence continues at coordinate 4,286 of OAMR01001158.1, forward strand.
GAATGTATTGCCCTTAGCATAAAATATACTACATCAGATGATTCATGCAAGATCACAAAAGATAAGTTTTATTGCCGAAATTCCATAAATCCCTAGTACAAACTAATGGAATAGCTTGTTCAAAACGGACTGAGGATGAATGGAATCGGCAATGGCGGCGCCATGAGCATCAAGGCGATCTATAGAGGCCTCGATGTCGTCGATTTCCTCCGGGTTACCATTAGCGAAGCCAGTCGGTAGCCTGGAGTAGTCGGTATTGGTGTGCGTCGACATGGCAACTAGGCCTGCGGCAGTGCCCAGACGGATGCCGTGCGAGGCCACCTCATCGATGCGGCCCGCCGCTGCACCGAGGCGAGCTTCTGGTGTGTCCCCAGGAGCATTCACCTTGTTCGCCAGCTCATCCACCAGCGCCTTCAATCGATCGAGTTCGGCATCACACGCTGCAAAAGTCACAAGGAGATGACAGATTAGTATCATTTGGGAGACAAGATTGAGATTGAGCAGATTGCAGGACTCACCATCAATGACTTCGAGCAGTTGCTTGCGCTCGTGCTGCCATTCGAGGTCAGTAATCCCGGCTTGCTTGGAGATAGCCTCCAGTTCGCGACGAGAGTCGTCACGCTCCGCCTTGAATCGGCGAGCATCGCCGTCAGTGTAGCGGTAGTCGTCCGATTCAAGAGATCGATTGGACGAACTCGAAGATGCCGCAGGAGCGGCGGCTGGAGCTGCGACTGGCGCACCGGCGCCGGCAATCCATTGGATTACCCTGAAAGAACAAAGAGGTTCGTCAAGAAAGGAGGAGGAAATCTCAAAAGAACAAAGAGATTCGTCAAGAAAGAGGGAGGAAATCTCGAAAAGAACAAAGAGAAGCAAGCAGCTACTCACCTGCGGCGAGCGCCGGCACGACTTCCTTCGGCCTCATCGGCAGCCGGGCGCCTCCTGTTGTTGTCGGCCATTGGAAGTTCCTCGGAAATACTGTGGATAGGGAAAAGAATGGCTTGGGCCGGCAAGAACTTGGAAGGCGAAGAACTTGGTGAAGAAACTGTGGGCTGCTTGGATGTTTATTTATAGAACCCGCAGAGAAAATCATGGCCAAAGATCGTGGCACGTATTCCGAAGAGTTCGGAAGGTGGAAAGGATTTTCCAGCCGATCGGTTCTCATGTCGTTTGGGATTCTTATCGAGTCGTATTCGGCTTTGACTGGATGGGATTCGGCTATGTCATAGTTGAAGCGTTTTCGGGTCTAAGTACTATTATGGCCAACTTTGCCGAATGAAAGAAAAACAGAGTTAAAAGGATGACAAGGTTACAGGGTTAATAAAGCATTCGGCTATCAAACATAATTCACACACCCAAGAACTTTGAGATTACATTTTTGGCATTTGATATCATGTTGCTGATGTTCTCTAATAAGTTTTTATCAGCTTCTTGGGTTCTGGTCAGGGCAGCGAGCTTCGCCTTGAGTTGTTTGTCTTCGTTTAAAGCTGCTAAGGCTTCCTTTCGCCTCTTCTCTGTTAGCTTGGGAAGCTCTACTATTTTCTTCTTGTCAGCTTCAATTTCGGCCGATAGATTTTTCAATTCGGCTTCAAGTGCAGCTTTTCTGATCTCCTTCATTTCAAGTTCAGATTCCAGTTTGGTTAATAATTCCTTATCATTCTGGACTTGAGTATGCAGATCTTTTACAGATTGCTTAACCAAAGTTCTCCTTTGCTCCAAGGCTGGTTGAGCCGATTGATTCTTCAGAGCTTGTTTCACTGCGATAAAATGATCATCCAATCTGGAAATTGGATCTAAAGAAGTCTTGATATCGGCAGGAAGATCTTGATCAACTGATTCGAGCAAATCTCTTAAAAGATCAGCATTGGTAACTTGTTCCCGAGTGTCCTTATGCAGAAAAGAGAGGATTTCTTTCAGTTTTGCTTGATTCTCCTCTGATAAAGTTTGACCAGAAGAGGTTTCTTCTCCTTGTTCGGCAACTAGATCATCCACAGCAAATGAATAGCTGGGTGAAGAAGTGGTTTTCTCCTGAAAAAGATATTGCCGAATTATTGATGATTCATTGGATAAAGAGCTGGAAGACTGAGTAATTATCTCTACCTCATTCCTGGTCTCTTGAATGGAAAGAGAGGGCAGCTCGAGCTCAGGCAAAGATTCTTGTATGTCATGCTGAGGAGAGCTTGGAAGATCTGTTGGTGGAAAAGAGGCTTCTAGTTGAGGAACATCAGGAGAAGCTGAAGCTAGTTCTTGATGAGAAGGAGGATTCTCCGAAATTGGGTCTATTGAGATTTGCTCTGAAACTGAAAAGGAATAAATGCCGATGAAGAGGAACTTTAGAGACAAAAATGTGAGAAAATTTTACCAATCATTGGAGCATCGGCAGGACCTGTACTGATTGCTGGCTGTTGTTCTTTAGACTGAAATCAAAAAGAAACAAAGCTGAGCAAAAACACCAAAAGCATTATAGTCAAAGAAGAAGGACTCTGACCTTGATTTTGCTACTTGTTCTTTTCTTCTTTACAACCGAGGGAGCAGCTATAAGGAGGGTTTTCCTCTTGACAGATGATGGTCTAGTAAGTATTGGATCTAAAGAAGCTTGTCTAGCCATCAGCTGAGCCAAGGTAGGGGATTGGTGCCCCAAAGCAGAGATTGGGCCTGCAGTTTTGTATAAAATTACCCTGGCAAGAGGAGCAGGTGTTATGTCCTGCAAAATAATAGAGTCAGAATTAATTGGGGCCAATGTTGTTAAGATAGATAAAGGAATAAGCATATTACCTCTGCAGTTGGCTGATAGTCAGGCATTAATTCAAGGCAGAAGGGATGAATTGGCATGTTGAAGATATGATCATGGAATTCTTGCCACCAGAGAGTGAAGGAAGGATGAGCAGATATTATTGGCACAAAAGGATCAGGTGCATAAATAGTTCCACAGCATTTATAGTTGAAAATCCTTCTTGTTTCTGTGAGATCCTTGACTATCTCCCTGGGCCTGAGGAATTCATGGAGAAATAGCCTAGGGGGCACTTGGCCACATCCCAACTGTCTAGCCATCATGTTTGGCTGATAATATTCATAAGTGCTTTGGACTAGCCTCCCTCCACAGAATTCGGCTGGCAGGATGCAGGGCTGGATGAAGGCATTAAAAATTGCTACAGATTGTACATCAGTGCATCCAGTCTCAAAGCTGAATTCGCAAGGGAGAGTAAGGTTGTCATTGTCCAAATAAGGGAACCAAAGAGGATTGGCAAAACCCCTGAAGAAGAGCTCAAATAGTTCACCGATGGTCTTGTTGATGGATACAGTGGAGGCAGCTTCTCCATAAGTTTGACAACCTTTGGTTCTTCGGGTTTCTCCTTCTTTATAATTGATTGAAGGGAAGTCTCGGCTGTTGAGATCAATAGCAACGATTTGGTGCATATATAATTGCAGCCACATCTGGACGAACCACCAGGGACCATTGACACAGGGGATCTTCTTGCTAGTGTGCATCAGGTGGGTGGTTTGGTTGAGCATATGGTAAACGCTTCCCAGGAGGTATTTCCCAAGTGGGATGACTTTTCCAGCAGCCAGCTCTTCAGCCATCACAATGTGATTCAAGGTTGGCTCATTGGCTTTGCCACAAAAAACTGATCTGCATAGCCACATGTTCAGGAAAGCTCTGTATTCGACATCAGTCAGAGGACCATCAGACATATGATTCTGGATATATCTCTTGTATCCAACCCCTGTTCTTACTCCTGTCTGCTTGGAGGAACCTTTATGGTCATATGGATGCACAGTTCCTGTAACATTCAGGCCGGTCATCATGTAGACATCGGCTAAGGTAGGGGACATTGGGCCATGGCCGAAGAGAAAAGCATTTGCACCATTGGACCAGAAGTGGCAAGCTGCGATCAGAAGGTTCTCATTCTTTGGTGTTTCAGCTAGAGATAGCTCCAAGCAATGAGAAATACGAAGGCTGTCCCAATTCTGTGTCTGGGGACTTTTATCGTCAGAGATCCTTTTGTACCAGTTTCTCCATCCGGCGATTGGGGGCAAAGGCCAGTTCTTGAAGGCATCTTGCCACTCCTGAGGTTTTGTCAGTGAAATCTTAAAAGGAATCCGCTGAGATTCAGCCGCAATGATTTCAGAAGGATCTGAATCTCCTACGGGACCGAGGAAGTAGGATGGAGATTTTTCCTCAACAGGGATGAGGATTTCGGCAGCTAGGGCCTATCAAAGGGGATGAGAAGAAATTTAAAATGCAAATCGAAAGAAGAGTGCCGAACATGCTTGAGGGGATTGAAGTTTACCTGGAGAGCAAGATCTTGGTCCGCCATTTGAAGGTTGGATCTTGGAAGACGATGACTTAGGGTTCGGATCCGGATGAGAGCTCTGAAGATTCGGAAGGAGAAGCGGGTGCCGAGCAGAACCGACTTGGAAATGTTAAGTGCTTTTGGTCAATTCCGAGATAAAAGTTACCTCTTATCCCGAAATTGAAGGGGCATGTGTTGACACCAAAAATTGGCACCAGGAAGAGGCTGACATGTGGGCCGGATTTGGTAGAAGGATGCCATTCGGCTAAAAGGGTTTTTTCTGAAGCATTCGGCAAAGATGCTCTGCGGTCGGGAACGCGTCGCCATTCGGCTGAAATATTCGGCAGAGATACTCTGCGGTCGGGAATGCGTCATCATTCGGCAGAGGCATTGTTCCGCAGGCGAAGAGTGGTAGCATTCGGGAAGACATGATGACGTGGATCAACATAAGGAAAAGGCCGGTTCGAACAAGGAAAGCTATGTGGACACGAAGATTCGTCATTTATTTTTAGAAACAAGTGTTGTAGTCGTGTCCGACTAGGAGTTGTATCAAGACCTGGGTATAAATATAAACCCATGGCAGCTGTAAAAGAAGAGAGAATGAATCATACAACAAACCGGCCCCGTGCCAACATCGAGTCCTTTAGTCGAGTCGTCGAGTTCTTCGAGAGGAGTCATCGATCCGTCGACCTCCGTAAGTACCGGCAACCTTGTATCATGCTTAGTATCATGCGGTGGATTTAAGCTTTGATGCAAGTAGTCTTGTTACCATGCTTAGTATCATCCGGTGGATTTAAGTTGTGGTTTCAAGAAGGTTCCTCTGTTAGGTCATGAGCCATGCGGTGGGCTAAGATCTAGTATGGACCAAGTTATCGGCTCTGTTAGATTTCGGCAAGATCTAACAGATTCATTAAGTTACCCCGTGTTGCTCCTTTTTTACTATGTGCTTAATTCATGCAACACACCTTTGCCCAATCTAGATCGGCTAGAATCGGCTCTGCTTTACGGTGCGACGACTTATCCCCTCATAGCCGAATCCGAAACCGATCTAGGTTGCTACGTGTCGCGGGTTCAAGCTTGTCGGCATCGTGTAGATCTTGACAGAACCGGGTATCATGCGGTAGATGCAGGTTTTTGGGTCGTCTTAGAGCTAATCATCCGGTGGATTAGAATTCGATTCGATCTGATAGATTTATCTTTACCGATTAGGCTTGTTCCTTCGCCATGGACCCCGATTCGGCTAAATAGCCGCATTCGGTAGTGCTCTCACGAGTGAACGTGTGTTCGTGGGTTTGCATTGGACAATGAATGCTTTTAGCCTTTCACGATTAGATTGTATCATGCGGTGGATTGATCTAATCTGATTAGTGGCGTGGTCACAAACAAGTCGTATCATGCGGTGGATTAACTTGTTTGCTATCATGCTTGACGGGTGCTGCTTTCGGCCTATGCATTCTTGTTTTCAATGTAAATTCGTGACTGTGTTGTGGGTTCGTAACTAAACATTGAGTGCTTTTAGCTTTTCATGATTAGATTGTATCATGCGGTGGATTGATCTAATCTGATTAGTGGCGTGGTCACAAACAAGTCGTATCATGCGGTGGATTAACTTGTTTGCTATCATGCTTGACGGGTGCTGCTTTCGGCCTATGCATTCTTGTTTTCAATGTAAATTCGTGACTGTGTTGTGGGTTCGTAACTAAACATTGAGTGCTTTTAGCTTTTCATGATTAGATTGTATCATGCGGTGGATTGATCTAATCTGATTAGTGGCGTGGTCACAAACAAGTCGTATCATGCGGTGGATTAACTTGTTTGCTATCATGCTTGACGGGTGCTGCTTTCGGCCTATGCATTCTTGTTTTCAATGTAAATTCGTGACTGTGTTGTGGGTTCGTAACTAAACATTGAGTGCTTTTAGCTTTTCATGATTAGATTGTATCATGCGGTGGATTGATCTAATCTGATTAGTGGCGTGGTCACAAACAAGTCGTATCATGCGGTGGATTAACTTGTTTGCTATCATGCTTGACGGGTGCTGCTTTCGGCCTATGCATTCTTGTTTTCAATGTAAATTCGTGACTGTGTTGTGGGTTCGTAACTAAACATTGAGTGCTTTTAGCTTTTCATGATTAGATTGTATCATGCGGTGGATTGATCTAATCTGATTAGTGGTGCGGTTTCAAACAAGTCGTATCATGCGGTGGATTAACTTGTTTGCTATCATGCTTGACGGGTGCTGCTTTCGGCCTATGCATTCTTGTTTTCAATGTAAATTCGTGACTGTGTTGTGGGTTCGTAACTAAACATTGAGTGCTTTTAGCTTTTCATGATTAGATTGTATCATGCGGTGGATTGATCTAATCTGATTAGTGGCGTGGTCACAAACAAGTCGTATCATGCGGTGGATTAACTTGTTTGCTATCATGCTTGACGGGTGCTGCTTTCGGCCTATGCATTCTTGTTTTCAATGTAAATTCGTGACTGTGTTGTGGGTTCGTAACTAAACATTGAGTGCTTTTAGCTTTTCATGATTAGATTGTATCATGCGGTGGATTGATCTAATCTGATTAGTGGCGTGGTCACAAACAAGTCGTATCATGCGGTGGATTAACTTGTTTGCTATCATGCTTGACGGGTGCTGCTTTCGGCCTATGCATTCTTGTTTTCAATGTAAATTCGTGACTGTGTTGTGGGTTCGTAACTAAACATTGAGTGCTTTTAGCTTTTCATGATTAGATTGTATCATGCGGTGGATTGATCTAATCTGATTAGTGGCGTGGTCACAAACAAGTCGTATCATGCGGTGGATTAACTTGTTTGCTATCATGCTTGACGGGTGCTGCTTTCGGCCTATGCATTCTTGTTTTCAATGTAAATTCGTGACTGTGTTGTGGGTTCGTAACTAAACATTGAGTGCTTTTAGCTTTTCATGATTAGATTGTATCATGCGGTGGATTGATCTAATCTGATTAGTGGCGTGGTCACAAACAAGTCGTATCATGCGGTGGATTAACTTGTTTGCTATCATGCTTGACGGGTGCTGCTTTCGGCCTATGCATTCTTGTTTTCAATGTAAATTCGTGACTGTGTTGTGGGTTCGTAACTAAACATTGAGTGCTTTTAGCTTTTCATGATTAGATTGTATCATGCGGTGGATTGATCTAATCTGATTAGTGGCGTGGTCACAAACAAGTCGTATCATGCGGTGGATTAACTTGTTTGCTATCATGCTTGACGGGTGCTGCTTTCGGCCTATGCATTCTTGTTTTCAATGTAAATTCGTGACTGTGTTGTGGGTTCGTAACTAAACATTGAGTGCTTTTAGCTTTTCATGATTAGATTGTATCATGCGGTGGATTAATCTAATCTGATTAGTGGCGTGGTCACAAACAAGTCGTATCATGCGGTGGATTAACTTGTTTGCTATCATGCTTGACGGGTGCTGCTTTCGGCCTATGCATTCTTGTTTTAATGTAAATTCGTGACTGTGTTGTGGGTTCGTAACTAAACATTGAGTGCTTTTAGCTTTTCATGATTAGATTGTATCATGCGGTGGATTAATCTAATCTGATTAGTGGCGTGGTCACAAACAAGTCGTATCATGCGGTGGATTAACTTGTTTGCTATCATGCTTGACGGGTGCTGCTTTCGGCCTATGCATTCTTGTTTTAATGTAAATTCGTGACTGTGTTGTGGGTTCGTAACTAAACATTGAGTGCTTTTAGCTTTTCATGATTAGATTGTATCATGCGGTGGATTAATCTAATCTGATTAGTGGATAAATGGAAGATATTTAAAGAAGTATTATCCCAGTATTGAGATCAATCGGTGATTGATATGTTGAATTACCAAACAGCCGATATTCGGGAAGCTATCGTCTTTAGAAGGGAGTTAACAGAGACATTGGAGGAAAAGAAAGATGGCCAATACTGAATGTATTGCCCTTAGCGCAAAATATATACATCAATCACGGAGTGATTCCAGCAACTAAACAAAGGACTTCCATTGGTTAGGTCATTTACAAGAAGGAGGGCACAAGATTGCAATGGAGATTAGTTGATCCACCCAATCCTATGCCTAATCGGGATATCATGATTGAAAGAATCGGCCAGATCTGTCCCTGTTTCTTTCATGTCCTCCACAGAGTGTTCTACTTCACGCTCCAGGCCCCGCTCGCAAACATCGAATCTACTGTAGTCGACGCCAGAATGAATCCGCACGGCGTTGAAGGCGAGTGCTGCACCATAGCCCATACCGGCCCTGGAGATATCAGGAAGGATGTGGTTGATTTTGTTCACCCGATCCAAAGCCGTCCTGCCTGTAGCATTGGCCGTAAGGGCAAGCCTGGCGACGGCTGCTTCTAGAGTCCGAAGCTGTTTTTCCAGAGCTAAAAGAAAGAGTAAGCAAAAGCGAAAAGGAAAAACGAGATCAGGAATAAGAAGATACTCACCAGCAGCTCGCTTCCGAGCAATGTCACGTTCTCTGGAAATTCGATCAATCTCTTGATTCTTATCTTCCAGGATAAGTTGAAAGTTGACAACTTGATGAATCAGGTCCTCTGGAAGATCATCATCGACTCTCCTGTGTAAGGGCAAACCAGATAAGAATGATTGCATTATCATAAAATGGAGTAAAGAAGAAGATAACCTCCTCTTAGAGGTGCTAGATGCACCAGGCTCGGAATTTTGCCTGCTGCTCACAGAAGACATTTTCTAGGCTGGATTAGATGATGAATGAGAAGAGGAAAGGGTGTTCTTTGAACTCTAAGATTAAAAAACAGGGCAGTCTGGAAAACGTTGGCCGAAACGGAGTGGAAAGGCAGTTTAAAAGGGCCATCGAGGAGTGCGTTGAAAGGTGAGTCGGCAGATGAAGCAATTATGACGCGCGTATGTTTCCAAAGTACTGAAGATGACAGGTGGACCCGATAAGAAGACGAAAGGGCATTCGGCAAAATAAGCAGGAAGCTGGTCAGTAATGAAGAATCGGTAAAGTGGTGATACCGCTGGACTTCGATTGAGAGAGAACATGATAGATGGAGCTGACTTGCAAAAATTTCCTTCAATTTTGCTTGATTCTCCTCTGATAAAGTTGAACCGGAAGAGGTCTCTTCTCCTTGTTCGGCAACTAGATCATCCACAGCAAATGAATAGCTGGGTGAAGAAGTGGTTTTCTCCTGAAAGAAGATTATGCCGAATTATCATATATTTTGAAGACATTATTGGGAGAAGAATTTGCTTCTGCTATAAATGGAAGATATTTGAAAAGGTATTATCCCAGTGTTGATGGAAATATATATTGAGATTCTTGTATATCATGCTGAGGAGAGCTTGGAAGATCTGTTGGTGGAGGAGAGGCTTCCAGTTGAGGAACATCAAGAGAGGCTGAAGCTAGTTCTTGATGAGAAGGAGAATTCTCCAAGATTGGGTCTGTTGAGATTTGCTCTGAAACTGAAAAGGAATCAATGCCGAAGGAAAGGAACTTTAAAGATGAGATAATGAGAAATTTTACCAATCATTGAAGCATCGGCAGGACCTGCACTGATTGCTAGCTGTTGTTCTTTGGACTGAAATCAAAAAGAAATAAAGCTGAGCAAAAACACCAAAAGCATTATAGTCAAAGAAAAAGAACTCTGACCTTGATTTTGCTACTTGTTCTTTTCTTCTTTACAACCGAGGGAGCAGCTATAAGGAGGGTTTTCCTCTTGACAGATGATGGTCTAGTGAGTATTGAATCTGAAGAAGCTTGTCTAGCCATCAGCCGAGCCAAGGTAGGGGATTGGTGCCCCAAAGCAGAGATTGGGCCTGCAGTTTTGTATAAAATTACCCTGGCAAGAGGGGCAGGTGTTATGTCCTGCAAAATGATAGAGTCAGAATCGATTGAGGCTAATATTGTTAAGACAGATAAAGGAATGGGCATATTACCTCTGCAGTTGGTTGATAATCAGGCATTAATTCGAGACAGAAGGGATGAATTGGCATGTTGAAGATATGATCATGGAACTCTTGCCACCAGAGAGTGAAGGAAGGATGAGCAGATGTTATTGGCACAAAAGGATCAGGTGCATAAATGGTTCCACAGCATTTATAGTTGAAAATCCTTCTTGTTTCTGTGAGATCCTTGACTATCTCCCTGGGCCTGAGGAATTCATGGAGAAATAGCCTAGGGGGCACTTGGCCACATCCCAACTGTCTAGCCATCATGTTTGGCTGATAATATTCATAAGTGCTTTGGACTAGCCTCCCTCCACAGAATTCGGCTGGCAGGATGCAGGGCTGGATAAAGGCATTAAAAATTGCTACAGATTGTACATCAATGCATCCAGTCTCAAAGCTGAATTCGCAAGGGAGAGTAAGATTGTCATTGTCCGAATAAGGGAACCAAAGAGGATAGAAAGGATGAATTGGCATGTTGAAGATATGATCATGGAATTCTTGCCACCAGAGAGTGAAGGAAGGATGAGCAGATATTATTAGTACAAAAGGATAAGGTGCATAAATGGTTCCACAGCATTTATAGTTGAAGATCCTTCTTGTTTCTGTGAAATCCTTGATTATCTCCCTAGGCCTGAGGAATTCATGGAGGAATAGCCTAGGGGGCACTTGGCCACATCCCAACTGTCTAGCCATCATGTTTGGCTGATAATATTCATAAGTGCTTTGGACTAGCCTCCCTCCACAGAATTCGGCTGGCAGGATGCAGGGCTGGATAAAGGCATTAAAAATTGCTACAGATTGTACATCAGTGCATCCAGTCTCAAAGCTGAATTCGCAAGGGAGAGTAAGGTTGTCATTGTCCAAATAAGGGAACCAAAGAGGATTGGCAAAACCCCTGAAGAAGAGCTCAAATAGTTCACCGATGGTCTTGTTGATGGATACAGTGGAGGCAGCTTCTCCATAAGTTTGACAACCTTTGGTTCTTCGGGTTTCTCCTTCTTTATAATTGATTGAAGGGAAGTCTCGGCTGTTGAGATCAATAGCAACGATTTGGTGCATATATAATTGCAGCCACATCTGGACGAACCACCAGGGACCATTGACACAGGGGATCTTCTTGCTAGTGTGCATCAGGTGGGTGGTTTGGTTGAGCATATGGTAAACGCTTCCCAGGAGGTATTTCCCAAGTGGGATGACTTTTCCAGCAGCCAGCTCTTCAGCCATCACAATGTGATTCAAGGTTGGCTCATTGGCTTTGCCACAAAAAACTGATCTGCATAGCCACATGTTCAGGAAAGCTCTGTATTCGACATCAGTCAGAGGACCATCAGACATATGATTCTGGATATATCTCTTGTATCCAACCCCTGTTCTTACTCCTGTCTGCTTGGAGGAACCTTTATGGTCATATGGATGCACAGTTCCTGTAACATTCAGGCCGGTCATCATGTAGACATCGGCTAAGGTAGGGGACATTGGGCCATGGCCGAAGAGAAAAGCATTTGCACCATTGGACCAGAAGTGGCAAGCTGCGATCAGAAGGTTCTCATTCTTTGGTGTTTCAGCTAGAGATAGCTCCAAGCAATGAGAAATACGAAGGCTGTCCCAATTCTGTGTCTGGGGACTTTTATCGTCAGAGATCCTTTTGTACCAGTTTCTCCATCCGGCGATTGGGGGCAAAGGCCAGTTCTTGAAAGCATCTTGCCACTCATGAGGTCTTGTCAGTGAAATCTTAAAAGGAATCCGCTGAGATTCGGCCGCAATGATTTCAGAAGGATCTGAATCTCCTACGGGACCGAGGAAATAGGATGGAGATTTTTCCTCAACAGGGATGAGGATTTCGGCAGCTAGGGCCTATCAAAGGGGATGAGAAGAAATTTAAAATGCAAATCGAAAGAAGAGTGCCGAACATGCTTGAGGGGATTGAAGTTTACCTGGAGAGCAAGATCTTGGTCCGCCATTTGAAGGTTGGATCTTGGAAGACGATGACTTAGGGTTCGGATCCGGATGAGAGCTCTGAAGATTCGGAAGGAAAAGCGGGTGCCGAGCAGAACCAACTTGGAAATGTTAAGTGCTTTTGGTCAATTCCGAGATAAAAGTTACCTCTTATCCCGAAATTGAAGGGGCATGTGTTAACACCAAAAATTGGCACCAGGAAGAGGCTGACATGTGGGCCGGATTTGGTAGAAGGATGCCATTCGGCTAAAAGGGTTTTTTCTGAAGCATTCGGCAAAGATGCTCTGCGGTCGGGAACGCGTCGCCATTCGGCTGAAATATTCGGCAGAGATACTCTGCGGTCGGGAATGCGTCATCATTCGGCAGAGGCATTGTTCCGCAGGCGAAGAGTGGTAGCATTCGGGAAGACATGATGACGTGGATCAACATAAGGAAAAGGCCGGTTCGAACAAGGAAAGCTATATGGGCACGAAGATTCGTCATTTATTTTTAGAAACAAGTGTTGTAGTCGTGTCCGACTAGGAGTTGTATCAAGACCTGGGTATAAATATAAACCCATGGCAGCTGTAAAAGACAATCGAATCAATCATACAACAAACCGGCCCCGTGCCAACATCGAGTCCTTTAGTCGAGTCGTCGAGTTCTTCGAGAGGAGTCATCGATCCGTCGACCTCCGTAAGTACCGGCAACCTTGTATCATGCTTAGTATCATGCGGTGGATTTAAGCTTTGATGCAAGTAGTCTTGTTACCATGCTTAGTATCATCCGGTGGATTTAAGTTGTGGTTTCAAGAAGGTTCCTCTGTTAGGTCATGAGCCATGCGGTGGGCTAAGATCTAGTATGGACCAAGTTATCGGCTCTGTTAGATTTTGGCAAGATCTAACAGATTCATTAAGTTACCCCGTGTTGCTCCTTTTTTACTATGTGCTTAATTCATGCAACACACCTTTGCCCAATCTAGATCGGCTAGAATCGGCTCTGCTTTACGGTGCGACGACTTATCCCCTCATAGCCGAATCCGAAACCGATCTAGGTTGCTACGTGTCGCGGGTTCAAGCTTGTCGGCATCGTGTAGATCTTGACAGAACCGGGTATCATGCGGTAGATGCAGGTTTTTGGGTCGTCTTAGAGCTAATCATCCGGTGGATTAGAATTCGATTCGATCTGATAGATTTACCTTTACCGATTAGGCTTGTTCCTTCGCCATGGACCCCGATTCGGCTAAATAGCCGCATTCGGCAGTGCTCTCACGAGTGAACTTGTGTTCGTGGGTTTGCATTGGACAATGAATGCTTTTAGCCTTTCACGATTAGATTGTATCATGCGGTGGATTGATCTAATCTGATTAGTGGTGTGGTCTCAAACAAGTCGTATCATGCGGTGGATTAACTTGTTTGCTATCATGCTTGACGGGTGCTGCTTTCGGCCTATGCATTCTTGTTTTCAATGTAAATTCGTGACTGTGTTGTGGGTTCGTAACTAAACATTGAGTGCTTTTAGCTTTTCATGATTAGATTGTATCATGCGGTGGATTGATCTAATCTGATTAGTGGCGTGGTCACAAACAAGTCGTATCATGCGGTGGATTAACTTGTTTGCTATCATGCTTGACGGGTGCTGCTTTCGGCCTATGCATTCTTGTTTTCAATGTAAATTCGTGACTGTGTTGTGGGTTCGTAACTAAACATTGAGTGCTTTTAGCTTTTCATGATTAGATTGTATCATGCGGTGGATTGATCTAATCTGATTAGTGGCGTGGTCACAAACAAGTCGTATCATGCGGTGGATTAACTTGTTTGCTATCATGCTTGACGGGTGCTGCTTTCGGCCTATGCATTCTTGTTTTCAATGTAAATTCGTGACTGTGTTGTGGGTTCGTAACTAAACATTGAGTGCTTTTAGCTTTTCATGATTAGATTGTATCATGCGGTGGATTGATCTAATCTGATTAGTGGCGTGGTCACAAACAAGTCGTATCATGCGGTGGATTAACTTGTTTGCTATCATGCTTGACGGGTGCTGCTTTCGGCCTATGCATTCTTTGTTTACTGCGAATTTATGATCATGTTTCACCCTTTTATTTATCTATCATGCTCTGTTTCTCGCTAATCGGCTACGAGTATGTGTTATAATGTTCATTCGTTTGAAAGCCGATCTTTCGTCATGCTTACGTCACGCATTCGGCAGTGCGCTCCTTGCGTGCCTTGCCGATTGCCGAATGAGGTTTTAACTGCCGACAGATAGCTTCCCTGTAGCTATATGTCTTTCGAGATTGGCTTCAACGCCGCAAACATGGAACTGTCTGGTCTCACCCGGCACGTTCCAGGTTTTAATCTAAACGTTTTTATCCCTTTGTTAGTTTTCAGGCAAACTGACTGGCACGCTTCCGGATTCGAAAGCCCGGGCCACGTTTGAAGCCAGCTTTGTTCGGCTTGCTGTGTGCTTGGCGTGAGGTGCGGATTTTACGTCAACACACTTTTTGGCACGCCCGGTGGGACACACACAAGTTTTCAAGATGCCTGAGTTGAGCGACATCATGGATGTCACTTTGGAAGAATTGTCTGAAGAGCATCAACAGATGGTAAAGGCTGCTGCTAGTCAATTCATTAACAAATGTTTACTGTCTTTCGCCAAGAACAGGAGTGGTGCACCTTTTCTCAAGTCTGATCTGCCAAACTCATTCTGGTAGTGTGACATTCTTCAACATGCCCGAGGCTGCCAAGCCTGGCGACTTCCAGGTCGCCATCGAGGACGACGTACTCGTGATCAGGACAAAGCTCAAGCAGGTAGCGGAGCAGCAGCAAGGGGAACCCGACGGCAGTGTCACGTTCCACGTCCGGCTGCTGGTGGCCAAGGGGTATGACAAGGAGAATGTTCGTGCCGAACTCCAACTCCGAGCGCTGGTGGTCACCATCCCCAAGGTTAATCCTGCATTCACCAAGGAAGTTGCTATCGATGGAAAATAGGAATGCTGGAACCCCCTTTTCTGGCAACGTCACATATCCATATTTCCTTCAATTAGGCGTGTCTATGTGGCTCAACGTGAGGCACATCGACAAATAAAACATTGAGTGTTTGTATTTCTGCTATGACATTATGTGAAGGTGATTTTCTTCAAAGATATATGATGACAAAACTGTTCTACTCATGCACGCCTTCAGAAATTGTCCATGAATACATCAGTACAAAAGTTTTTCCATCATAAATAGGCAATTATGCTAGTTATTCAGTTTTTTATCAGGCAAGCAATGTGGGATATGATGGACTGAACGAGGGGTTAACTCAAGAAATTGTCTGTTTTACTTTGGGAGATTGTGCTAAGTGATTTCTATAGTCATAAACTTACCGGCTTAGTTTACGTTGCAACAAGAAACCTTATAAATGTATAGTACAATGAATTGAATCCAAACAGTTTGGCCTGTATATATACCGCAATGAAACTTGATCAGCTTTTGGCTGTCATTTCGACATATAGTTGATTATTGGTGCGACCCTTTTCTTTTTTTTGCTGATCCTCTGTTATAACTTATAAGTGAGCATTGTTTGTCCATTGTACTTTTGTTGAATGAACATTAGGGGAAGCCTGTACTTGTTGTATATATAGTAGCAGAAAAAGGAAGAATACACAATACAAACTCGGTCAGAGAAAACCAAAAAGGGGAACGGACAATAACCAAAGAAAAAAAGCAAAAGAAAAGGGGAGTTATACTTCTCCATGCCACTTGTTAATTCTCGGAAAATAGCTTTTCTCTCTATGTAGAAGCAATCCGGACTGTGCTTTAAAACTTGCTTCCACCGCACCACCATAAATGCTACACGACTAAAAGATAAAGTTGTTACTCTTTTCCAAAAGCTCCAAGTAAGAATGATAGTTATCTCCATGAAAAGTGGAGCAGCGAGGCAGTTAGGTGACCGAGGATCTCTAATGGAGCTTGTTGATCATCATAGATGAGTGAGAATATGGAACATGCCTTGCAAAATCACAGAGTAATAGTAGGTGTTCATCTGTTACCTCTTGACGCTGGGAGCAGGTAATAACGAAGTCATATGATGCAAAATCGATATTTTTGCTGTGAATAATCCCCTTGTGTTTAATATGTCCTTCAAGAGCTGCCTGAAGAAAAGTTTATGCTGGTACGGGCAAGTTGAGATTTCCATAACCATCAGAAGCCGAGGTGTACCTCCTGATGGCCCATGAATTGCGTGTGGTTTGGGTGAGGAATTTGTCTCAGTTAGCCGGAGGATCTTGCTGCCGGCGAGCACTTCATGGAATTGCACTAGAACTCGATTAACACAGATTGAACTCAGGCGTTTTCGATGCAGTTAGAACTCGCTACTTTTTCACATATATTCAACTTCTATTTAAAGGAAAACATGGCTAGAAGCGGCAGCTACATGACTCGCATATGCGTCGAGCACAACACTCGCACACCCAAAAACAACTTTGCCATGCTGAGAATCTAACAAACATTGAAAAAACGGGACCACAATGATATCCCACCGGAAATGATCATGATCAAATTTAGTTCACCCTTAGGCCAACTCTGTGAAAGAACTTTATGGAGATTATTTAATAATAGCACTTCATTTTAAAATTTTGCAAAAGTACTGGTTTTATTTTGCATTGATGTTGGAGCCTAGCTCACAAGAGAGAATGCTTTTGTCACACCCTACAATTTTTAGATTTTAAGATATGATTGGGGAGCATTAACTAAAACAATTATTTCTTAAATTTCTAAATTTTCCCAATGTTTATATAATTAAAAGGAAATTTAGTATATGAAAAATAATTGTTTTCTAAAATTAAAGGGAAACAACATAGGTTTTGTGTGGTGTGCTTTGCATTCATGCCGGTTGCATCGAGTTTTTTCTAGGAAATTTTCATATCTTTTCTGGGTCGGTATAAACTTGTATTATAGTAAATAGTTAAAATTGGATCAACTAAAAGTGCTTACCGCAGTGAGTCAGTTCGCTCTTGGCCTTATGTGTCTTTTGCACATGATAAGTACGACATGTACTCACCGTTGGTGTTTACAAATTGCTTTTGTTTCATATCCATAGATGCTCTTAGAAGCAAAAGATGTCATGAAGATGGTGCCAAAGTCTAGGCATACGCAAACCTTAGTCGATTGCCTGTGAAATCTAGAGCCTTTCGTTCCAGAATAAGTTGTATATCTCTAGTAGACTTGCAAGTCATTATATTTTCTTTATGTGATATTGTATCCATTATTTACTAGTTTATTGTATGTGTGAAACTGGATCGCACACCGACGGTGTACACTTATCATTTTTTTAAAACACGGTAGGTGTGACATCCATGTTTTCCCTAACATTTAAAATCCAATGACAAATTGAAAATTCAACACTTCAGAAATAATTAAATTTTGTGTTTTAATTGTGTGAAATACCGAGAATTTCAAATTTAAATAATTTGAAAATATGAACCTAAACTAACTTTATGAATTTTTAGAAAATTCATAAAATCTTGTGAAGTTTTGGTGGTTCAGGAACCCATGCAAATTAGAAACATATATAAACATATCCAAAATGATGCCCGCCTCTTTTCGTTACCAATAAACTATGGGAAACTAAAAAGGAATTCCCATAAATTAGAATTGATGTTCATAATTGATACAGATGCATGCAACTATGCAAGCGTCTAAACACCATATATTTTCCATCCTAGCTCTTCCATCAAAATCATGTAAAATTGGACCCTCCTATTTCTACTAGTGCCCTCATTTGGTTCTATAGTTTTTATCCAATTTTTTATCTAAATTTAATTAACCCTTTCATAGTTAGCATGTACGCCCTCCATTGTGGCTTATAGTTTACTTTAGTTTTTTAACTTAATATTATTTACTTTTGACCAACATCAATTAACTCAATATTCTTTAAATGACCAACATCCATAATATCAAATTAGTTTGAATCCAATGTGAATTATGTTTTGGTAGTGTATTTATATTCTATTATAGATGTTGTTGCACTTTCTTATAAATTTAGTCAAACTTAAACAAGTTTGACTCAGAATAAAGCTTAACTAAAGTTTAATGAATCAAATGGAGTAACTAGAATAGGTACTCACCTAGAGTTCCAAAAAACTCAGCAAATATCAAATACCACCTCAATTCTGAACGACCACCATGTCCTTGATATGGTCCTAGACCACATTGCCTTGGGAAAGGCCTCGTCGACCTTACTCTTCGAAGGACAATCACAAATTGGTAGAGGGCCCAGCCATGCATTTTGATTTGTTGGCAACATATTCTGAGGGGTCGGTTGATTATTTGATTTACTGGTTGGTGGTTTCACAAGATCATCACTTTGGGTCCCATGTTGTTCAAAGGAATCTTCCAAAATATTAAAGAGAAAATGAGGTTACAAAAGGAAGGGTGGAGGCTCACTCTAGTCTAGAGTTACGCAACGAGCGGAAAAATGAAAGCCACCTGATGCAGAAAGCAAGGACAGAGCGGTCATGCACTAGAAGAAGGCAGTGATGTTTGCCAAATAACTATGAAAATGAATCCCCCCTCCCAACTGTATCTATAGGTGAGGATGGGAGCTCAATGCCTCGTTAAGTGGGAACATCTATCACCACTCCAGGTGCACCGCATTCCCTACCTGATTAGACCAATGAAAACACCCCTGGTCCTTTCACAAACTTGGACCTAATGTATTTTCGTTCTTAACCCTTAAACTTTTGTGGCTTCAGACTCCTAGGCTACATGGTTCACAGCTTATTGAAAGGGATTGGAATCAGGCAGCTGAGGATGTAGAAGGCGAAGGATTGGAAAGATATAGGGTTTTGGAGACTAGAACCCCAAGACGAATTAAACATCATGGGAGACCTTAGAAGATTGGGTGACACCCTCCTTTCTGGGCCACGTGCCTGTTACCGGGTGCTAGAGACAATATACTTTGGTCCTTGAGACGTTATGGACCTAGAGATACCTCACAAAAGCTCCTGTGTGTCCCCTCCCGGCACATTTACGGAACGGACATGCCTATGTGATAGGGACACCTCATGTAAGAAACCACATTCATGCCAGCCTTCATTATATCATGATGAAACCCTAGGTGAAAGGTGTGGAGTCTGAAGTGTCCCTAGGTAATTTTGAATATCGCCTTCCATACAAACCATATATAGTAGGGTCAATATTGTAATAAAAGAAGCCTTTGGCCGTCTTTGGATGCTATAAATACTACCTAATGGCACATCTCTAAAGATAGACAACTTTGAGATCGAACACTTGAACACCTTATTCCTTTATTTACTATGTGGAACCTTTCCTCCCAACTCCAAGGCCATACTTACATATTTGGGCTTAGGAACCACAAACATTTTTAGTTTTTAGTTTATATATCTTATATAGGCTAATCTCTACATATTATTAAAGATAGAATAAACAATTCTAGTTGTCATGCTGCTTTGCAATAAAAAAACCACCACTTTTCTTTGAATCAAACAATGGTTCTGACATCCTCTGCTCATCGGGTCATGTATATTATTCAAAAGAGTCCTAGCTTTTATGTAAATTAGCCTGCCACCATTTGCATGATCTAATAATATTTTCACTTAAACTCCTTATGTTTATTTCAATCAAGTCATTGTCCTGTTTATTTTAGAATTTTTCATATTAGACATTGAAAGTTTCTTTTTAGTTATATATAAGCCCTCACGGTATTTAGCACACAACTCTAACGTTTCTAGTCAGTTTTTAGCAAATCTTGTGTTCATTTGATCGTAGTACACTTCCATAAACTTTTCAAGTGGACTAATATGCTCTCAGTTTGTGTTTATTTGATTACTTGCCACTTTAGATGATTATCAAGAATAGAAAGAACATTAATGTCAATTTATTAATCACCATATGAAATTAAACTACAATTTTTACTCTTTGGTTGTCATAAAAAGATGATGTCTAACACATACTTTATTCTTGTAAAATTGTATTAAGCATTAAAGTATGATAAATACATATACAACAATCTTCTGTAGCGACGCACAACTATATTTGGTAGTAATTATTTAAATTAAACACTAAAAAAACTATATTCTAAGTTGTTATACACGCCAACACCCAACTTAACTGGGTTTAAAAATAAGCTCAAATTTTTCTGTACCAAGTTTAGGTGCGCCTTCCAATTTGGAGTGCTATGGGGCAACTGATATTTATAAACATAACTAGGTTATTTTTATTTATATAAGCTCTCACGGTTTTTACAAGCACACAACTCTAACGCTTCTAGTCTGTTTTTAGAAATTCTTATGTTCATTTGATCGTAGTATACTTTTATAAACTTTTTAAGTGGACTAATATGATGCTCCTAGTTTGTGTATGTTTGATTACTTGGCACTTTAGATTATTATAAAGAATAGAAAGAACTCGAATGCCAATTTATTAGTCACCCTATGAAATTAAACTATAATTTTTACTTTTTCATTGTTATAAGAATATGATGTATAACATACTTTAGTCCTATAAAAATAATTATGCATTACAATATGATAAATACATATACAACAAACATCCGTAGCGATACAGCTATATTTGATAGTTATTATTTAAATTAACTAGCAAAAACGCACGTGCGACACGCACATTTAATAGAAAAATAAGATTACATAACATATATTTACCGGAGACGATTTTGAACTCGACGATTCCATACTATATAGTCATACGAGGGAGGAGGATTTGACGAAAAAAAGAATTACAGGTGGTGTCGCTGGGAGGTGTAGTATATTAATGACTGGTGGGTCCGTCGGTTGTCAAACGTTTGACAAAAAAATGGCCTAACACGTGGAGTCGCTAGAAGGGATAGTGCTTCAATGATCAATGACGATGAGTCCGTCAGTTATTAAAAAGTTTGAATATTTATAGTATAGATAATAGTAAATAAAGATTGTATGTACTATATTCTATGTCGGTACACGCTAACACCCAACTTGATGGGCTTTAAAAGACGGTCAAATTTGGCTATGGTGCGCCTTCTAAATTTCGAGTGCTATGGGGCAGATGTATATATAAACACACCTAAATGATGGGGACAGGCACAGCCTTGAGAGGGACGGCCAACACGTTGGCGGTGGTGAATTTCTCACTTACGTCCAACTGGTCCGGGGACACGCCGTTTGGTAGGTGCCACTCAAATGCATGCAGCAGCGACATCAACATGAACGGCAAGACACGCTCCGCCATTGGCAGCCCAGGGCACAGCCTCCGGCCGGAACCAAACGGGATGAACCCAAACTCCTTCCCTCTGAGGTCCATCTCAGCCGCCGGCGTGTCCAAGAACCGGTCGGGCACAAACTCGTCCGGCCTCTCCCATGCGGCCGGATCACGCATTATCGCCCAAGAGTTGAAGATCACTTTGCATCCCTTAGGCACCGCGTAGCCACATATCTCAGCCCCGTCTTCCACAGCCTGGTGTGGCAGCAACACTGGCGCCACCGGGTGCAGCCGCATCGCCTCCTTCACCACAGCTTGGAGGTACGGCAGACTTGCCGCGTCAGCTTCCTCAATGATCTCCTTGCCATCAAGAGCGCCATTGATCTCCGCCCGCACCGCTGGCATGGCGCTTGGGTTGCGCAGCAGCTCGGCCATCGCCCACGTCACTGTATTTGCCATTGTGGAGCTCCCGGCGGTGAAGACGTCGAACAGTATGTCTGTCACGTTGTCGCGGGATATCTTGCCGGAGAACATGAGCTCAAGGAGCGCACCCAGGATGTCATCGTGCTGCCTGTCCTCCGGCAAGCTAAACTCGGCAATCCGCTGCTCGATTATGCCATCCAAGACCACAAGAAATTCGTCAATCCTCCTTCCAGCCCTGCAGCGCAATCCTTGCAAGTCAAGCGGTCGAAGCACAGGGAAAAAGTCGGAGACGTTCGGCTTCGCGATCAACTCGATGAGCTCCTCCACGAGCTCGCGTAGCCCCTCCGCCGACTCGTCGTCGCCCATGTCGACCACGTCGACGGAGCAGAAGGCACCCGACATGAGGTTGATCACGCCGCCGTACACGACATGGCCGACGTCCACTTCCCGGCCGGCGGCGGCGCGCCCGTGCAGGTATGTCACCATGTCCCGCACCTTGCGCTCGCGGACGCCGCGCGCTGCGGCGAGGCTGCGCGGGGAGAAGACGTGCGCGGCGAGGACGCCGCGCAGCGGCTTCCACCGCGGATCGGAGCTCGGCATCCACACCATGGAGCGGTCGCAGATCCCGCGCGCGCGGCTGGCGTCGCAGACGACGTGGGCGGCGAGGCGCCGGTCGTGCCGCGTGAAGGCCTCCCTCGCCGCGTCGCGGGAGGAGACCACCACGGCGGTGGTGAGGCCTAGCTCGAGACGCATGACGGGGCCGTGGACGCGGGCGAGGCGCGCGAGCGTGTGGTGGAGGTTGCCGTGGCGCAGGTCGAGGAGGTTGCCGATGAGCGGGAGCGGCCTCGGGCCAGGGGGCCTCCGGCCAGTGCCTGGACGACGACTCCATGAGTTGGTCAGGCGGTAGATGATGAGGGGCGAGATGGTGAGCGTGCCCCATAGCAACGACCATAGCTCGTGCTCCATGTGTCACAGCTCTTGGAGGAAGGAGTTTTTTTGTTGTTGTTGTTTTGGGAGAGTGGTGCTAGTACTTACATGTAGCTAGCTAGGGATTCATATATATAGCTGCTCAAATTTTATCACCATGTGCTGAAAATGATTTAGTGTCGGTACGGTTCTCCTATCTAGGTAGTGCAAAAAGAGAAAAAAAAAACAAAGCAAGCAAACACAAAAGCCCCGGGCAAAAGAGGCAAGACAAATAAACCAAAGGTCCAGAATGCTCCAGATCACAACGTCAGTGTTTTGGTAGCCTACATGCATGGGTACATATATAGAGAGAGAGGTCCACCTATAGAACAAGACAATATACGCATTCAAATATATTTTGGCTGTGTTTCAGTTTTGGTTCTTAGCAAATGAATCGAGGTTTGACGGGTCCCGAATATCTTTGAAACTAAAGGTGCTCCGCGACGTGACGCGTATCACGATTCTTAACCATCCAATGCTATGGATGATTAGTAGCTATTGTACTTCATGTCGCTATGGTTCTCACTTGCTCGAGCCTCTTGACCGGGCCGGGGCAGAAGTAGAATTGTACCATGTGGCCTGTCTCCCTGTACCATGCACGGCCATCCGTATACTGATAAGAATACTATCAGTAGCTTGCCGGTTGTGTGCCTGCGTGCACTGTGTGGGCTTTCAGCCCATGTAACCAATATATATCATCAGGAGTGAGAGGGGTGAGGATCTATCGATTACTAGGTAAATTTCCCGCGCGTTGCTGCGGAATATTTTACATAAATTTATATTATTATTATTTGATATATTGAACTAATCTACCGGATGGACACCTGCCAAAAAAAATCAGACCAATATTTTACAATCTCATATCCTATCAGTAAGTTCTTCAAGCTGCCTGCTGCGGAGACAGCTGCATCGCAAAGCTACACAATGTGTGTGCAACCTAAATAAAGAAGCAATAGTTACTGCCAACAGCACGTGCACGATGTATACACCATAAGGTGGGTCCCGCGTGATGATAAAGAAACACCAACCATATCCGACCGCACTGCCTCGTCCTCATCCCTTCCGTCTTCTCCGCGCGTGTAGCAAGCGAGGTCCTCCTCCGCCGAGGTTGCCTGCCTTCTTCTCTGCGCCTGCACGTGAGCCTCGTGGAGTCCGATCATGAGTGGCCATCGCATCCGGCGGAGGTGAGTCCTTCCCAATCTGGTCTGCAGTCCCATAATCGCTCAATCTGATTCGCCCTTTTTTTCCCCAATCCGATTCGTCTTTTTCCTAATCTGATTTGCAGGCCATGCGCGCCGCCGTGCCGGATCTGGCGGACGCAGGAGGAGGAGGGCGGAGGGAGGGCCGTCGGCTCTCCGTGGGCCCCGCGCCTGCCGCCGTCCAACACCTGCCAGGACAGGAGGTCTTCCTGCTGAGCGGATAGCACGGCCTCGGGGG
Source organism: Echinochloa crus-galli (assembly GCA_900205405.1). NCBI lineage: Eukaryota > Viridiplantae > Streptophyta > Magnoliopsida > Poales > Poaceae > Echinochloa > Echinochloa crus-galli. Next base: position 28,472 of record OAMR01001158.1, read on the forward strand.
AGCTAATTGGAGGCGCGCCCGGCCGGGGATGCGAGCTTCGGAGTGGGGCGGAGGAGGCCAGCAGCTATGGAGCTTGCGGAGAGCAGCTGGCAGGGAGGAGAAGAGGACGCGCTGCCGGCCGCCGTGCAGGATCTGGCGGCCGTAGGAGGGAGTAGGGTCGTCGGTGAGCCGATAGGAGGATACTTGTGGCGATTTTAAGGAGAGGCGGCATGGAGGCGAGGGGACAGAAAAGATGAGGCGGCGTGAAGGCGAGGAGGCAGCGGCGTGGAGGCGAGGGAGCAGCGGCGTGCTGCGTGGAGGTGAGGGGGCAGCGGCGGGCGGCGTGGAGGCGCGGGTGGAGAAGGCAGAAAGGCAGGTCGGATGACGTGGCATGTCTAAGAGTTCAGAGAAATCCAACATGGGTACCAAAAATATAGTTGTTATAGATTCATGTAACATAATAGACATCATCTTCTTCCTCAAAACAGCTTACCTGCCTCTGTTCCTTCCTTCTGCTACATCTGTTCTTCCTCGATTCCCCAAATCCAGTTCATCTCTTCTTCCCCTGCTACCCTGCTGCTAACAATTAGTATCAGAGACACCGATTCTCGGGTGATTTTGGTCCCATAACGCCATGGCTTTCGACGCCAAGCTCATCCTCGAAGCCCTCGACACCCTCAACAAGCGCTTCGACGAGTTCAGCAAGCGGCTGGATCGGCGCTTCGCTGCGTCTCCGTTCGTTTCTACACCTGCCGCCTCGGTCGTTCCTGCGACCGCACCCGCGCCTGCGGTCACCACCTCGGTGGCGCCACGTAACACCCTGAAATTCCATCACAAATAAATCATAGCAACAAGTTTAGATTTATTTTTTTAAGGACATAAAATTTTCAAATAAATTTGAGCCTAAAAATACTTAAACATCATTAAATAATTTTTGGAGCTAAAAGTGTTTGTGCGTCATATTTGAATTGCATGTCTTTTGTTTGATTTGTGTGAAGCTTTTCAAAACCATGAAAAAGTCCGAAACCCCTCCCTCAACTCTCTCTTTATCTCTCTTTCTCCCCCCTCGATCAGCGCAGCCCGCTCACCCTCTCTCTTTTTCTTCCCCCGGCCCAAGCCACTGCACGGCCCATCTCTCCTTTCGGCCCAGCTGCAGCCCAAACTGCCTCCTTTCTCTCTCAGCCGCCGACAGGTGGGGCCCACCTATCAGGGTCTCCCCCAACCTCCAGCCGCGCCTCCCCGGCCATGCCGCGCGACCGCACCACTCGGCCTCCTGGCGCCGCTACCTCTCCCTTACCCTTCCCTCTCCCCTCCACCGAGCCGCAGTAACTGCCGCTCTCCACTCCAACCCCTCACTCTCCCACTAAAACGGCCGCCCCACCGAGCTCTCCACTTCCGCCCGTCATTGATGGCCGGCCACCTCGACCCCTGCCATACTGGCCTTTTCTCTCCCTCTCTCTGCCCTATAAAACCCTCGGCCGAGCTCCACACATCGCCTTCGTCCGCTCGCGCCTCGCTCACTCCTCGGCTCAGCTCGCTCTCGCGCCGCCGCCGCCTCCCGAGCGACGCCGCGCTGTCGATCCGCCACCGTGGTCGAACTCTGTCCGATTCGACTACCGGAGTAGCTTCGCATCAAGGTAACGAAGCTCCCCGATCCCCTTCTTGCTCTCTCTTTTGCCTGCTAGCACCCCAACCACCTCGCCAGAATTCCGCCACCACTGCCCATCGCCGTGCGCCGCCTCCGTCGTGTTTTGGTCGACGAGAACCCTGGGGATGCGTTCGCCGCATCGCCCCGCACCTGTAGCACCCTGTCCCATCCCAAACCGAGCCCCACAGCTCAAGTTTGAGCTCGCGCCGGCGAGCCTCCGCCGCCTCTGCGGGCGGCGCCGCTGTGTTCAACTCCCCCGCCGGCGACCAACCCTTCCCGATCCCTCCAGGCCCTCCGATCCACATCCGACCGCTGAGATCATTCTGGGCCCGAGTCAATCCAAGTCCATACCGGTCAGCGCCGCACTTTTGCAAAAGAGCCCCTGAACCTTCACCTAATCAACACGCCGTCCTGTTTAGTTAAAAAATAATTAGGTTTAAGTCCTGGTTTTTATGAAAAAACCCGTGAGTTTCTCTGTTTTAGTTCCCGAAGTCCAGGCCCTGTCTTTTTGCGCGTTAGCCCTCGGGTTTTAACGCGTAATTATGTTTTAGTCCCTGGTTTCTTTCAGTTTAGCCCCTGTAAACTTAGTGTCTTTGCGAGCAGTTTAGCCATATCTTTTCCGTCTTAGCTCCGTTTTTAGCGTTCTTTGTGTCCTCGCGATCGTCTTTTCGAGCTTATTAGTGTTAGAGGGTTGTTTTAGTCTGTTAGCAATGTTTGACGTACTGTTTTTCTTATTGAATGATTTATTGTTTGAATTGTTGATCTCGTGCCTCTTGCAACCGAACCGCTAATTGAAGCAGATCAAGGGCAATATTTTAAAGAAGAAGAGGATATTTTTATAGTGCAAGGCAAGTGGCCCTCCCCGCATACTCTTTTTATCCTGTATAATTGCATAACACTAAAATTTACTATTATTGCATTAATTTTGACGGGAACACCTTTTTAAGGACTTACCTAGTCTTTTATCCATGATTCCTTGTAGCAACCCCGGTTTAAATGATGTTTTGAGTTAGTTATGATTAGTGTTGCAATACCTTGGGAATGGTCAATTTGGGTCTTTATAAATTATTGATCATGACAACTTTAAATGTTGAATGCTGGTTAATGCAAGAGAACTATTCTTTAATCAGAACATGGAGAACCACCCAAGAAAACAGTGCAACCATAGTGTCATATGGCTCTGACCTTAGCCGATTAATTAGGGGTGCGATTGTACTGATGGCCTTCTCAGAAAGGAGCAGAGGGGGTTTGGGGTTGAAGGGGCATAGCTCGGTCCTCTTGGGGTAGTAGCCTTTGCTAAGGTGCTGACCATTAGGGAGGGTTGTGTTCTGCCCTAGCTGTAACTCTTGCAGGTTGTTGGTCTTTTGCATACCTTTGTAAAGGCTTCGTAGTGGACCCCTAGCCACTCACCTTGGAAGTGTTTAAGGGTTTGGCCAACCCGGACAACATGGGGAACACGAGCTATGGTGAAAGTGTACAACCTCTGCAGAGTGAAAACTGATCGATCAGTCGTGCTCACGGTCAAGAGCGGCTTGGACCCTCACATGATAATTGAGATGGAATTTCAATTGTGGTTTTACTCATGGTATTTGGAATAAGATGTTATCTAAATGCTTAAGTGGGCTGGTATAAACTTACATTTAGTAAATAGAAGTTGATAATAAAACTTGTCAAACTATAAAAGCTCACCACTGTGAACCTTAGCCTATCCTTGATAGCCATGCATCTTCCCCCCGCTTGCTGAGTACCTAGTTAGGTGTACTCACACTTGCTTATGCTGTTCAGAGGAGAACACTCGTGAAGAATACTACAGTGACTACGATGATTTCTGAGGCTTGCGCTTCCCCCAGTCATGATGCCTGTGGAAGCTAAAGATGAAGACGCTTGGTCTAGTTATCGCGTGTTCTTCGATAAGACCTTCGTGTCTCCCGAGAGTGTAATATGAATGTTGTAATAAAGTTATTAAATCTCTTGTACGTTCGAATACTGTATTATGATATTACACTCTTTTGTCTATCGTATGTGTGTAAACATGATCCTAGCGCACATATGAGATGCACTTGGTTTCTCTTCGAAAATCAGGTGTGACAAAGTGGTATTAGAGCAGTATTGACTGTAGGACGCTGCCTTAAGTTAGAACTAGTCGAAAATTAAGGATTTATGATCTACAAAGCCATATCATCTTTCAAAATTACCTTACTTACGCATAAAAATCTAATTTATTTTTGTTCTTTGTTAAAAATTTCATCATTTTGATTTATTCTATACTGAGTTTAGCTTTTGTCTTATCAGATGGTCAGGGAATATCAGACTGCACGCATACGTAGAAGCACCAGGCACCAGGCACGTATACCCAGCTGGATCGTTTGTTCTCCAGCACCAGGCAGAAGCACCAGCTGAGGAAGCCCCAGTGGAGGTACAACCTGAGGCTCAGGCAGAGCAGGAGGCGCAGCTAGAGAATGAGGAGGAAGAAGACCCGGAGGAGATACTCCCAGTAGAGGAGGAAGACCCAGAGGAGCCACCCCAGCTGTTCGATGGCGCTCCTCTGGAGGTTGATGCTGATGGAAACATAGTGATTCCACCAGCTGCTCCTATCGCTGATGCCGCTGCACCGGATGCTGCTGGAGGAGACCCAGATGATTCTGGGGATGACAGCAGTGATGATGACCCTAGTGATGGGAGTAATTCTGGTATGGATGCTAGTGATGGTGATCAGGAGGACGACAACAACAATGGCAATGACAATGAGGAGAATCCAGATGAAGAACCTCACCCTCGTGGACCAGAGTATCGTATGCACTCCACGGTGGATGAGGGTGGACAGTTTTGTGTTTTGCTAGAAGAATTGTTGGTGCACCTGGGATTTTCCATGAAGACAAACTATGTGGTCGAACACTACCAGGAGCCTGGATTGGAGGACTACTACACTGCACAGGTGCACATCCATGTGCCTTTGCCTGGGACTACTGGATGGAGAGTTCGCACGTCGCATCATAGCACTGTTCCTTTCTCCACTGAGGATGCTGCCATCAGTGATGCTGCTAGAAGGGCTTGCAGGTTTTGAACTGTGGCGGTGAGATTTTGCAGTAGCTGAGTCTGAGCAGCTAGGAACTGTTGCATAAACGGATCCATTGGTGGGTTAGGTAGGGGAGGTGTTGCTTGGTTTTGCTGATTTGCGATATGAGCTCGTATATTTTAGACAAGAACTGAACAGATAAAGATGAGTAAAGTAAAAGCATAAGGAGGGTTAAGATTAATTAATTAAACTAATTATTTTATTAATGCAGTTGTGGCCATCACTCCACAAAAGCATCCATCCATCACAAAGATCCAAAACAAACATGTGTTCATCCAACCAACCATTATTACATCGCATCGTCCTCGCAGGAACAGATTTATCGAACAAAAACTGAAAAAGAAGGGTAGGCATCTAAACTCCTAGCCAAGACGGGTAGCAGCTCCTGGCGCGCCGTAGCGAAGCTCTTGCGTGGTGGAGATGTAGTGGTGCAGTGTGGCATCATCTCCTCAGGGGGCTCCTGTCCTGCGAGTTGTGCCTCCAGCTGTGCAATCTTGGCATGAGCATCCTGGAGCTTCTCGTGCAGACCCTCAACCTCAGAAGTAGCGCTCTCCAAATCTGTGTTGAGCGCAGCAGTGACTCAGGCCAGAATGTCCACACGATCATCTCCAGTCTGAGCAGCAGGTACCACTGTGTCCTCAGTACCAGTCTGACGGCTAGGCACGTGACGGAAGTCGGATGGTGCAGTGTCTCACGGAAGCGGTAGCTGTAAAACCAGAGAGCTCTTCTAGCAGCATCACTGATGGCAGCATCCTCAGTGGAGAAAGGAACAGTGCTATGATGCGACGTGCGAACTCTCCATCCAGTAGTCCCAGGCAAAGGCACATGGATGTGCACCTGTGCAGTGTAGTAGTCCTCCAATCCAGGCTCCTGGTAGTGTTCGACCACATAGTTTGTCTTCATGGAAAATCCCAGGTGCACCAACAATTCTTCTAGCAAAACACAAAACTGTCCACCCTCATCCACCGTGGAGTGCATACGATACTCTGGTCCACGAGGGTGAGGTTCTTCATCTGGATTCTCCTCATTGTCATTGCCATTGTTGTTGTCGTCCTCCTGATCACCATCACTAGCATCCATACCAGAATTACTCCCATCACTAGGGTCATCATCACTGCTGTCATCCCCAGAATCATCTGGGTCTCCTCCAGCAGCATCCGGTGCAGCGGCATCAGCGATAGGAGCAGCTGGTGGAATCACTATGTTTCCATCAGCATCAACCTCCAGAGGAGCGCCATCGAACAGCTGGGGTGGCTCCTCTGGGTCTTCCTCCTCTACTGGGAGTATCTCCTCCGGGTCTTCTTCCTCCTCATTCTCTAGCTGCGCCTCCTGCTCTGCCTGAGCCTCAGGTTGTACCTCCACTGGGGCTTCCTCAGCTGGTGCTTCTGCCTGGTGCTGGAGAACAAACGATCCAGCTGGGTATACGTGCCTGGTGCCTGGTGCTTCTACGTATGCGTGCAGTCTGATATTCCCTGACCATCTGATAAGACAAAAGCTAAACTCAGTATAGAATAAATCAAAATGATGAAATTTTTAACAAAGAACAAAAATAAATTAGATTTTTATGCGTAAGTAAATAAGGAAATTTTGAAAGATGACATGGCTTTCTAGATCTTGAATCCTTAATTAGCGACCAATTCTAACTTAAGGCTGCGTCCTACAGTCAATACTGCTCTGATACCACTTTGTCACACCTGATTTTCGAAGAGAAACCAAGTGCATCTCATATGTGCGCTAGGATCATGTTTACACACATACGATAGACAAAAGAGTGTAATATCATAATACAGTATTCGAACGTACAAGAGATTTAATAACTTTATTACAACATTCATATTACACTCTTTTGTCTATCGTATGTGTGTAAACATGATCCTAGCGCACATATGAGATGCACTTGGTTTCTCTTCGAAAATCAGGTGTGACAAAGTGGTATTAGAGCAGTATTGACTGTAGGACGCTGCCTTAAGTTAGAACTAGTCGAAAATTAAGGATTTATGATCTACAAAGCCATATCATCTTTCAAAATTACCTTACTTACGCATAAAAATCTAATTTATTTTTGTTCTTTGTTAAAAATTTCATCATTTTGATTTATTCTATACTGAGTTTAGCTTTTGTCTTATCAGATGGTCAGGGAATATCAGACTGCACGCATACGTAGAAGCACCAGGCACCAGGCACGTATACCCAGCTGGATCGTTTGTTCTCCAGCACCAGGCAGAAGCACCAGCTGAGGAAGCCCCAGTGGAGGTACAACCTGAGGCTCAGGCAGAGCAGGAGGCGCAGCTAGAGAATGAGGAGGAAGAAGACCCGGAGGAGATACTCCCAGTAGAGGAGGAAGACCCAGAGGAGCCACCCCAGCTGTTCGATGGCGCTCCTCTGGAGGTTGATGCTGATGGAAACATAGTGATTCCACCAGCTGCTCCTATCGCTGATGCCGCTGCACCGGATGCTGCTGGAGGAGACCCAGATGATTCTGGGGATGACAGCAGTGATGATGACCCTAGTGATGGGAGTAATTCTGGTATGGATGCTAGTGATGGTGATCAGGAGGACGACAACAACAATGGCAATGACAATGAGGAGAATCCAGATGAAGAACCTCACCCTCGTGGACCAGAGTATCGTATGCACTCCACGGTGGATGAGGGTGGACAGTTTTGTGTTTTGCTAGAAGAATTGTTGGTGCACCTGGGATTTTCCATGAAGACAAACTATGTGGTCGAACACTACCAGGAGCCTGGATTGGAGGACTACTACACTGCACAGGTGCACATCCATGTGCCTTTGCCTGGGACTACTGGATGGAGAGTTCGCACGTCGCATCATAGCACTGTTCCTTTCTCCACTGAGGATGCTGCCATCAGTGATGCTGCTAGAAGAGCTCTCTGGTTTTACAGCTACCGCTTCCGTGAGACACTGCACCATCCGACTTCCGTCACGTGCCTAGCCGTCAGACTGGTACTGAGGACACAGTGGTACCTGCTGCTCAGACTGGAGATGATCGTGTGGACATTCTGGCCTGAGTCACTGCTGCGCTCAACACAGATTTGGAGAGCGCTACTTCTGAGGTTGAGGGTCTGCACGAGAAGCTCCAGGATGCTCATGCCAAGATTGCACAGCTGGAGGCACAACTCGCAGGACAGGAGCCCCCTGAGGAGATGATGCCACACTGCACCACTACATCTCCACCACGCAAGAGGCTTCGCTACGGCGCGCCAGGAGCTGCTACCCGTCTTGGCTAGGAGTTTAGATGCCTACCCTTCTTTTTCAGTTTTTGTTCGATAAATCTGTTCCTGCGAGGACGATGCGATGTAATAATGGTTGGTTGGATGAACACATGTTTGTTTTGGATCTTTGTGATGGATGGATGCTTTTGTGGAGTGATGGCCACAACTGCATTAATAAAATAATTAGTTTAATTAATTAATCTTAACCCTCCTTATGCTTTTACTTTACTCATCTTTATCTGTTCAGTTCTTGTCTAAAATATACGAGCTCATATCGCAAATCAGCAAAACCAAGCAACACCTCCCCTACCTAACCCACCAATGGATCCGTTTATGCAACAGTTCCTAGCTGCTCAGACTCAGCTACTGCAAAATCTCACCGCCACAGTTCAAAACCTGCAAGCCCAACAAAATCAACCACCGCCACCACCAGCACCTCAGCCTCCCAGGGATAAGCACAAAGAGTTCATGAGCCACCGCCCTCCCACCTACTCCCACTCGTCCGATCCTCTAGATGCTGACAATTGGCTGAAGGTTGTGACTAGAAAGCTGGAGATGGCTCAGTGCACCGATCGTGAGATGGTGCTATATGCAGCAGGTCGTCTTGAGGGCCCCGCAGCTGACTGGTGGGATGCTTACACTGCTGCTCATGCTACCCCACAAACCATCACTTGGCAAGAATTCAGAGGTAGCTTCAGGGCTTATCACGTTCCCCCTGGAGTTATGAAGCTTAAACAGAAGGAGTTTCTAGCACTAAAGCAAGGCAACATGATAGTCAGCGAGTATCTGGACATGTTCACTCAGTTGTCTCACTATGCACCCGAGGAGGTCAACACGATGCCAAGAGGCAGGAACGATTCTTGGAAGGTCTCATAGGGCCACTTAACTATCAGCTGCAAAGTCACATCTTTCCAAACTTTCAGATTCTTCTAAATAAGGCTATAGGCCTGGAGAGCAAACGCAAGGAGATTGGTGAAAACAAGCGCAAGTTCCAGTCTCATGGGCAGTCCAGCAGCAACACTCGCCCCCGCTATAATTCCCCTCAGGGTTCTCACTACCGCTCTGGTGGGCAGAGTGGAGGTTATCCACAGAACTTACAGCTACAACGTTCATTCCAACAGCCCCAGCGTTTCAATCAGCAATCATCACGCACTCTGAATCCTCAACAGAATCGGTTAAGCAACAACTCAGCCACTCCCCGCCCAAGCAATGCCACAGGCGCTCCTATGAGGAACAATGCTCCAGTACAGCCCAATGGTTGTTTCAAATGTGGAGAGTTAGGACATTATGCCAAAAATTGTCCACCAACATGGGGTGAGCACTCCACAAAAGAACAATGGACAGAGGCCCGAGCAGCCTTCCTCTCAGAACCGTCCTTGAAACTCCAATGCACAAGGCAACAGGGCTCAGCGGAATTATGTTCATGGAAAGGTGAATCATGTGACCGCTGAACAAGGTCATGAAGCTTCAGAAGTTGTGCTTGGTACGTTCCTTGTTAATTCTATACCTGCAACAATTTTATTTGATTCTGGAGCAACGCATTCATTTATAACTGAACAATTTGTGGCAAAGCATGATTTATCCATGAGAGCTATGAAAAAGCCCTTGCTAGTTAGTTCTCTGGGACGAGAAATGCAAGCTAGTTTGTTATGCCTGAATGTAACCCTTAAAATCATGGGAATAGATTTTCCAGCTGATCTGGTAGTTCTAAAATCTTGGGGATGTAACACCCGAGAAATTATATATATAGCTGTTGAATGGACACTTTGAAGAAAGACAAAAAAAAACAACTTTTTGTTTGGTAGCTCGGATGGACAATTAGAGATCATAGATGCGTAGAGCTCGCTAAGACGGATCCATTTTACTACCTACATGAATATTTTGGACATCGGACGATCTTATAGTGTGTCACTAAAAATTTGGATCAATCATTTGTACGGGAAACCAAATTTACGTGACTTAATGACTGTGATAGTTTACTGCCCCTAATGGCCGTGACCTTAATGCTATAGGATTCAGTTTCCTTTCTCCACCCATGACCAGATCCCTGCCCACTTTATTCCTCTTTCCCCCCTGTATTCCAGCGTCTTCCCTCTATCTTTTCTCTCTGCGTACGTGACCAGCACCCCTCCATCTTCCTTGGCTGTGCTTTTCCCCCCTGCCGATCTGCTACTGCTGCTGCCCTAGCCCTTGGCACCCCTACCTGCCGCAGCCCAGAAACTAGAGGGAGAGAAGAGACAAGAAAAGAAAAGGGGAAGAGGAAGCAAAGAAGATCGGTTGGACAAACCCTAAGTTTTGGGGAATTGAGGTGAGATGGTTTTGATCTAATTCCCCTGATTTTGGATGAGTTGTGATCCCTTAATTATTTTTTTGTTGGATTAATGATGGGATTAGAATTTGATCTCGTGATTAGTCTCTGCATAGTGACAGATCGCGCAGTCTCTGTTCCTTAGTGATTTTGTCCATGATATCGGTCGAATTAATTTATCCACATATAGAAGTTGTTGTAGAGAGATCATAGATCTTTCCACGAAGTCCTAGTTCATAATTTTTGGACATGTGGTTCAAGAGTTATCGCCGTTTCTTTGTGGCAGTTTTGTTCTGTCGAGTTTCAGAACAGTAGTAGATCCTTTCGGTTTTACCAAGAAACAGGGGGGCATATGTTGACACCCAAAAGTGGCAGAGCTGTGCAAACCGGTCTGACCGGTGTGCACAAACCGGTCTGACCGGTTTGGGTAACATTGTCAAAATATGATTTGGACTTCACCATTGCGTAGCTCTCGTCGAGACGATCAAGATTCATATGTGGAACGCCTGATTTGGATTCCGGATGAAGGAGTTATGACTTCGGGAAGATGTGCACCTGGGAAAACCGGTTAGACCGGTTTCCCAATCCGGTCAGACCGGTTTTGGGCTGTGTAATCCGAGTTTGAGTTGTATTTTAGCACGGGATTTATTAGGGGTTTCGACTCCTAAAGGGGTAAGACCTCCCTGGCCTATAAATATAAAGGCTCGTGGCCGATTGAGGGGACATCCACAATCGAACAAACACATCTATCTTTACTTTTACCTCTCCAATCTCTCTTTCCAACCCCCATGCTGTTCATCCTCTGATCTCCACGGTCATAGATGGCGTCCTAAGGCTTGCTGGTCGACCTAGGACACGCCGGCGACGTCAACGCCCTGACGGGGTCCCTCCCGGGCGAGAGCTTCGACGGCCTTTGCTAGTTTGCTCGTAAACTAGTCGTTCTTCGCCACGTAAGTGCGTTGGTTATCTCTTTACTGGTTTGCTCGTAAACCTAGTCGTTCTCCAGCACGTAAGTTTGGTAGTTATCCCCCTCTAACGACCGATCCGGCAAAACCCTAGAAAACCGGTCTGACCGGATTACCAAACCGGTCTAACCGGTTTGGACGACATCTTGCCGTTCGGTCCGTTCGCGACCCGCACGTCTAGCGCTCGTGTATGTTGGCCGGAAAAAGTGTCAACAAAGTGGATACGTTTTTAGGTTTTAGGTCGCCATAGCCCCTGGGCGTGGAGACCTTGTTAATACTTAGGCTTCGTCACCTTTGAGGTGGATACCTTTTGAGATTTTGATTGAGCTTTGATTTTTCAGCCTCTAGATTTCCCTTTGATCCTTGTCTGTAACCATTTTCAAAACTGCTGACCATGGTGGTCAATATAGAGCAAAAACAAATAAGGTTACAACCTTTTGTGATTAACCTTTTCTCAACTTCCTGACCTTGATGGTCAAGATAGAGTGAAAACAGATAAGGTTACAACCTTTGTCGATAAGCTTTTCTAAACTTGCTGACCTTGATGGTCAACGTAGGGTGAAAACAGATAAGGTTACGACCTTTGTCGGTAACCTTTTCTCAACATGCTGACCTTAATGGTCAACATAGAGTCAAAACAGATAAGGTTACGACCTTTGTTGGTAAATTGCTTGTTTGAGGCCCTAAACAACTTCAAATCAAAATGTGTTGAACTACAAAGTTTCATAACTTCTGAAGATCTACAACTTTTATGTTGACCGTTTTTTCATCCGAGGCCGTTTACAAAATTTGAATTTTAAATTTGAAAACATTCAAACTTAGTTTTCGTTGACCAGATGATTTCAAATCAAAAAGTGTTGAACTACAAAGTTTCATAACTTCTGAAGATCTAACTTCTGAAGATCTACAACTTTGGTATTGACTGTTTCTCCATCCGAGGTCGTTTATAAAATTTGAATTTCAAATTTGAGAACATTCAAACTTAGATCTAGCTAACTAGATGACTTCAAATAAGAAAGTTGTCAACTACAAAGTTTCATAACTTCTGAAGATCTACAACTTTGGTATTTACCGTTTCTCCATCCGAGGTCATATATAAAATTTAAATTTCAAATTTGAGAACATTCAAACTTAGTTTCTGTTGACCAGATGATTTCAAATTAAAAAGTTGTCAACTACAAAGTTTCATAACTTCTGAAGATCTACAACTTTGATATTGACCGTTTTTCCATACGATGTATTGAGAGTAACATTGTTCACAAATCTTATAGGTCTCTCTTCTAGTTTTAGGAAACTCTATGAGAGGATGGAATTTATGAACAATATTCATATGAATTTGTCGAATGGAGAAATGACCAGAATAAAAGTTCTATATATTGATAAGGCATACAACTTTGTAGTTCAACACTTTTTGGTTTGAATTGATTTACTACTTCAAAATGTGATTCTAACTTATACCATACACATCATCACAAACGGTTTTTGCTACAAAGTATCACAAACGGTTTTTCCCTCAAACCGTTTGTGATGTGGACATCACAAACAATTCGTAACACGAACCGTCTGTGATGGCATGCTCCCACATCATTTGTTGCCCCTCGTCACAAACGGTTTTGTTAAAACCGTTTTTGATGAGGAGTATTACAATGGTTGGCCGTTTGTGATGTTGATTTATGTAGTAGTTGAGCACTAATAAAGTATGGGATTTAGTAGAAGTTCCTAATGGGGTCAAACCAGTAGGTTGTAAATGGGTCTATAAAGTTAAGCGTGACTCTAAAAGGAATGTCGAAAGATTCAAAGCTAGGCTTGTATCCAAGGGATTTACACAAAAGGAAGGGATTGATTATAATGAAACTTTCTCTCCTGTGTCTAAGAAAGATTCCTTTAGAATAGTCATGACGCTAGTAGTTCATTATGACTTAGAGCTGCATCAGATGGATGTTAGACTGCCTTCCTTAATGGTGACTTGGATGAGACTATTTTCATGACACAACCGAAAGGTTTTGTTAAGATTATCTTTAAATTCATAAAATTCTTTTGTGATTTTACACTGTTTTTCAGTTAGTAATAGTTTTCACATTAATATAAAATGTTGGACCAGACTGACAACATCAATAATTTTGTATGAGAAATTAACGAAACGTAGTTTTTCCCTATTTGATTAGTATTACTAGCAAATATGCCCGTGTGTTGCTACGGACGAAGAGTCGGTTGCTACGAGCAAAGAGTCTCCCATTGCATGCACGTGCAAGTAGACGGTACTACATGATAGAGCTTAATTTGGTCCCTTTTTTTATTTTAAGTACTACGTGCTTAGTAACCAGCGACTCAGCTCAACCTACGTCATATACGACGTGACACTCCTTAATTTCCATTGGATATATGATAATCAAAATTTTGGGTTGAGTTTTAGCGGTAGTCATGCTAATTTAACGTTTATTTTTAACAGTACATACTCTTTGGAGTTATTATGCTCTAATGAGATAATATTTTATGCTGCTTTTAGTGCAATGATATAGTACTCTATAACCGGATGAAATTCGTAACAGCACATGTGCTCACATGGAAAAGTAAGTTTGTTCGACGGATGTTAACATGATCGCCTGCACGCCACTTTCCAGACATATAACACGGCATGCTTCTCCTCCTACAAAGTAAAAAAAAAAACTGCACATGACACGCTCCCTCAACCTTATCCTCTCCTCTTCTCGGTCATAGACTCAGCAGTCTCCTTTCACCTCACATTGCACAGAGAAATCACCGCCACCCCACTGCACGTCCTCGCGAATCGCGACATGTACTGGCTCTGTGTGCCGCAATCCTCTTCTCCCCGCCATCCTTTAATTTCTGTCTCCTATCGTCGTACTGCCTCCGCCGGGATGCATGGCCACGCACAAGGATTCATCCGACCATCCATGTCGCTGTCCTCCGATCCTCTGGCCGTGCTGAGAATGCAGTCAAGCTGCTGGTTCAATGCCGTGGGCGAGGCCACACGGCAAGGTCGCCGAGGGTACCTGTTGGTTGACACACGTGTGCAGATCAAGCCAAGGAGCTCGCTGCCACGATCCTCTTTGGGAGCATATGCCTTCCACCTCCCTCGACGGCTCCTCGGTGAGAAGCTGCCGGCCGTCCTTTATGCGATTCGTTTAGTTTTCAGTGGTGGTCTGCTGTTTTATCTATCCAGAGACCATGGTGATTGAATGATAGGAGGTGCCTTGGGGACATGGTTTTCTAGAGATGCGAATTTCTGTGCACGACAGATCCAGCAGACTCTGCATTGCTGCACCTTGGATCGTTGGATCTCCTCTCCTTTTTTTATATATGTTTCTATTTCATCTTGTTCCAAACCTCCAACTCCAATCGAGACCGTCTTTGTTTTGTATTCTAATTAAGGTCAATTGAGGTCGATCGATGCTCTAGTTGAGCAATGTTTTGATAACATGTTTTTTGTGCTTTTTTCCGATTCGAACTGGGACAGGAGGTGACCGATCAAGTATTAAAAAGGACTGTTAATTATAATTAAGGTCAATTGAGGTCGATCGATGCTCTAGTTGAGCAATGTTTTGATAACATGTTTTTTGTGCTTTTTTCCGATTCGAACTGGGACAGGAGGTGACCGATCAAGTATTAAAAATGACTGTTAATTAATAAAAGTTTAGGGTCTTTATTTGCAAATTTACGACGTACCGCTGAATCAATCCTTGCTTTATAATTAGGTAGAGATTTGATGTTTATATAGGAGGACTCAATATTTAGTTCGCCCTGGGCCCCTAAAAGCTCGGGACCGGCCCTGGGTGCATGGCCTATTACCTTTTTCTACATAGATGTAAGAGCATGTATAGCCCTTAAACAGCAGGGGTCTGTAGAATCTCGAACTGCGCGTACAGACAGACGTAGAGACAGCACATACAATCTATAGACGGAGAAGTTGTCTATAAGCTGTTTAATGCTTTGCATGGGGTTTAAGATCAACGACAAATATATTTATGTGTACCATTGTGTGGCTCGATTAGATTCTCTATGTGAACTTTGATAGCCGAATTTCTACAAAGTCGCTTTTGCTTCCAATCACTAATTTTATCTACAAATTTCTACTAAGAGCAACCCATCAAATCACAAGTTCTCTATCATCTTGTTCGCTTGGATAGACACACTTCCAATCTCCTCTTTCTCTCTCTGTCGGTGGCTTAAAAAAATTTCTCCAACTCACAGCAAGCAGAGCAGAGAGCACCACTTCCTCTGTCTATCGGTGCAGAGCAGCAGCATCTCCTCCGAGCTCCTCCTCGCGGCAGAGGTCGCGACGACTGGCCTGCCCGCGGTGGGCTCCCTCACCTGGCCGCGAAGCAGATCTACGAGGTGGAGCTCGGCTGGGAGCGCGCTCGAACGAGGAGGAGCTCGGCCAGGTCGCTATCACCGGATGCGCCGACGGGAGAGCTCGGCCATGGTGGCCACCAGCTCCAACTCCCTGCTCCAAGCCCTCTCGCCTGCGCCGGCGGACGGGGCGGAAGGCTCCCGGCTCCCTGCTCCAAGCTCCCGGCTCTCGCTCCCGCGGATCGTCCTGCCCCTACCCCGACGGCCCGTCTCCATGGCGCGATGAGCCGAAGCTCGATTCAGAGCTCGTCGGCGCGGCGCGCGCACCGGCGCGGGGCCAGCGGCCTCCTCCTGGTGTGGGATCCGAGCATGGCGTCTTCCCCTATCCCGTGCTCATCGGCGCAGTTCCCGATGGCCTCCTCCTTCCCTGTAGCCGCCGCTGCAGCCTGGCCCGGTGCCGCCGCAGATCCCCGCGGCGCCGACGAACAAGGGGCTCCCGCGGCTGCTGATGCTGCTGCCCCGGCGGCGCCTCCTCCCCTTCCCCACCCCATCCTCGTCGGCGTCGCACCTCCCCGCCGAGCCCGCCCTCCGTCGTGCTCAGGAACTGGTGCTCCACCCCATCCTCCCCCTCCGGCTCTCTGCCTCACCTAGATTTGGCGGGTAACTCTCCCGCGCGCGCTCTCCGCATGGGACAACTCCCTGCTCCAAGCCCTCTCGCCTGCGCCGGCGGACGGGGCGGAAGGCTCCCGGCTCCCTGCTCCAAGCTCCCGGCTCTCGCTCCCGCGGATCGTCCTGCCCCTACCCCGACGGCCCGTCTCCATGGCACGATGAGCCGAAGTTCGATTCAGAGCTCGTCGGCGCAGCGCGCGCACCGGCGCGGGGCCAGCGGCCTCCTCCTGGTGTGGGATCCGAGCATGGCGTCTTCCCCTATCCCGTGCTCATCGGCGCAGTTCCCGATGGCCTCCTCCTTCCCTGTAGCCGCCGCTGCAGCCTGGCCCGGTGCCGCCGCAGATCCCCGCGGCGCCGACGAACAAGGGGCTCCCGCGGCTGCTGATGCTGCTGCCCCGGCGGCGCCTCCTCCCCTTCCCCACCCCGTCCTCGTCGGCGTCGCGCCTCCCCTGGATTTGGCGGGTCACTCTCCCGCGCGCGCTCTCCGCGTGGGATCCGGCAGCGGCGGCGTCTCGAGACGACGATGGGTACAGCGCGGGCCGACCTCGTTGGTTCCCGTCGGTTCGGCGTGGGAGAACGGGACAGTCCTGTCGCCTGGTGAGGCGACGCAGGGGTCGTCGACTGGCTCGCGGAGGGGCTTTTTTGCAAAATACGCGACGAGCAGACGGGGCGTAGCGACGGACCCTAATGGACATCAATTACTTTTGTTACCGATACGGCATTACCAAACACAATATGCATGCGGCACCCTTCGTAGGCCTACTTACAAGTTCAGATAGCATATACCATCTGGTCGCCAACACCAAACGACCGGACACTTCCCGCACACAGCTTGGACTAGGCAGGTAATTTACACGTAAGCGGTCTCATAGGTCGTCTCATACAGTATCACGTAGGATTTTTACTGATATGGAGGAGAGAGAGCGAGGTGAGAGAATAAGTTGGTTGCTTCACGAAACAACCGCCTCATGGACTAAATCTTTGGACTATGAGACAACTCTCCCACTATTGTACGAGTTTTGTTGTCATGCAACCAATAATTTTTCCTTATTTTCTCATAAATTAAAGGATTTTGTATGACTATAAGACAACTAAAACAACAACATATTTGTATAAGTTGTATGATATAAGTTGTCTTAACATTACGTGTCACTGCATAAGGTCACCTATTAAACGGCACTTTCTTAAAAAAAACCTATTAAACGGCGTCAATATACTTGCCCGGAAACTCCATGATTCCTTGCCGGCAAGGCAAACCCCCAAGGAAACCAAGCACACTACGCCTTGTGAGACAGAAAATACCCGTCAGCCTCGAAACCGGGCCTGTTCGTTGCTCCTTTCTTTAATTTCCTCCACAATCGAATCTAATATATATATATATATAAGCACTAGTTGGTACTTGCCTCCTCACACACGCCGCCGGCGAAGTCGCAAATCGATCGTATTCAGGGTTCTCCCATCGCCATCACGATATCTTGTCATCAGGCGGATGTTCTATCAAGGTAATGGTCTGCTCCTCTCGTTGTGGGCTGTATATCTGCGTCCGGATCCATATATTGTTCCTGTATCAAAATTTGTACCCTGTATCGATCTGTAGGCAATCGACAATGGAGAGCAACCTAGCCTCCTCCGCCACCAACCACGGCGTGCTGCCCCGAGAGCTGTTCATCGTGGCCTCCTTCCGCGACGACAGCGAGCATATCCATGTCATGGACCTGTCCGGCCGTGTCGTCAAGCGTCTGCCCATCGGCATCACAAAACACAGGTACTTGCTGCGCTCGTGCCCTGACCTAGTCGGTGTGGGCGACAATGTCGGAAGCTGCAGCCTGATCGATCCTGTTACCGGGGCGATCTCCCAGTTGCCCAAGACGGTTTTGAAACCATGGCCTCGTTGGATGTATTTACAATCTGGCGACCGTGAGTACTACTCCTCCGATGACAACAACGACGCCTACTCTTGTGATGATGATGAGCGGCCTGAGAACTGTATATTTGTAGCTGGGCGTGTAGATTCCACGGGAGAGTACAAGGTTCTCAGGCTAGTATGTAAGGCTTACTCACGCATCGATAACATGGACGAGCACAGCCAGGTCAGTAGTGTTCTTACCATCAATGGAGATGATGATCATCATGCTCAGTGGAGAGCGACACGTGGTCACCCTAACTTTCTCCTGAACATTGACTACCACACGAACAATGGGGTGGTTGTCGGCAGCACCATTCACTTCTTCTGGTCGGCTTTGTACCCTGATGCAACCTAGGTGCAATTGATGCGCGATGGTGTTGATGTAGATTGTATCGCCTCTTTTGACCTCGAGGCAGAGGAATGGAGTAGTATCCCTGGCCCGCGTCCGGACAACCCTGCTGATACGTATTCCATGTTATATGATTCCACTTTAGCTGAGCTTAATGGCCATCTGGTTGTAGTCCATTACGGTAGCTGCTTTGAAGCAATGGACCTGTGGTTTCTAGCAGATGTTGAGAATCGCCTGTGGGAGAAAAAATACAGCATATGCACTCAATCAGTTCTCCAGGGAGAAGACTTTGCGAAACCTTTATCGATGCTGGATGATGGGAGGATCGTTATCTTCCTTGGAGCCAAGGGAGTGCTGCTCTTGTATGATCCCGCAGACAAGACGGTTTCAGAAGTGGAGACCAGATGTCTTGGTGGAGTTGCTCTGTATGCAGGAAGTCTGCTAAGTTTACAAAGTGACTCCAAGGGGGAGTAGCACAATTATGCTTTCATAAATTTTGTATTTTGGTCTGTGAAACGAGAAAAGTGGTTTACATGTGCTATATATATATATGTGTGTATAAATTGTTAGTGCTACTATAATTTATATTAGCTAGTCTCATTTTGTGTCTATTATTATCACCTCCACCAAGAAATCTGTGGCTTCGTTTTCACTATTGTTTTTCTAGTGAAGTAGGTCTAGCAGGGATTCCAACATTTGACCTGATTTTGGGCTCTGTAATTTAGTTTTGACGCACATTGCTTGTCATCGCATCATATCTCTCTCTCATCTTGAGACCGGCCAGTTCTTCCTCCTATATATGTTGGTTTCACTTGTCAAATATCCTTGTTTAAACTCCAATCTGTCCTTGAAATCAGTCAGCTGGAACTCTGGATGTAGGTTTCATTTGCAGAGGTGACCTGCATACATGCATGTCTCAGTCTGTTCACTGAGGATATGGACTTCCTCCCTCCATTCTTAAAAAAACTAACGTTTAGGACAAGATTTGGGTCAAACATTGGGAATATAAATCATCAATAACTTTTAAGTTGTTGAGTTTGCAAACGTGAAAACTATATGAATAGATTTGTCTTAAAAATACTTTCATAAAAGTATGCACATATCACTTTTTGATAAATATTTTTATAATAATAAAAGGTCAAAGTTGTGCTTTGCAGACCGTGTCGCTGTCGTAAACGTCAGTTTTTTCAGAATGGAGGGAGTATTAACAAAGTAAAACTAAAATTCAACTTCTTGACCGGATCAAACTTTCATGTGTCATGTCCTATTTTCCTTTTGCATTGGAATATTGGATCTTCGGAGATTGGTCAATATTGTGCACAGTTTTCGATACATGAAAGTTTTTTGAAGTGTGACAATCTTCCAACAATTATCTCTTCAGAGATATTAAGTTCTAATACCTAGGTATTTCACAAAACTGTGGTATTTTTCCAATACTCCAAAATTAATTTGTATCCAAACAGGCCCTAGTAAAACAATTACTCCCGTATTCTTTTTCTTAATGAATCGTTGGGAAATTGATGCCTCAAAATGCTTCAATACGTCGCAACGAAAATGGACTTCCTCTTATTTAAGGAGATAGGACTGTTTTAATGATTTAGTTGGTCAATCAGTCATCTAAATGCCAATAGAATTAAGTCTTAGCTCTGGTTCTTACAAATAGACTAGTGCCTGGAACTGAACATACATCTGCAATGTAAATAATTCATATTTTGAAAACATTATACTATTGAGGTGGAAAGAATCAGAAGCAAAACTGTAAACTAAGGAAACCATAAGCACAAAACCACCATTTGTTCCTCAAATAGCAGAGTACTATACTTCACTCAAGAGGGTAGAGTAACTGTGACTATCTTTTACACGAAAATATACAAAATTTTATTTGCATCACCATATGTACGGCCTTTCTTCTTCAATGACTGTATAATATTTTGCTTGCAACAAAGTATCCATTATAAGCTGCAACTCTTGTAGAGTCTGCAATACATAAACTTTTCTGAATTACCGGCTACTGTAATTTTTGGGCCAATTTGTCTAGACCATGTAAAATATCCGAACTGTACAATTCCATTGGAAAACTACCCATGTCACAATACTACAGAACAATTCTCCATATACTCATTTTTCTATTTTCAGCAACATATCCACCACCTCCCTCATGGAAGGCCTATACTGACAGGCCACCTGCGTGCATGAAACCGCATGATCCAGCAGTTCCAGAGCCTTTTCTTGCTCATGTTCGGGCCAATACATGATCTCCTCGTCCATGAGGCTTATGATGCTGCAGTGATCTGCTTCCTTCAGTTTTGTTCTCATCCATGTTGCAATGTCAACACCATCACCGAACGAACGATCCACAGGCATCTTCCTGCACAGGAGCTCAAGTAGAACTACTCCGTAGCTGTAGACATCGCTCTTCTCAGTTAATCTTGTAGAGTAACCATTCTCTGGGTATACATAATATAGAGCATGTTAGTCCTGAAGTTTTTCAAGGCGCCACGTTGATGTGACCAAACAAACATAATTTTTGAAGAAGTTACCTGGAGCAATATAGCCAAGGGTACCAACAACAACAGATATTGTTGCATTGGCATCTTCGTCATGGATAATTTTTCCCATGCCAAAGTCTGTGAGCTTGGGAACTAGCTCGGCATCCATCAGTATGTTGCTTGATTTAACATCCCTATGAACAATGAGGGGTACACAGTCATGGTGCAGATATGAGAGGCCTTGTGCTACACCAAGGGCTATCTGATGCCGGGTCATCCAGTCAAGGGCCACTTGAGGCTTCCTTTGATGCAGTAGGTCGAAGAGCGTCCCCTCAGGCATATATTCGCATAAGATAAGGCCGATGTTTCCACGGATGCAGTAGCCATCCATCCTGATGATGTTCCGGTGCTTTACCGTGTTCAGGATCTTCATCTCAACTGGGAACTTACACTGGGACAGATCAACGGTCTTGACTGCCCACTGCTTTCCAAGCTTACACTCTGTCCGGTAGACTGTGCCGTGCCGGCCTCTTCCAATGACATATTTCTCATTCCAGTTGTCTGTTGCCCGGAGGATATCTTCATAGGTCAGGTCTTCTGGCAGTTCCTCTGTTGTGTCCAGGCTACGGACAGAGCCACGACTTGCTGATAAGCGCTGCGACCTCTTCACAATGTAGTAAATAGCACATAAGCCAGCAACAATGACAGCAAGAGTTGATATTAGCAATGCCACAATAATTCTCCTGTTCTTGTATTGTAATTTCCTAGGTTGGTTCTTGGAGCGATGCACACAATCCGACTCTATGCACAACTGAGGATTGCCCAAAAAGCTATCAGGTGTCTTTTCTGCCAGCTTAGCCCAGCTACCAGGGAGCTGACCAGATAGGTCATTGAATGAAATGTTCACAAACAAAAGTGAGACCATGTTGCTCAGTTGTGATGGGATTGAGCCGGACAATGTGTTCTTGGACAAGTCAAGCACTTCCAGATCCTGAAGGTTGCCAAGGCTACTTGGAATTTGGCTAGTCAATCTGTTGTGGCTAATGTTAAGTGCTTTGGACAAGTACTGAAGGTTGCCTAGCCTAATAGGAATTGCTCCTTCCAAACAATTGTCACCAAGCTGCAGCTCAATTAGATCCTGTGTTGCAGTGAAGGAGTCCGGTATTGTTCCCGTGAGTTTGTTTGCGCCAAGTAGAAGATTTTGCAGGCTACCAAGTGTTGTGATTTCTGCAGGTATACTTCCACTGAGAAGGTTATTTCCAAGATCCAAACGGAGAAGATCCTTGCAATTTCCTAATTCACGTGGTATAGGTCCTGTAAGCCTGTTTGATGACATTCGCAGAGTCTCAAGCTTGCTCAAAGCACCGAAATCATGGGGGATTGGCCCTGAGAAGTGGTTATTGGAGAAATCAAGCATTGTTAGATTGTGCCATGAACCCAGCACACCTGGTATCATACCTTCGAACAGATTGCCACTAATGTCCATGTATGACAACCCTATGTTTGTGCCCAAATTTGCAGGTATGTTCCCACTGATCAGGTTGTTCTTCAGAATGAACCTCCCGAGGGACTCACATTTAACAATTTCAATAGGGAAGCTTCCATTGAACTGGTTGTCTCCGAGATCAAGAACGTTGAGCTGGCCTCCAGTACAAATACCAGGTGGAATTTCCCCATGAAAGCAGTTGCCAGTGACGTCGACCTGTACAAGTCCAGGTGTCGTGTTCAGCCCCAGGGCCTGCGGCAACACGCCTGTGAAGTGATTGCTGAACATGGATATCTCTCTTAGCTTCCTCAAGTGAGTGATCTCTGTAGGCACCTCACCGCCAAGGTTATTCTTGTAGAGAAAAAGCGTCTCCAGCTTGCTAAGCTTGCCAATCTCCGGTGGTATTGTCCCGGAGAGGCTGTTGTTCTGGAGCTGGAGCTCAACCAACTCCTGGCACTTGCCTATTTCTGGTGGAATTCTTCCAGAAATGCCACAAATAGAGCACTGCCAGTGACTGACACTTCCCAATTGCATCTGGCACAGTGCCGGTGAACCCATTATTGGACACCACTAATTCTTCCAAATTGGCGAGCTCACCGATGCTCTCCGGCAGCTCCCCGACAACCTGTTGTCGTCAAGGTAAAGCACCTGCAAATTCGGCAAGGATGCCAAGAAGTCTGGCACCCTGCTGCCAATCCCATTGTAGGATAAGTACAAGGTAGGCTTCCTTTGATGCAATAGGTCGAAGAGTGTCCCCTCAGGCATATATTCGCATAAGGTAAGGCCGATGCTTCCACGGATGCAGTAGCCATCCATCCTGATGATGTTCCGGTGCTTTACCGTGTTCAGGATCTTCATCTCAACGGGGAACTTACACTGGGACAGATCAACGGTCTTGACTGCCCACTGCTTTCCAAGCTTACACTCTGTCCGGTAGACTGTGCCGTGCCGGCCTCTTCCAATGACATATTTCTCATTCCAGTTGTCTGTTGCCCGGAGGATATCTTCATAGGTCAGGTCTTCTGGCAGTTCCTCTGTTGTGTCCAGGCTACGGACAGAGCCACGACTTGCTGATAAGCGCTGCGACCTCTTTACAATGTAGTAAATAGCACATAAGCCAGCAACAATGACAGCAAGAGTTGATATTAGCAATGCCACAATAATTCTCCTGTTCTTGTATTGTAATTTCCTAGGTTGGTTCTTGGAGCGATGCACACAATCCGACTCTATGCACAACTGAGGATTGCCCAAGAAGCTATCAGGTGTCTTTTCTGCCAGTTTAGCCCAGCTACCAGGGAGCTGACCAGATAGGTCATTGAATGAAATGTTCACAAACAGAAGTGAGACCATGTTGCTCAGTTGTGATGGGATGGGATTGAGCTGGACAATGTGTTCTTGGACAAGTCAAGCACTTCCAGATCCTGAAGGTTGCCAAGGCTACTTGGAATTTGGCTATTCAATCTGTTGTGGCTAAGGTTAAGTGCTTTGGACAAGTACTGAAGGTTGCCTAGGCTGATAGGAATTGCTCCTTCCAAACAATTGTCACCAAGCTGCAGCTCAATTAGATCCTGTGTTGCAGTGAAGGAGTCTGGTATTGTTGCCGTGAGGTTGTTTGCACCAAGTAGAAGATTTTGCAGGCTACCAAGTGTTGTGATTTCTGCAGGTATACTTCCACTGAGAAGGTTATTTCCAAGATCCAAACGGAGAAGATCCTTGCAATTTCCTAATTCACGTGGTATAGGTCCTGTAAGCCTGTTTGATGACATTCGCAGAGTCTCAAGCTTGGTCAAAGCACCAAACTCATGGGGTATTGGCCCTGAAAAGTGGTTATTGGATAAATCAAGCATTGTTAGATTGTGCCATGAACCCAGCACACCTGGTATCATACCTTCGAACAGATTGCCACTAATGTCCATGTATGACAACCCTATGTTTGTGCCCAAATTTGCAGGTATGTTCCCACTGATCAGGTTGTTCTTCAGAATGAACCTCCCGAGGGACTCACATTTAACAATTTCAATAGGGAAGCTTCCATTGAACTGGTTGTCTCCGAGATCAAGAACGTTGAGCTGGCCTCCAGTACAAATACCTGGTGGAATTTCCCCATGAAAGCGGTTGCCAGTGACGTCGACCTGCAGAAGTCCAGGTGTTGTGTTCAGCCCCAGCGCCTGCGGCAACACGCCTGTGAAGTGATTGCTGAACATGGATACCTCTCTTAGCTTCCTCAAGTGAGTGATTCTTGTAGAGAAAAAGCCTCTCCAGCTTGCTAAGGTTGCCAATCTCCGGTGGTATTGTCCCGGAGAGGCTGTTGTTCTGGAGTTGGAGCTCAACCAACTCCTGGCACTTGCCGATTTCTGGTGGAATTCTTCCAGAAATGCCATTGTGAGCCACAGAGAACATCTGTAATCTGGTAAAATTGCAGACGGACGCTGGGATTGAGCCAGTGAAGTTGTTGCCGTCCAAGTAGAGCACTGTCAGTGACTGACACTTCCCAATTGCATCTGGCACAGTGCCGGTGAACCCATTATTGGACACCACTAATTCTTCCAAATTGGCGAGCTCACCGATGCTCTCCGGCAGCTCCCCGACGAACTTGTTGTCGTCAAGGTAAAGCACCTGCAAATTCAGCAAGGATGCTAAGAAATCTGGCACCTTGCCGCCAAACCCATTGTAGGATAGGTACAAGGTGGTGAGGTTGCCGCAGTTTGCGAGGCTCGGGCGAAGCTCACCGGCGAGCTGGTTGCTGTAGAGGCTGAGGTAGACGAGTCGACACTGTGCCAGGAACTCCGGCATTGGTCCGGACAGGTTGTTGCAGCTCAGGTCTAGGTAGCTAAGCGCCGGGAGAGCGGCGAGCTCCGGCGGTATCACGCCGGAGAGAGAGTTGACGCTGAGGTCGACGTACTCTAGAACCGGCGACCCGGACGGCCCGACGGAGACGACGCCGGTGAGTGCGTTGTTGCTGAGGTCGACCGTCCGGAGCCGGCTGGAGGAGAGGAGCTCCGGTGGGAGCTTACCGGCGAGGAGGTTCCAGCCGAGGTGGAGCGCGGTGACCCTGGAGCACGCGGCGAGCGCGGTGGGGACGGGGCCGGTGAACCGGTTCCGGCTGAGGTCGAGCGCGGCGAGCGCCGGGAGCGCGCAGAGCCGTGGCGCTGACGCCGCGAGCGCGCCGGAGAGCCCCGTCCCGGAGAGGTTGACCGCGGCGACGGCGCCGGCAGCGAAGCACTCGACGCCAAGGAACGCGCAGTGGCTCGAGGCGGCGCCGGCGCGGCCACTCCGGGCGGTGACGTTGGTGGCCTTCCACTTCCACGACGGGCGGAGGACGCGCCGGGAAGCCAGCGGCAAGGAGGTGAAGAAGGCGAGCAGGGCGGACGCTTCACTGGCCGCCACGGACGACGCCTCCGACGGCGGCGCAGCTGCGGCGGCGGCGAGAGTGACAAGGAGCAAGAAGGCGGTGGCATATTTCGATTTTGAAGCAAACTTAAGGTCAGTTTGTGATTGTTGTGCTGCTGAATCAACTTTATTTTGGACAACTTTTCGTGCTCTAGTGTTTGGCTACTATGTGCCCCCCTAAAAAAAGGTTATTTCGATCCCCCACTAGAACACTTGTGTTGAGCTATGTACGTAGGGACGTTTTCTTAATGAAAGCCCAACTGAGTCAAACACACACATGCACCACGACTTCCTTACAGAAAATATATACAAAAAAATAATCTTGCAATATATGGAGCACGGCACTAACTTCTGAAAGAAAAGCATCCATGGGATCAATCATTTTGTTCATTGGTATTTACCATGTGTCAGATTCCCCTCAACATATTTGACCAACAAAAGATAGCATGGGTGCTAGCAAAAAGATTACCAATACTGGTGGTAGCACATTGGAAACAATTCTCTGTGGTTAATTTTTAGAGGACAGCGACGTTCACCATCCTGCCTCGCTAGTTCACTTTGGATTTCCCAGGGTGCTGCAAGAGGGCATTTTAAGAGTTTTTACGGATGACAGAGTACCCTTGGTCATCGCTAGTTACGGTCTTGTATATTTGAGATCTGGAAGTTCATCCTAACAAATGGTCAGTGCTTGCAGGTTGATAAGTGGAGTACGATCGGAGTGCAAGAATATATGAGAAGCATTCCTATTCAAAGCTATGACTGCATTGCACTATTAATATGTTCAATGGTGTTTGAAAATATTGTTTAGGGTAAAAATAACAGTGAAAGACAAAACTGCATGTGCCAAAAATAAAACGTTTCTCCAGAGAATTACTAGCACAGAACACAACATGGTCTTTTTATCATAGCATATGTGTATGTCGCCTGAAGATTGCAACTTGGCTGGTAGAGCAAGCTGGTCAATTTTCTGCTCAAAATGGGAAATTTTGCATTGTCAATTGTCCTATTCTCACCATTTCCTAGCCGAGCTCCTGACGCCAAAGGAAGGACACCAAATAGAATTGCAGGATAACTGACAAAGGGGAAGGCCGGAAGGGTATTAATTAACAGAGTAAGAGTAGGAGTGTCCTACTTATACATTTCTCGATAGCTCAAATCACTTGCTAGCACCTATCACTACAACAAACTATTTAATCCGTGACGAAATACTGGCGACGGTTTCAGAAAACGTTGGCATCTTGCTCTAAGCCCAGATAAGCCCAGAATTTGCGACGGAATCTTGGCGACGGTTTCGGAAAACGTTAGCATTTTGCTCTGAGCCCATATAAACCTAGAAAATTGCGACGGAATCCTTGCGACGGTTTCAGAAACGTTAGCATTTTACTCTAAGCCTAGATAAAAAATTCGCCGCGAACATAAATTAAAAAAATTGTCATTTCCCATATGCAAAAATAAAAAAATTGCATAATATGAGATTCGAACCGTGGTGTTGAGTTCGATGAATACAACGTCTACGATCAACAAATAAAAAATAGTCATATTTATGAATGGAGAAAATTGACAAATTAAAAAAAAACTCAAAAAACAAATGGAGAAAATTGACAAATTGAAAAAAAATCTCAAAAAACCAAAAAATGGGGCTGGTCATAGCTCCAACCTAAGACCACATCCACCAATACACAACGCCTTACCACCACACCACTTCACTCGCGCGTCCGACGGGAGGCCAAATATCGGACGCCGCACCCGTGGCATCGCTATCCTAAATAACACCTCCCCCACCCCACTGCACGACGTCGTTCCCGGAAAAAAAATCTCGCAGCCTCCTAAGTTTCCTCCTCCGCCGTTTCTGCTCCGCGCCTGCTCAGGCCGCCGCCCCGCGCCTGCTCATCCTCGCTGGCGTCGTCAATATTGGAAAAGTAGATCTAGGATGTCTAGGGTTTCGCTCCATGTTGCAATAGCATGTTTCACGTGTTTCGGATGTTGTAAAAGAATGTTTGAACTATTTCATGTGAATATTGCAAAAATAGATCTGAAATGTTGCATTGGTTGCAATGATTTTTTTAATGTTGAAGTTGTATAATTTTGATGTTGCAATAGCCTTGTCTTGATGTTGCACGAAGTTTGATTGGATGTTTCGTATGAAATTCGATTGGATGTTTTATATGAATGGCATGTTTCATGAAACATGCTCTGATGTTGCGGTGGGAATTTTTACTCAACTCCCGTAGCAACTGGATGATATTCGATGGCGTCCGTTTCTGTAGGAGTCCCCAATGTTGCAACCGGTGGCTTTCTTCGTTTCAGATATTGTTCTATGATGTTGCATATATTATTTTTGTATGTTGTAAAAAATTTTACATGTTGCATGCAACATCATACCCATGTTGTGGCGGGATTTTTTCCTGCTACAGTACCGTCCAATTTTTTTACCCTCCTCGGACGTCCGGGCGCTAGGTAAAGAAACGCCGACGGGAGTCGAACTGTGGGGGGAGAGAACAAGTCCCGAGCACCTTACCATTAGCTACAACGCCTCATATGAAATAGACTGGAACTGATACAAATTATATGGTTTACCTACTATTTTATAACGAACAACAGAGGTTTTTCTTTTTTAATCCGCAATCAAATTTTGTATCTAGTTTTTCTCCGTGATACGTGATCCAAATTCGATGATTCTTTTTTAAATTTTTTCTAAAATCAGCACCTTTTCATTAGTGGAATTTGTTAATACTATTATTTTTAAAAATCTTCTCATGTGAGTCTGTTCAAACAATCCAATTTTAAATTTGAAAAATGACAACTACAAGCTTGATTTTTTTACACTAAATGATGTCAAATGAAAAAGTAATGAATACCGAAGTTTCATATCTCATCAAGATCTACAACCTTTATTTAGGCCATTTTTTCATTTTCAAAAGTGGTAATAACATGTAGTACAAATTTAACAATCTCAAACAGAGTTTCTTAGACTATGTGAGTGAATCTAGAATTAATGACCAATATGTATTACCGCTTTTTGAAATGAAAAAATGACCTAAATAAAGATTGTAGATCTTGATGAGTTATGAAACTTTGGTATTCATGACTTTTTCATTTGACATCGTTTAGAGTTCCAAAATCTTGCTTGTAGTTGTCAAATTTTGAAATTAAAAAATTGGATTATTCAAACTTTGTCACATGGATTAATGAACTAAATAAAGTTTGTAGATCTTGATGAGTTGTACAACTTTGGTATTCATGAATTTTTCATTTGAAATCATTTATTACTCTAAAAAAATATATGAATTTTTTAACTTTTGAAATTTTAAATTTAAATAGTTTAATCTAACTTGGATGGGGAAGTGACAAAAACAATAGTTATGGATCTTGAATAGTTCTACAACTTTTGTATTCACAACTTCTCATTTAAAATTAGATTTTATGTCTTAAAATTTAATACATTTTTACCAATAAAAGAAAATAAATGTTAAATTTGCTAAAACGGGCTCAAAGTTCTAATTTTGGGCTGTTTTTAGGGTCGGCCCAAATATCCCAGCTAATTCTGACCGTCCATCGCCGATCTAACTGCTGTAATCGCACCTTTGTATTATAAAACAAGTGGAAACCCTAACTCTCCCTTCATTCTCCCTTCTCCCTCACCTCCTGCCGCCCGCCGCTCCGCTCCCCTCGTTCTCCCTCGAGGCGACGAGCCCCCGCCGTCCGCTCCATCTCCTTGCCTCCCCCGGCCCCTCCGCGGCTCCGCCGCGAGCTCCCTCTCCTCGCCTCCCGCGTCTCCCTCAACGTCGCCGCTCCCTCTCCTCACCTCCGCACGACCCAAGGCGAGGGCGAGGGCGAGCGCCACCGGATCCTATCCGTGCCGGCCTCGCCGCCGCCGTGCCGACCTCGCCGTGCGGCCACTGGCCCCTCCTCCACTCCTCCATGGCTCGAGCGCCCTCGAGCACCCTCTCTGCGGCTGGCGTCGCCGGCCGCGGTTGCGGCGGCGGTCGTGGAGACCGCACATGGGGCGGCTCCTTCGACGTGGATCTGGCGTCGGTCTCCAAAAGGGGGCTCGCGAACCCAGCTCCGCCGGGTGTTGGGGCCGGGCGTCCGGACCGGGTGGAGATCTGCGCAAACCACTTGTTGCACTACGATGTGAGCTAGCCCACCCTCTTCCTCCATCTCCCCCGATCTACTTGTTTGCGCTCGTATACATGCATGGCTGCTGAGATCTTGTGGCCTCATGTGAGATGTATATGGATGTGCGTCTAATGTTCATCATGCCTGTTTGTATTCGTGCCAGTGTACGAATTAATGCCTTGTCTATGATATGCCTGAATTAATTTTGTAGCCTATGTTTGATCCGTCAGTCTACCCCTAGCTGCACTTTTGCCTACTGAGCTCAGTGTCCTTACCCAATTCTGGGTGAGATACAGCTTAAGCTAGATGGGAACTCACTGTAAACTCCTGCTTCTGGTATTTCTTTTTTGTACTGTGTGAACTTGTAAAATACATATGCTTGGCAGATAGGACTTTATGAGATGGGGATATGAGCATTCCATTTC
>OAMR01001158.1:58891-74506 GCA_900205405.1 Echinochloa crus-galli
CTAAATAAAGTTTGTAGATCTTGATGAGTTGTACAACTTTGGTATTCATGAATTTTTCATTTGAAATCATTTATTACTCTAAAAAAATATATGAATTTTTTAACTTTTGAAATTTTAAATTTAAATAGTTTAATCTAACTTGGATGGGGAAGTGACAAAAACAATAGTTATGGATCTTGAATAGTTCTACAACTTTTGTATTCACAACTTCTCATTTAAAATTAGATTTTATGTCTTAAAATTTAATACATTTTTACCAATAAAAGAAAATAAATGTTAAATTTGCTAAAACGGGCTCAAAGTTCTAATTTTGGGCTGTTTTTAGGGTCGGCCCAAATATCCCAGCTAATTCTGACCGTCCATCGCCGATCTAACTGCTGTAATCGCACCTTTGTATTATAAAACAAGTGGAAACCCTAACTCTCCCTTCATTCTCCCTTCTCCCTCACCTCCTGCCGCCCGCCGCTCCGCTCCCCTCGTTCTCCCTCGAGGCGACGAGCCCCTCCGCCCGCTCCATCTCCTTGCCTCCCCCGGCCCCTCCGCGGCTCCGCCGCGAGCTCCCTCTCCTCGCCTCCCGCGTCTCCCTCAACGTCGCCGCTCCCTCTCCTCACCTCCGCACGACCCAAGGCGAGGGCGAGGGCGAGCGCCACCGGATCCTATCCGTGCCGGCCTCGCCGCCGCCGTGCCGACCTCGCCGTGCGGCCACTGGCCCCTCCTCCACTCCTCCATGGCTCGAGCGCCCTCGAGCACCCTCTCCGCGGCTGGCGTCGCCGGCCGCGGTTGCGGCGGCGGTCGTGGCGGCCGCACATGGGGCGGCTCCTTCGACGTGGATCTGGCGCCGGTCTCCAAAAAGGGGCTCGGGCACCCTGCTCCGTCAGGCGTTGGGGCCGGGCGTCGCGACCGGGTGGAGATCCGCGCGAACCACTTCTTGCACTACGATGTGAGCTAGCCCACCCTCTTCCTCCATCTCCCCCGGTCTACTTGTTTGCGCTCGTATACATGCACGGCTGCTTAGATCCGTCAGTTTGTATTCATGCCAGTGTGTGAATTATTAAAATTTCAAGTGTAGCTGTACAAATTTCTAGCGTCACTATTAATACATATACTGCTTTGTCTTGGTATGCTTATTACCTGTGTTGGCTTTGTCCCTTACTTTTTAATACTGCAGTAGCTGGATCTCTTTTCAGTACTGCAGTAGCTGGATCGCTGTTAATTTAGCTTGATCTGGATCTGGATCTACAGGTAACTTGGGATATTAACGCTGTAAGCATTTTCATTTCGTTTGTTCGTTTCTTTTGCTGCTATGCTAGTTTGCTAGCCTGCGATTGAGTTATTTTCCATGTCTTGCATCTCGTTGTAGAGATGGATAGTACAAGTGGAAGCTCACATTCACCATCCCCTGTCCCTAGTGCCCAAGTTCCTCCTTTATCCAAGATCTCAATGCCTGTATTGTAACCACAAGATTCCTGGAAGCTACTTTATGCTGTCTGCTACTCTGCTATTTAAATGTAATGAACTGTGACTGTTGTGTATATTTTCTTATGATCTTTTTCCTTGCGCTGCTGCCCTGTTGTTTGGAAGCTTAGTTGTGCATGTAGTCATGTACAATATTGAGCTGACCCTCATAGATTAGGTTATACTCTTTACCTATTATTTCATTATTTTATTATTCTGTTTTCAGATTATTAGCTTGTCTCTCTTTGATTGTCAAATCTTTGCCTATGTGTTGTGGTTTTGCTTGTCTGTACCTGATCATGCTAGTGTGTGAATTAATGCCCTATCTATGATATGAATTAATTTGGTAGCCTATGTTTAGCTCAGTGTCCTTACACAATTTTGGGTGAGATGCAGCTTAAGCTAGATGGGAACTCACTGTAAACTCCTGCTTTTGGTATTTCTTTTTTGTATTGTGTGAACTTGTAAAATACATATGCTTGGCAGATAGGACTTTATGAGATGGGGACATGAGCATTCCATTTCATGATGTTTCAGGCCTTCTATTAAAATTTCAAGTGTAGTTGTACAAATTTGCTAAACTGGAAGTTAGAGCTCTTAAGTGAAGTCTTTGCTGCTAGTTACTAAGTTCTAATGATGTGTATTTAATTTCCATGTACTGATGCCATGCGACGGCGGATCAAGACGGGTCAACGCAGATGGAGGCGGCTAGCGGAGCTCCACGCTGAGGAGCTTGGTGCAGGAGCGGTGTAGTAGGACAACGTGGCAGTCAAAGGGTTCTAGTGGGTTGTTCTTGATCTGTTACAGCTTTGATCTATTATTTGCCCAGTACCTTTTTGTCTTAGTATGCTTATTACCTGTGTAGGCTTTGTCCCTTACTTTTCAATACTGCAGTAGCTGGATCTCTGTTAATTTTGCTACTTGATACTGTGCGCTTTTCTTGGTAATATAGTTGTTACTGGGCATTTAACATTTGATCTGAACCCCGAGTCGATAAGCTAGTACTGTCACGTTTGTCAAGGATCAGTGATCACCATTCCATGGTGAATTAATTTCAAGCTGATCTATTCGATTCGTTGTGTAATTTAATATTTCTTTCGCTTTTGACTGCTGTTGCACACAGGTGTCAGATTGGGACATGCTGTTTGAGGAGAACGGCTGGGGCAAGTCTAGTATTTTGCTGCATCTCTATGTTTCTTTCAACCAACGTAAGTAGTTTCTGAAGGTTTCTTGTATTATCTCCATGTTTGACCTGAATGCTCCTGCAAATCTCTATGTTTGATTGCTGCATGTGTTGCTAAATATTCTTTCATGCTAGCTTATTATCTGCTCATTATGTTTCAGCAATGTATTTTCTAGAGGTTTACTGATTGGTGAAATGAAGATGACACTAGTGGTTTGCATCTTATGATTGCTTGAATATAAATCTGGAGCTCTCTGTATTGTTTAATTTTTCCATGGATCTTAAATATCTAATTCTATGCTTGATCACCAAAATATACACTGTATTTTCCTTGTTTAATTTGCATTATGAAATATTTGTCTTATGAAATATTTCACCTGTTTATAAGCCTATTTGCAGTAGTTTATGCACACTGCTAGAGGCTTATTTATGCACTGTCAGATCACTGCCTAATATTTTTTGCTTTTGGTGTTGCATGCAACTGGAGGATGGCATCACAGTAGAGCACCACAACATTTAGAACTTGGAGCTTAACCTGGGTTCTACGACTGCTGGTTGTGCTCCTGGTTGAGTTATGTGTGTGTCTGTGTCTGTGTGTTAAACTTGTTGAGCTGCTTGTGCTCCTGGTGAAAATCATGAAACTGAAGATTTTTTCATTTGCTTTGATGCAAGATGATGTGCTTTTGAATCTGCTATTGGGCTGTTCTTAAATGGCTGAATGTGATGCTTTTGATGGGCTGAAATGAATATGGGCCAACATGCTAAGGGTGGGCTGAAATGAGTATGGGTTGAAATGATCATCTGTATAAATCATTGGGCAAAAATATTTGTGGGCCAAAATATTAGGCAAAAAACCCAGTAATAAATTGCCCATGAATGAAAAGTTAACGCCAACATCAGCGTGTCCACGTCAGCATCCATGTCATCATGAGTGCCATGTAAGAAGCCACGTCATCGTTCATGTAGGCAGCAGCGTCATTGTCCATGTAGGCAGCCACATCATCATCCATGTCAGCACCCACATCATCATCCATGTGGGCAGCCATGTCACTATCCATGTCAGCAGAATCCGTGACGTTTATTTCCGTCGCTAAAACTGGGCTTTGGGCTGGGCTAAGTGGGCTTCGGGGTGTTCTGCAACGGTCTAAAACTGTCACAGATCGCGACGGTTTTGAAGAACTGTCGGCCGATTTAATCAATGACGCTCAATCAACAACGAAATCTGAAACCGTCGTGGACACTGAATAGCGACAGAATTGCAATGATTCGTGACAAAATGATTCCGTTGCAGAATTAGTATGTTGTAGTGTATATTATTCACTGAATCAAAATAATTTGTTATGCAATCCTGTTCACTGCAGTTTCTAGGACTAGTTTATCCATAGCGTGCCCAATCTTCAAGAAATAATCACAGCAGCATTGAGACAAATTGTACAATTGTGGTTTTCTCACTTGTATAGTTGTATTCATTATTCAAAGACACTCTATCTCATAGAACTAGACTGAAAACTACTCCTCATTTGTTATATATTCATCTTCTATTCTCATCAGGCTGCTCACCACCTCCCTCATGGATGGCCTGGACTGGAAAGCTACCTGCGTGCAGGACATTGCCAGATCCTGCCCACCTGTGATGGAATTGGACCAGACAAAGAGTTCCTCGACAGGTTAAGCATTTCCAGCATCTGAAGGTTGTCGAGGCTACTTGGGATTTCGTTGCTCAACCTGTTGTTGCTAATGTTTATAATTTTGGAGATGAACTAACGTTTACCTAAGCTATTTGGGATGGGTCCTTCCAAGGAATTGCCACCAAGCTGCAACTCAAGAAGACCCTGCGTTGCAGTGAAGGAGTCTAGGATTTTTCCACTGAGCTTATTTCCAGAAAGCACAAGATTTTGTAGACTATCAAGAGCTAAAACCTCTGGAGGTATGCTTCCATTGAGAAGGTTCTTTTGAAGATCCAAACGACCAAGCTTTTTGCAATTTGCCAACTGATGTGGTATTGGTCCAGACAGCATGTTCGATGACAGGTTCAGATTCCAAAAAATGCTTAGAGCACCAAGCTCAAGTGGTATTGGACCAGAAAATTTGTTGCTAGATAGATCAAGCACTGTGAGGTTGCACCATGAGCCAAACACGCTTGGTATCCTGCCTTCAAAAAGATTGCCACTCAATTCAACGAATGACCAACCCGTGTTTGTCCCCACATCCAAAGGTGATAAGCTCCTACTGAGCAGATTGTTCCCCAGATGGACCCTCCAGAGAGACTGACACTTGAAGATCTCACTTGGAATATCCCCAGTGAATTGGTTGTGCATAAGATCAAGAACAGCGGGCCGGCCTCCAGTGCAGAGCCCGGGCGGGATTGCACCGTGGAAGCGGTTGCCAGTAAGGTCCACCCGCATAAGTCCTTGTGTTGTGTTCAATCCCAGGGCTTGTGGGATCTCACCGGTGAAGCTGTTAGATGCCAAGATGAGCTCCCTCAGATTCCTCATAAGGGTAATATCTGCAGGAACCTCTCCAATTAGGTTGTTTTTGTACAGAACAAGCTCCTCCATGTAAGGCATTCTCCACAGTGCAGCTGGCACAGGGCCATGGAGCCTGTTGCCAAACAGCGACAAAATTTGTATCTTTGTAAGGTTGGTGATCTCTGGTGGTATTATACCAGAAAGGCTATTGTTGTGGAGCTCAAGCCGGGTCAATTCCTGGCATTTCCCTAATTCTGGTGGGATTGTGCCAGTGATGAAATTGTCTTCGATAGTGAACCACTCTAAGCTGACGAGATTTCCTATGGCTGATGGAATTGGGCCGGTGAACCTGTTGGCATGCATCCATAGCATTTTCAGTGACTGACACTTCCCAAATGACTCCGGAACAGGCCCGATGAACTGATTCGTCGACACCATCAGCTTCTCCAATGTGACAAGCGCACTGTTGGCGGTCGTTACAGACCGATTTCCGACCTCCAACCAAGTATAAAATAAACACAACGGAGACTCACACCATAGCTATAGGGCTTAGCTTCCGCCACATCACCCTGGGCCCAAACTCAACTTGACAAAGACCCCGAAGTCAACCAGAAGGCCTCCGGCCCAGCCCAGGGCGTGAACCGACCTGCCAACCGACCCCAGGAGATGGCCCAGCACGTGTGCAAGCTCAAGGCGGTGCAGCACTGGGCCGAGCCCAGTTCGGGAGAACACGTGGGCTCGGCCGAACCAGGGAACCGCCTCCAAGGCTGGATCCTGGCCGCTGGATGCTAAGGCGGTGCATCCTCCGGTTCAGCCGAACCAGGGAGTTCGGCCGAACCGGGAATTTCGCCCGAACGACCAGGAACCGCCTCCCAGTTGCTTGGCCGGTGCTCAACCTCCAAACCGACCTCTGCCACTACAAATAGAGGCCTGGTTTCACCTGCAAAACACACAACACAAGAGGAGAAGAAGAGTAGGCGTCGTTAGGTTCCGCCACTCATATCAGTAGAAATAGGGAGAGAGGAGAGGTGAGCGTCCCGGAGAGGAGCCGGAGTGTCGCCCCCTCTTCTAGCTGTACCTCTACGGATGCGACTGCACTTCGAGTAACATCCGGGGCATGTCTGGTACTCCTTGTATCTCTCTCTGATTAATTGAGCATTCAGTTCTTACTTTCATTACTTGTATCGTTCTCCGTTCAATGCTTAGTAGTATAGTATAGTTGTATGCTAGCTGCTTAGCTTGAGTGCTTATCTGTCTGCAGTAGATAAGTACTAGTCAACTAGTTTAGGCATGGTGCCTATACTTGAGACTAGCTTAGAATCCGCCTGTCGCAACGGAGGTGGTAGCCGTAAGGTGGTGACAGCCCTTACGGTCTTTGTAGCCCACCACGTTAGTTCCGGTGACTTAGGATCCAAGGTTCAGGGTAGTCGGCACCCCTTCTCATCCCTTTCTGTGTGTCGGAGGCTCTGTAGTCCCGAAGCAAGTATCCGTTCGTATCCTCTGAACTGCTCAGTAGTCGGTAGAGTACCCTTACCAGTCCTGTACCCTCTCTACCCTCCTATCTCTTCTCTCTCTTCCTTGTTGTCGTCAACCACCTCATCCGTTCCACTCCATCCAATCCATAAACCTAGGACAACTCGGTTTAGGATTAGTGTACTTCTCGTTCTCCGTGGAAATCGATACCTGGAATACTCCCGGGTGAAAGCTACATCGGTATCCGTCCGCTTGCGGATTTATCTGTAGGCCGTAAGGAGTACCAACAAGCTTTATGGCGCCGTTGCCGGGGAACGGTAGCTATTCCAATTCCGAACCCAAGTTGTCCGTGTACCCCACCACCATCCACCAACCACATGGATCGCGCATTTGCGCGAGTTTGAGCAACTCTGTTCGTGTCTCGTCATTGCGGGCATGACACAAGAGACGCTCAAATGGAAGCTATTCCCGTTCTCATTGATGGGAGGAGCGAAAAAATGGTACTCTCTGGCCGTCAGTACTATGGACAGGAGCTGGGATGTTCTCAAGGAAAAATTCTGCCTAAACATCTTCCCAGTCTCCAAGGTAGCCAGTCTCCGAGCAGAAATCATAAACTTTAAGCAATTAAAGGGAGAATCGTTAGGAGCTGCTTGGGCTCATTTCAAGCAAATCTTCGCATCCGGACCAGACCTAGGCCTATCGGAACCCATAGTTCTCCAGCATTTCAGCCTTGGCCTGTGTCCCGTAGCCGCCACTTTCTTGGACTCTGCTTCAGGAGGGTCGTTCTTTCATCTGTTTCCCAGTGAAGCGAGAATAGTCCTAGAGCAAATCTTGGACAACACTCCCTACACTGGAATCTATGACGAACTCCCCGATGAAGAAGAGAAACAGCCTGAACCTGAACCTAAACCCGAAGAGCTGGTACAAATCCAATCCAAATCCATCAGCTCTTCTGTTCCATCCATACCCGAAGCTCATTATGAACCACAACCGTCGCCTAGCCCAGCATACTATGATTCACTCTACAACACGCCCTATGACTTCGATGATGACCTCTTCGATGACATCGGGAGTGTAACGAGTTTCCCATGGGAACGTCGTGTAGAGCCCATAGAACAAGCCCCCGACAAAGAAGAACTGGAATACCAGAGATAATATCTTGGACGTCTCTCTGCTATCATGAGTCGGGAGTGGCTAGAAGAGGCCGAAGCCTCGACCGAGGTTGTCAAAATGCCCAGAAAGATTCAAAGGATATTTTGTGAGGTCCTGGGTGATGACACAGAAATCGGGTACGACCCGAGCCTTGGGATCAACATAATCTCTAGCTCATTGGTGCATAAGAAACTCCCTGATGTACCTTGGTCGTTTTCTTAGAAAAGGCTGAAGGTCACTTCAGGGAAAATCCTGGATTGTTTGGGCATTCTGCGGGTCACACCCGTTAAGATTAATGACCCTGAACTCTTCATGGATTTCCATATCTTCGATCTACCCAGTAATACCACCCATTCCATCTTCATAGGTAGACCAATCCAGAAGATTTTAGAGAAGGCACCAACAAATCAGCTAGTAGAGCTCAGGATCGGTAAAAAACTCGTCCCTGTCTCTTACTCTCAATCCTTGAACACTCCATCAGAGACAAACCCCGATCCTGACCCGTTAGAGGAAGTTAGGTCAGCTCACCTGTTAGACCTAGAGCAGCCTATCCTAGAAGAAGACCTCCCGTTCTTCTCGGAAGAAGAGGAAACACACCCTCCGATTAAGCTCGATACAAATGAAACTCCAAAGCCTTCCCCAATCGAGCTCAAAACGCTTCCACCTGGACTTAGGTATGCTTTCCTCTTCGGGGGTAAGCAAACTCCAGTGATCATCAGTGATAAGCTCTCCGAACTAGAAACTCAACAACTCATCACTATCCTGGAAAAGAATCGATCGGTCTTAGGAGATTCTCTCCAAGACCTGAAAGGGATTAGCCCAAATCTCTGTACCCATCGCATCCCGATCGATTCTGAAGCTATGCCGTCTCGGGAACCTCAAAGGCGGCTAAACAATGCCATGAGAGAGTTTGTGAAAAAGGAAGTTCTCAAACTCCTTCACGCTGGGATTATCTACCCAGTTCCCAATAGCGAGTGGGTTAGCCCCGTCCAAGTCGTTCCAAAGAAGGGAGGAATGACGGTAGTGCGCAATGACAAGAATGAGCTCATTCCTCAGCGCACTGTCACCGGGTGGCATATGTGCATAGATTAGTAAACTCAACAAAGCCACCAAGAAAGACCATTTCCCTCTTCCGTTCATAGATGAGATGCTTGAACGGCTAGCCAAACACTCCTTTTTCTGTTTCCTTGATGGTTACTCTGGATATCATCAACTTCCTATCCATCCAGAAGACCAGAATAA
This sequence comes from Echinochloa crus-galli, assembly GCA_900205405.1. Taxonomy (NCBI): domain Eukaryota; kingdom Viridiplantae; phylum Streptophyta; class Magnoliopsida; order Poales; family Poaceae; genus Echinochloa; species Echinochloa crus-galli. The sequence continues at coordinate 67,865 of OAMR01001158.1, forward strand.
AACCATGTTCACATGCCCCTATGGGACGTATGCCTATCGGTGTATGTCCTTCGGGTTGTGTAACGCACCTGCCTCTTTCCAACGTTGCATGATGTCCATCTTCTCCGACATGATTGAGGAGATTATGGAAGTATTCATGGATGATTTCTCAGTTTATGGAAGGACCTTCACCGAGTGTCTGAAAAATCTGGACAAGGTCCTCCAGAGGTGTAGAGAGAAGCACCTCGTTTTGAACAGGAAAAAGTGCCATTTCATGGTGCGAGAGGGTATTGTCTTAGGACATCGGGTGTCTGAACGTGGAATCGAGGTAGACAGGGCAAAAATAGAAGTGATTGAGCAACTTCCACCTCCCACAAACGTTAAGGGAATCCGAAGCTTCCTTGGTCATGCCGGATTCTATAGACGCTTCATCAAGAACTTCTCCCAGATAACTCGGCCCTTGACCAACCTTTTAGCTCCCTTCGTTTTCGATGAGGAGTGTTACGCCACTTTTCACACCCTCAAGAAGGCACTAATTTCCGCTCCCATCATCCAGCCTCCCGACTGGAGCATCCCATTTGAAATCATGTGTGATGCGAGCGACTATGCTGTGGGAGCCGTGTTGGGCCAAACTAAGGACAAGAAGCATTATGCTATCTCTTACGCTAGCAAAACGCTCACTGGCCCACAGCTCTGTTTTCTCCAGGAGGGACATACCCCGTCACCATGAAGTTTACTATGTTGGCGTACCACGGATCGCCAGTGGTGACCTTAAGGAGGGTGTCATCCCGCAGGTAGTCGTCGATCAGAAGATCAGACGGTACTTCCATGCGGGACAGGTGGTCAGCCACTGAGTTCTCTACTCCAGGAGTTCGACATCGAGATAATAGATAAGAAGGGAGTAGAGAACTCAGTGGCTGACCACCTGTCCCGAATGGAAGTACCATCTGATCTTCCGATCGACGATTACTTGCGGGATGACACGCTTCTTAAGGTCACCACTGGCGATCCATGGTACGCCAACATAGTAAACTTTATGGTAACAGGGTATGTCCCTCCTGGAGAAAACAGGAAGAGGCTAGCTTATGAGAGCCGACTCCATCTGTGGGATGACCCGTACCTTTTCCGGATATGTAGTGATGGACTCCTCAGAAGGTGCAGCCCTGCACATGAGGCTTATAAAATCCTGGAGAGGTGCCATGCAGCCCCGTACGGAGGGCACTACGGTGCATTCCGGACCAATGCCAAAGTCTGGCAGAGTGGGTTTTATTGGCCCAGCATGTACGAAGATGCACGAGCATTCATCATGCGGTGCCCCCGCTGCCAGAAACATGGAAACATCAACACTAGAGACGCGATGCCACTCACTGGCAACCTCCAAGTAGAAATTTTCGATGTTTGGGGAGTGGACTTCATGGGTCCCTTCCCAATTTTCGAAGGTTGCCAGTTCATCCTAGTGGCAGTAGATTATGTCTCTAAGTGGGTGGAAGCCCTACCTTGTGTAGCCGCCGATTCTAGGAACGCGAGACGAATGTTCCATGAGTACATCTTTCCACGTTTCAGCGTCCCTAGGGTAGTCATTAGTGATGGAGGATCCCATTTCATCGATTCAGCCTTCTGTAAGTATCTCTCAAGTCTGGGGGTGCAGCATAATGTTGCTACACCCTATCACCCTCAGACTAGCGGTCAAGCAGAAACATCAAACAAACAAATCAAAAATATTCTGCAGAAGACCGTAAATGAGATGGGTAGGCAATGGAAGGATAAACTCTCGGATGCACTCTGGGCATATCGTACGGCCTATAAGACGCCCATAGGCATGACCCCATATCAGCTAGTCTATGGCAAGACCTGCCACTTATAAGTAGAGATGGAGTTCAAAGCTCACTGGGCCATTAGGAAGTGGGGTGTGAACCTTCCAGCTGCCGGCCTCAAGCGGAAGGTCCAGTTGGCCGAATTGGATGAAATAAGGGAACCAGCTTACCACAGCTCCCGTCTATATAAAGAACGGACCAAGAGATGGCATGATAAGAGGATCAAGGTCAAAACGTTCAAGCCGGGAGATAAGGTCCTTGTTTTCAACTCCCGTGTCAAACTTTTCGGTCACGGGAAGTTGAGAAGCAAGTGGGACGGCCCATTCACAGTGGTCCATGCTGCTTCTCGCGGGGCCGTCACCTTGCAAGGTGAGGACGGAAACACCTTTAAGGTCAACGGACAGAGGTTGAAGATTTTCTTGGAACCGGAGCCGCCGCCACTCGACGAATTGGATGTCGTCGAGTTCATTGAACTCTGAACCCCGTCCGTAGAATCCTGGCCCAAATCCATCATCTCCAAATCTTCCTGGGCCAAAACCTCCGGAACCTCGAAAAACCCATGACCAAAGCAATGAGGCTAGGCCTGGCCCACACTCAGGAGGACCCAGGGGCCAGTTCGGCCACCCTGGTCCCCTTCGGGCGAACCAGCTGGTTCGGCCGAAGGCTAGGGTTCGGCCGAACCCAGCCCCCTGGCTCCCCTCGTGCGGTCCTACGCCTCCAAGCCTATCCAAGTGGTTGCTATCCCGATTCACGCGAGGAAAACATCGGAAGAGTCGTTTTTCGATCGGGAAAATCCCCGATAAAAACAGAGACTTCCCGTCGACCTTTCCCGTCTCATCTAAGCCAACTCCATCCATAGAACACAGCCACCATGTCCTCCTTCTCCTCCAAGGGCGCATCATCAGCCCAGGGCTCAAGCAGCAGCAGCCGGAACGGCAACTCCTCCCGGCAGGAGCAAGCCTTCCACATCTCCGACGTCGATGCAGCGGGGGACGTGCACCAGGGGAGAATGCCGGGACGTAGCCCGGTGAGGCGCGGCAATTCCCCTCATCGTTCAGCGATCAATGAGCTCCTCGCCCCGCTCAAGGGAATCAAGAAGCCACCTCGTTCGCCATCGCCGAGGCCGAGCGTAGGGCAGCTGCGCCCAAGGTCCATATCCTCCTCAAGGGTGCAAGACTTGGCGTTGTTGCTGCCCAAAGAGAAGGCCGAGGAGGTGCCAGACTACACGCCGGAGAGCCCGCCTCGCTTCCTCATCAAGGGAGAACGTAAACCTGGAGGAGGGTACGGCAAGGTCCTCATCCCGCCGCTCAACCGGGACGAGCTGGGGCTGGCGGATTCATCCCAGTCCTCTCCACCACGGCGCCACCCCAGAGTCCGGCGCCACAGGCAGCCCCCATCCATTAAAGGGCTGCCCAGGGACGTGGAGTTCTCCGATGAGGAGGAAAATGAAGAGGAGGAGAAGCCACCCACCGTGGAGAGCCTGAAGGAGGAGCTGGCGCTGGCGAAGAAAAGGATCAACCACCTGGATGAGAAGGTGGCGGAGGGCGAGCTCGCGCGCATGGAATGGGAGGACAAGATGGAACTCCTCCACAAGGCCCTGTGTGCGAAGCTCAAGAGGCTTTTCAAGGCCACGGGACACGAGGATCTCTATGGACCACCTTCAGAGTAGTGTCCCGCGGTCGTCTCGTTTTTAGATAGAGCACCACTAGTTTAGTTAGTTTGGTTTGCTAGTTGTTTGATTTAGATTCATGTTTAGGGTGCTCTGAATTTCATTTCCCATCCAATCATTTTGTTTCCAATCATAGGTTTGAGTAATAAATAAAAGTTAGAATTGAGTGCAAAAGAATAAAGCCACGCCCCGGGTGGTGCATTTGAGCCATCTGGGATATGCCCTGCATAACAGAGAATTGCACGAGTACAGGAACGACACAGGAGCACCAAGGAACAGGGACGAGCTCGGGGACCAGTTCGGCCGAACCAGGGGGTTCGGGCGAACTGGGCAGTTTGGCCGAACTAGCCCGGTTGCCCCCTCTCGCGCACCTACACGCTGGTTTGCACCTCCTTCCCTCTGTTTATTTTTCCTGTGTTGTCACGTTTCGAAAATTGGAGGATATGCATCATTTAAATGAAACGAAACTTGGTAATCTTTTATCTCATGATCTTGCCTATTGATTATTTTCAAACCTAGTATCTAGTGCCTGTGGAAAAATCATCATTTTAGGACCCCCCCTGATCTAAGTTGTTGACAATTGTGATATGAATCGATAAAACGAACCACTTGTTCATTCTTACATTCGGGAGAATTTAATTTTGAAAATATACAAATCACACTCTATCCCTTCATCTTGTCCACATAATACCACATTACATATTTTTGAGAGTTTACTCCTGAAACCTGTCATGCCTAGTATGATGTCTTGTCGAATTTTGAGTCCCTAGAGTGACCACATTGCCTCAGTCCGGTTGCAAGCAAATCTATCATCAGAGTATAGTGGAAGTCTTCATGCCTCGGTGATACCCTGAAAAAAAAGCTAAAAAAGGACTCATGAAAGTCCCAATGAAAAAAAAATATCCCAAAGGGGAGAAGAGAAAAAGAAAGGGGTCACGAGGCTGAAGACCGATATGAACTCCTCATCTTCAACTTGCAATCCGACCGAGGGCAACAGTGAGAAACTTCGGGAACCAACCTTCGGCTTGACAGAAATACATGACTTGACACGGCCACCACTTGAGAGACCAGCAATACAAAAGAGAGTGAGTGAAAGGGAGGAGCTCCAGAGAGCTGAGTGTTAAGGATGAAGGGACAAGAGTCATTTTGTCTGTGAAAAAAATGAGAAAAACCCCGAGTGTAGGATGAGCAAGAGGAATTTGTTGTAAGAGCCATTCTAGTTATCAACCGCCCAAGATCCAGGGGATAGCCACTACAAATTCACAGGTATGAGAGAAAAGTTTGGAAATTTTCAATATGCAAGTATTCATGTTATGAAAGAACCCTTACTTTGGTCTTGCTCTTGTTTTGATTTCTTTACTCGGGACGAGCAAAGATCTAAGTCTGGGGGAGCTTGTTGGCGGTCGTTATAGACCGATTTCCGACCTCCAACCAAGTATAAAATAAACACAACGGAGACTCACACCATAGTTATAGGGCTTACTACTGACTATTTCCACAAGTTTTGGTGATTGTTCCGTATGCAGGTACAAAGTGGAGAAACACAGGCTATAAGGGTCAGAAATGACCGATTCGGCCGAACGACACGATTCGGCCAATTACCCCCCTTAGCCGTGCAAGCCACCGGGAGCCATCCACCTCAGCACCAACTTATCCCGGGCTCCCGCCACATCACCCTGGGCCCGAGCTCAACCCGACAAAGACCCGAAGTCCACTGAAGGCCTTCCAACCCAGCCCAGGACGTGAACCGACCTGCCAACCGACCCAGGAGATGGCCCAGCACGTGTGTAAGCTCAAGGCAGTGCAGCAGTAGGCCGGGCCCACTTCGGCCGAAGGGAGGAACCGCCTCCAGGGCGTGATCCTGGCCGTAGACTGCCAAGGCGGTGCATCCCTCGGTTCAGCCGAACCAGGGAGTTCGGCCGAACCGGGAATTTCGCCCGAACGGCCAGGAACCGCCTCCCAGTTGCTTGGCCGGTGCTCAACCTCCAAACCGACCTCTGCCACTATAAATAGAGGCCTGACAATTTGTAGTTTTCAAAACTTATGAAAAACTCCGAGATGGGATCCTGAAAAGAGTAGAGTGGAATAAAACTGAGTTTAAACTGTTCATCCTTTCAATCGCCCAAGATAAGGAGATTGCTATAAGCCCCATAGGTAAAAAGGTGAATTAAAATCTTTGCCTATGATTCAAGTATTTTTTGAAGACTAGTTGTTTATAAGTTACCTGCAAAAGAAATGACATTGTAGCAACTCCTGATCCACCGAGCCTAAGTTCGCAACTTTGCTCGAGGACGAGCAAAGAGGCTAGCTTGGGGGAGCTTGTTGGCGGTCGTTACAACCCAAATTCGACCACCAATACTCGGGAATAAATGAGAGACTATGCATCATTTCATGTACTTAGCTAATAAAGTTCCACGAGTTTTGGTGAGTGTCATGTTTGCAGGTCCAACATTCCAAAATACGTGCTATAGGGGTCGGAAATGACAGAAACGGCCGAACGACATGTTCGGCCGATTATCCCCCTTAGCCGATCGATATGGATGAGAGAGAAATCTCATTTCGTATCGACGGAAGGTTGACTTACTTCAAGTTTCAACCCCGGGAAGAGAAGAAGACAGAGCCACTCATACCGGAGCAGAGGAGCGCCGAGTGTTTCCTTAAGGCTCTCATTAATGGAGAGCTGGAAATACTCGGTGGTGAGCAGCTCAAATGGAACGAGCCGACAAAACTGACGGGTGCAGAAGAAATGGATTTCCGTACCCTCCTCTGATAATCTCGAATATCTGTTCACCAGTAGTCTTGCCAAAGCTTCCCTGCGGAAATATAAATTACGGTACCTCGGGATACTCCCAGGTGAAGTGCTACAGCGGTGATTCTGTGCGCTTGCAGAATATTCACATATTTTACTAGCCATAAGGAAAACCACTGAAACACTCCTTACCCAGTACCAGGATTCTCAATTCTGATATTGGATCGTAAGAAGTGCCAACAAATATAAACTCCACATATTCCACTCCATATACTCCACACACTTGCACTTCTCGATCTAGAGTGTGATTTGATTCTCCTAAGATCCGGTTTTTGACTTAGCAAAATATAAGATGCTTGTATGCCTTCATCCTTTGTCCCTGAACCACACAAAAGAAAACTTAGATGTCAGGATGAAAAGAAGGGAAAGCC
>OAMR01001158.1:80397-94868 GCA_900205405.1 Echinochloa crus-galli
GGTTATCCCCCTTAGCCGTACGGGCCGGCGGGAGCCGTCCACGTCAGCGACAACTCAACGAACACATCAAACGACACGTGGACGACCGCCAACCCATCCCGGAGCAGTGCCACGTCATCCTGGGCCTGAACAACGCGAAGTCCAAACAACAGAAGGCAGCCCAGGGGGGTCCAGGACCAGAGTCGGTGCTGGGGAGGCCGGCCACGGGCCAGGCCCAGTTCGGCCGAACTCCCCAGTTCGGCCGAACCGCCCCCAGCACCAGCAACCGCCTCCCAGGCCAAATCCTGGCCCCTGGCCAGGTCGGTGCATCCAAGGGTTCGGCCGAACCGGCTGGTTCGGCCGAACCGACCTTCTTCGCCCGAATCAAGGGGGGATATTCCCTGGATGCCTTGATGGTTACTCCACTTCAACCGACCATTGAGTGCTATAAATAGAGGGCCAAGCTGTTCATTTGAACACACAACACAAGAGTAGAGTGAGCGTTGCCAAGTTCCGCCACTTATCCGAATTACTCAGCACTTTGGTCATTCAATTGAAAATACTTCCCTTGAATAAAATTAACTCTCAACCATGCATGGAATGAATCATATGCCTCTCACTTTGGAAATGATGAATAGTTGCTCTGTCATTAATCTTGCTAGTACTTTGTTGCAACTAGTTGCTTGACTATGCTTGAGTTATTCGGCATGAGTAAAAATGAACCTGAACCTTGTGGGAGCACATGCTTTATTCCAAGTCTAGGTTGTTGTGGGAATTGATATAGTGAGACTTTGGTTGAATTCTATTTCTGCTCTTAGTATGGTGAAAATCTCGGATGATTATGCTTTCAAAAATAAAAACAAAGTTCCTCATTGGTCATAATACCTACCAGAGCCATATGATAGGATTAGTTCTAAACTTTCTACCATATGCTGCTTGTCATCTTAGTGAGCTTTGTCAAATTGTTGTGACCTTAGTGAGGAATCTTTCATGCTTCTAAGATCGAGATTCACATACACTCCACCTCTCACTTGCAATTCCTACTTTGGGAGTTAGCAAAAACCATGCCATCATCCATTCCATAAATAAAGTTTCATGTTCTTTGATTCCCTCTCTCAAAATCTGTGAAGTAGAGGCATGGGCTATGCAAAAGAAAAAGAAAAGCATGCCAAGTGGCATGGCAAAAATATGAGAAAAAGAAAAGCGTGTTAAAAGACATGGCAAAAATATGATCAAAAAGAAAAGCATGCCAAAAGGCATGGCAAAAATATGAATAAAAGATAGCCCATGCTCTCGAAAAATAAATCAAGGAGAGGAAGAATCAATCCATGAAATTCCGCCAAATTCCACACCACATATTCCTCTCCATAAATTCCACACACTTGCACTTCTCGATCTAGAGTGTGATTTGATTTTCCTAAGATCCAGTCTTTGACTTAGCAAAATATAAGATGCTTGTATGCCTTCATCCTTTGTCCCTGAACCACACAAAAGCCAAATTAGATGTTAGGATGAAAAGAAGGCAAAGCCTTTGGTGAGGATTCAAATACACTTGAGCGATTGAGTGAACCAATGAGGAACTACTTATCTTTCACAAAAGGGTGAAAAACTCCGAGATAGGATCCTGAAAAGAGTAGGGTGGGATAAAACTAAGTTAATCTGTTCATTCCTTCAATCGCCCAAGATAAGGAGATTGCTATAAGCCTCATAGGTAAAATGGTGATTTAATACCTTGCTAGTGATTCAAGTATTTGTTTGAGTACTTGTTGTCATAAAGTTACCTGCAAGAAAAATGACATTGTAGCAACTCCTGATCCACCGAGCCTAAGTCCGCAACTTTGCTCGAGGACGAGCAAAGAGGCTAGCTTGGGGGAGCTTGTTGGCGGTCGTTACAACCCAAATCCGACCACCAATACTCGGGAATAAATGAGAGACTATGCAACATTCCATGCACTTAGGTTTATTTCTAATAAAGTTCCACGAGTTTTGGTGAGTGTCATGTTTGCAGGTACAATATCACGAAACACGTGCTATAGGGGTCGGAAATGACAGAAACGGCCGAACGACATGTTCGGCCGGTTATCCTCCTTAGCCGTACAGGCCACCGAGAGTCGTCCACGTCATCGCCAAGTCATCCGATGACGGTGCAAGCCACGCAGAACGCCCGCCAACTCATCCGATGCACCGACACGTCATCCTGGGCCCACACGAGACAAATCCAAGCACCAGAGGCCGGCCCAGGAGGGACCCAGAGCAGAAGGCGGTGCAAGGGGCGGGCCTGGGCTCCCAGCCCAGTTCGGCCGAACTGGGGGGTTCGCCGAACCGCCCCCAGTTGCCAACCGCCTCCAGAGGATGCATCTTGGCCGTGGTGGCAGTGAAGGCGGCAGATCTCGTGCCGACAGGGTTCGCCGAACCGCCTTGCACCGCCTCGGCCGAAACCCGGGCCAGGGGTACCGCCCCTGCCTTCCTTGGCCGTCCTACCTGCTAACCGACCCTGGGCACTATATATACAGTGCTCACACCTTCACTTGTAACACACACTCAAAGCCAAGGAGCTTCCACTTCATTTCTAGTAGATTAGGATAGTTTAGTTGGGAGTTAGAGTCGAGTCGAGCTGTGCCTCGGAGGTTCCGGAGTCGTCTTCAGAAGCTCTGGTATTAGCTCTTGTATCTTTTACCTTTCTTTTGTATGACATTCAAGTTATCAATATAGTATCTACTTTATTCTACTTGTGCCTTATATAGTTGCTTCTACTTTAGTCTAGTTGCAGCATATATCTTGTTTAGACTATAGTCAGTTATAGTTCTAGTGCTTGTAGTCTTGTTTAAGTCTTTGTCTTGGCTGGTTCTTCGATCTTGCTTGATACTGGAGGTGAATTGTCACCAAGAGTATTGACAAGGTTGCTTGCTCTTGCTAGCAGAGTAAGTAGTCGTTGCCTAGTGTAGGAGTGGTTCCTAGACTAGTCGGTGGCCTTAGTTTATTCCCGTCGCAACGGAGGTGGTAGCCGGGAGGTGGTGACAGCCCTTTCGGTCTTCGTAGCCCATCACGTTAGTTCCGGTCCGTAGGATTCCCCAGTTGGGAAATAGTGGCACCCCTTCTCATCCCTTTCTGTGTGTCGGAGGCCCTGTAGTCCCCAAGAAAGACAATAGACTTACCCCAGACCTTTTAGTGCTGGCTCTATAGCCACTGTACCTCTAACCACTTGACTTTGGTAGATATAGTCCCAGGAATCCTTTATCTCTTCTCGTTGTCCTCCCAGCTATCTATCTCTTCTCTCCCTTACCTGAGTATCCCTTGAGCTGTGTGTCCGGTATATCCAATCCTATCCAAATACCGTTTATCCCCTGTCTTGTTTAGTCGTGTACCCTTCTCTGATAGTCTTGGATATCTGTTCACCAGTAGTCTTGCCAAAGCTTCCCTGCGGAAATATAAATTACGATACCTCGGGATACTCCCAGGTGAAGTGCTACAGCGGTGATTCTGTGCGCTTGCAGAATATTTATATATTTTACTAAGCCATAAGGAAAACCACTGAACACTTCATGCATACAGTACCGGGATTCCCCAATTCTGATATTGGATCGTAAGAAGTGCCAACAGCTAGCTGCTTAGCTTGAGTGCTTATCTGTCTGCAGTAGATAAGTACTAGTCAACTAGTTTAGGCATGGTGCCTGTACTTGAGACTAGCTTAGAATCCGTCCGTCGCAACGGAGGCGGTAGACGTAAGGTGGTGACAGACCTTACGGTCTTTGTAGCCCATCACGTTAGTTCCGGTGACTTAGGACCCAAGGTTCAGGGTAGTCGGCACCCCTTCTCATCCCTTTCGGTGTGTCGGAGGCTCTGTAGTCCCGAAGCAAGTATCCGTTCGTATCCTCCGAACTGCTCAGTAGTCGGTAGAGTACCCTTACCAGACATGTACCCTCTCTACCCTCCTATCTCTTCTCTCTCTACCTTGTTGTCGTCAACCACCTCATCCGTTCCACTCCATCCAATCCATATACCTAGGACAACTCGGTTTAGGATTAGTGTACTTTTCGTTCTCCGTGGAAATCGATACCTGGAATACTCCCGGGTGAAAGCTACATCGGTATCCGTCCGCTTGCGGATTTATCTGTAGGCCGTAAGGAGTGCCAACAAGCACCGATGCTCTCCCGCAACTCACCGGTGAAGGAATTGTTGCTGAGGTACAACCTCCGCAGGCCTGGCATAGAGCCAAAAAAATTGGGAACAAAGCCCATGAACCTGTTGTTGGATAGATACAATTTGGTCAAGTTGCCGCAGTTGCCGAGGCTGCGCGGAAGCTCGCCGGAGACACTGTTGCTGTCGACGTTGAGAAATCCGAGCTCGCAATGCGCCGGGAAGTCCGGCATTGGCCCGGAGAGTTTGTTCGTGCTCAGGTCCAAGTAGCTGAGCCCCGGGAGTGACGCGAGCTTTGGAGGAATGGCACCGGAGAAGGACTTGTTGTTGAGTTCGAGGTATTGCAGGAGCGACAAGCCGGCGGCAGCGGAGGGCGCGGGGATTTCTCTGGCGAGGGCGTTGGAGTTGATGTCTATCTTTTGGAGCTGGCAGGAGGAGAGAAGCTCCGGTGGAAGGGCGCCGGAGAGCCCGTTGCTGCCGAGGAGAAGCGCGGACACGGCAGAGCACGCCGCGAGCACGGGCGGGACGGGGCCCATGAAGCTGTTCCCGGTTAGGTCGAGCGCTGCCAGCTCCGGGAGCGAGCAGAGCGGCGGGGCGGAGGCAGCGAGGTCCCCGGAGAGCCCCGCGCCGGTGAGGTTGAGCGCGGCCACGGCGCCGGCCGCGGAGCAGGTGACGCCATGAAACATGCAATGTGGGGCAGCCGCGGGCGAGCTGCCATTGCCAGCGCTGGCATTCCAGGACAAGTGTAGGAGGCACTGGGAGACCGACGGCAGGTCGGCGAGGAAGGAGAGGAGGACATCAGCGGAGGTGCTCGACGCCGGCGGCGTAGCCGAGGTGGCGGGTGGGATTGCAATGAGTATTAGGAGGATGTTGAGGAGGGACACGTGCGACATGTGTTACGAAAGTGCAGTGGCTTGGAATTGGAAGCTTTGATGGGTCCTTGGGTGGGCGTGCGAGTGGGTGTTGCAGGTGGACGGGTGGTGATTAAGAAGAAGGGTGTGGCGCGTCTTCCGTCAGATTGTGCTGCCATCAACGAGCACTGTTATGTGTGGTTGTTGAATTAGCTAATTGGGGTTTTGGTAATTACCAAGCAATCAACTTTATTGCCTACAAACGGCTTGAAATCTTATCCTTCTAAATGATCCGTTGCAGGTTGCACGATAGTTTGTTTTTTAACTAAACACCGGACACATATACTCACAGTCAAATACTCAACTTTATAAATATACCCAAACGAATACTACCTCTATAAGCACCTTTAAAAGATTACGCTGGCTAATTTACCTCTACGACCACCTCTTAAGATTTACAAAGTCACCAGAAGTGTTTTACTGTTAACTAGAACATGGTCTACCAGTAAAAAATAGTGCCGAGTGTTGGCACTTCTTACGATCCAATATCAGAATTGGGGAATCCCGGTACCGGATGCAAGAAGTGTTCAGTGGTTTTCCTTATGGCTTAGTAAAATATATAAATATTCTGCAAGCGCACAAAATCACCGCTGTAGCACTTCACCTGGGAGTAATCCCGAGGTATTGTAATTTATATTTCCGCAGGGAAGCTTTGCAAGAATACTAGTGAACAGATATTCGAGACTATCAGAGAAGGGTACACAACTAAACAAGACAAGGGATAACGGTATTGGATAGGAGTGGACATACCGGACACACAGCTCAAGGGATACTCAGGTAAGGGAGAGAAGAGATAGATAGCTGGGAGGACAACGAGAAGAGATAGAGGACTATCCATTGTCTATTCATCTGCATTATTTGTTAATAATGCAGATGAATAGACAATGGATGTACGGGGACCCCCACGCTCAGGCGTTCCGTGATGGCCTTAGGACGTTTCTCGATGCCGCCGAGGCTAACAGGACGCCGTCCGGTTTCATGTTCTGCACATGCACCCATTGTAAAAATATACAATCGTACAAACAAAGAGGTTGTCTTCAAGTGCAGTGAAATCAAAGCGCATGTATGTTAGTATGTTGTTTCCTTTGGCCCTCCCGATAAGCAAAGGTTAGCAGTATGGTTAAAAATCAAGCACTAATATACTATGTAGTATATAATTGATATGATCGATGGATAGATCACATTTGAATATTGTTGTTACCATCAGTGATCGATGGATGATGGTACTTATAAAAGAGGAGGATTACGTTGAATGCCGAGCGAGACTGACTGGACCAGAATACAACAACAAACATTTCCTCCACGTACAGGCTAGCTCCACTATACGACGACATGCATCATGCGTTGGAACGGCTTCTTCATGTATATATAATAAATATAAAATACTCGTGCATGTCCGTGGTTGACCGGTAGGCTCCACGCCACTCATCACGCCTGGCCGGATGACAATAAAGCATGCATGTAGACGGCCTCCTTGCATCGCCTTGTATTGCATTGTCCTCTTTTTTCTTCTTCTCTCTTCTTCATGATGCTTATCTATCTCACCACCACACAACATATCAGTAACTCTATTGCAACAGCTACTCTTCCATTAGTTCAACTGGTTAAATTTCTTATAGTGGAATCTGTCCACTCAAATTCAAATCCTCCTTCAGCACGAGTTTGCATTACAAATTATTATTAATTAGCTTTGTATACTAGCTAGGAATGAAGTGGAAGAGCTCCTTGGCTTTGAGTGTGTGTTTTGAATGAGGGCTGGGGATATCCAATTGATATGCGCACGGCTATGCAACACGTGCAGCAAGTTGTGTGGCCCGATCTTCTCGTAGGATTCGCGAACTTGATAACTTGTCGCTGCGTGACCTGGTGAAGAGGCAGTGCACCGCGAGGCTGTCCACGCGACGAACGACCGAGACAATCACCCTTCCACGTACCGACGAAACAGCCCACGCAATCACGCCCTATAGACGTGAAGGAACGAACTGGGTGAACCGCAGTTCGGCGTTCTACAATTCCCTCAGGAATCGAAAGAACAAGTGTTGTAAGCCTCAGGACATTGAAACAAGAACTCAAAAGCATAGACTCGTTCAACATAAGCTGGTTATTAAGCATAAGGTTAGCGTTCACCTGAGAATGAATTTCCTTCTCCAATTGTTTAGCTCTACTCCTTGTAATTAGACCAGCTATATCATGTGTAGTTTTATTTGGAGATGAGTGAATGCTAGGAATGTCCTCATTATCCTCCCCCTCTTGAGAAGGAGTCGTCCTCGACTCAGGCTTACCAGCAAATGGAAGCAAGTCTTTCACATTGAACGTGTTACTCACATTGGAATATTCAGGTGGCAGTTCAAGTTTGTAAGCATTATCATTTATCTGTTTGAGAACCTTGAATGGACCATCGCCCCTTGGAGATAACTTACTCTTACGCTGTTGGGGAAAACGATCCTTGCGTAGATGCAACCATACAAGATCTCCTGGCTGAAATGTAACCTTCTTCTTACATTGTTGGCTTGCTTTGCATACTGTGCTGATTTTTTCTCAATATTCTTTCTTGTCTCTGCATGTAACCGCTTGACAAAATCTGATCTTTTCGTGGCATCCAAGTTAACTTGTTCCTGTAATGGTAAAGGCAAAAGATCCATGGGAGTATGCGGTTTAAACCCATAAACAATTTCGAATGGACAATAGTTAGTTGTAGAATGGACTGCCCTGTTATAAGCAAATTCAACATGTGGAAGGCAGTCTTCCCAGAGCTTCAAATTCTTTTTCAACACAGCACGCAACATGGTTGACAAGGTACGGTTGACAACTTCAGTTTGCCCATCCGTTTGTGGATGACAAGTGGTTGAAAATAACAGCTTTGTGCCAAGCTTAGCCCACAATGTCTTCCAAAAGTAGCTAAGAAATTTTGTATCCCGGTCTGAAACAATAGTCTTTGGAACTCCTTGTAAACGAACGATCTCCCTGAAAAACAAATCAGCAACGTGTGAAGCATCGTCGCTCTTATGACATGGGATAAAATGTGCCATTTTAGAAAAGCGATCTACAACGACAAAAATAGAATCTTTCCCCCTCTAAGACCGAGGTAACCCCAGAACAAAGTCCATGGATATATCTTCCCAAGGTACATGTGGAATAGGTAATGGAGTGTATAAACCATGGGGATTGAGGCGGGACTTAGCTTTCAAGCAAACGATGCAGCACCCAACGTATCGCTGAACATCATGTCGCATATGTGGCCAAAAGAAATGATCAGAGAGCATGTCCAATGTCTTTTTGACACCAAAATGATCAGCTAGTCCACCTGCATGTGCTTCCTGCAAAAGAAGCTGACGAATCGAACAAGCTAGAATGCATATTTTGTTAGTCCGAAACAAGAAACCATCATGCACATAATATTTATCCCAACCTTTTCCATCAATGCAACAAGAGAAAGGTTCTTTAAAATCAGCATCAACAACATAAAGTGTTTTAATGGATTCCAAACCAAGCACTTTTGTATCAAGTTGTGTAATCAACGCACATCTTCTAGACAAGGCATCGGCAACAATGTTATCTTTGCCTCTCTTATGCTTCACAACATATGGGAATGTTTCAATGAACTCAATCCATTTCGCATGCCGACGGTTTAATTTACCTTGACTCTTGAGATATTTTAAAGCTTCATGATCAGAGTGTATGACAAATTCCTAGGGAATAAGTAATGCTGCCATGTTTCTAAAACTCGAACTAAAGCATAAAGCTCTTTGTCATAAACCGAGTAATTCAGATGTGGACCATTTAGCTTTTCAGAAAAGTAGGCAACAGGTTTACCTTCTTGCAGCAGTACACCACCTATGCCAATACCACTCGCATCACATTCGATCTCAAATGTCTTACCAAAATCAGGAAGTTGTACCAGCGGTGCTTCACAAAGCTTTGCTTTTAGTGTGTGAAATGCTTGGTCTTCCTCATATCCCCACTTGAATGGAACATCCTTCTTTGTGAGATTGTTAAGCGGTGCAGCGAGGGTGCTGAAATCTTTGACAAAACGCCTATAGAAACCTGCAAGGCAGTGAAAACTCCGAACTTGGCTCACATTTTTTGGTACAGGCCAGTCCTTTATTGCTTTGATTTTCTCTTCATCAACCTGAATGCCCTCTGCAGTCACAACAAAACCAAGGAAAACAACACGATCTGTGCAAAAAGTGCACTTAGAAATATTGCCATATAAATTTTCTTCCCTCAAAACAGCAAGTACTTGACGGATATGATCAAGATGTTCATCAAATGATTTGCTATATATCAGAATATCATCAAAATAAACAACTACAAACTTGCCAATGAAAGGTCGTAAAACATGATTCATAGAGACCATATTTAGTTTTAAATGTTGTTTTCCATTCATCACCAAGTTTCATACGGATTTGATGATAGCCACTACGCAAATCAATCTTGGTGAAAATGATGGAACCACTCAATTCATCTAACATGTCATCAAGTCGTGGAATGGGATGACGATATCGAACAGTTATAGCATTGATAGCACGACAATCAACACACATGCGCCAAGAGCCATCTTTTTTTGGGACTAAAAGAACAGGAACAGCACATGGTGATAAGGATTCACGAACATACCCTTTGTCCAAAAGCTCTTTTACCTGTCGCTGAATTTCCTTTGTCTCTTCAGGATTGGTGCGGTAGGCTGGACGATTTGGAAGAGAAGCACCTGGTACCAAATCAATTTGATGCTCAATTCCACGGAGTGGAGGAAGTCCAGCTGGTATCTCATCGGGAAACACATCTTCGAAGTCCTGTAAGAGATCAAGAACAACACTAGGCAGCGATGAAGGTAAATCATTAGTTGAAAGTAGGACCCCCTTGTGCAAAAGCACAAAGAATGGGGCTGTGGTGTTTCTCACTTCTCTCAAATCACTCTTGGTCACTAATAAACACTCGGTATTTTGTGGCACTCTTTTATTTTCAGTGGGCTTTATGGAGTGGGTTGGTTTATGATTCTCTCCCTTACTATTGTCGTGTGTCTCACCCTTTCTTTTCTCACTCTCTTCTCTTTTCATGCGAGCAACATCGGAAGCATGTATATCTTCAGGAGTTAGCAGGACAAGGACCACTTTCTTCTCTTTGTGAACAAATGAATATTTGTTTGAGCGTCCAAAATGCACAGAATCGACATCAAATTGCCATGGATGACCTAAAAGTAAGTGGCATGCTTGCATTGGAACAATGTCACAATCCACCTCATCATGATAGTCACCAATAGAGAAGGATAATCTGACCATGGCTGAAACCTTAACTGTTCCAGAATTATTCAACCATTGCATATGGTACGGATGTGGGTGACGGCGTGTTTGCAGTCCAAGCTTTTCAACTAGCATGGCACTAACAATATTGTTACAGCTCCCACCATCAATTATGAACCGACAAACCTGTCCTTTATTTTGCATCGAGATTGAAACAAATTATGGCGTTGTCCTTGTTCAGCAGCAACAAATTGAGTAGAAAGAACTCTCCTAACCACCAAAGAAGGAGATGGTGTGTTCATTAGAGAAGGCCTTAAATCAGGAAAATCAGCAAGCAACTCATCAAAATCAGCACTAGTAATCTCATTCGAAGATGGAGAAACTTCATCGTATAATATGTCACTTGGAGCAAAAGTTGGAATAGGTTGAATGGCTAAACAATTCAGACCTAGCTCAAATGTACCATCCTCTGCTGAATACTCACAAGTGTCAAGATTAAGATCTGCAAATAAATTGGTAAACTCTTCCTCTTCTTCACTATGTGAGTCATAAGAACCATCAGCAAGTGCAATAATAGTACGACGATTGGGACATTCAGCTTGCTTATGCCCATGACCACCACATTTGAAACATTCGATCTTGCTTGTCTTGCGTTGGGTGGCTGCAGTAGAAGAGGTTGGCTGATTTGAACTCACAGCTTTACCTTTCACATCCAATTGTTTGGAAGAAGTTGGAATGGATCTATTTGCTCCACGAGATGAGGATTTAGGCGTTGCAGCTCCTTGCTGTTGGAATTGAGGCGTGACATCACCTTGCTGTTGGGAATGACGCCAAGAACCATTGTATTTGTAAGATGCAGCAAGTTGCCTTTCAGCCCTCTTTGCAAAATGAACCAAATCGGTGAGACATGTGTAACTTGTCATATCCACTTTATCAGCAATGGTTTTATTGAGGCCAACAAGAAACCGAGCCATTGTTGATTCTTCATCCTCAATTATCCCTGTATGAAGTAAGTACATTTCCAATTCCTGAAAATATTCTTCAACACTGCGAGTACCTTGCACAAGACGTTTCAGCTTCAAATGTAGTTCACGAGAATAATATGCAGGAACAAAACGACGTCTCATTTCCCTCTTCATGTCTTCCCAAGTTATACGGTCATGCCCAACTCTATGATATTCAGTACGAATCTGATGCCACCAAGTTATGGCATAGCCTTTGAACTCAATGGCAGCAAGCTTTGCCTTCTTTTCAGCAGGGTATTCATACAAATCAAATATTTGCTCGACTTTGGTTTCCCATTCAAAATAATCATCAGCACTCTCTTTGCCGCTGAATGGAGGAATGGACACTTTAACCTTGCTCAAACCATCTTCATTGTGACGTCGTTCAGGGTGACGCCAACGGTGATCACCATAACGACCACGAGCTCCAAAACGGCCAAAGTTGTCATCACCGTGATCATCATATGCACCACGGCGACCATAAGGATCACCTCCATGTTCAGCACTATGATTTGAAAGCGATTCAGCATCAAAATCAGTAGGTTCACCAACAGGAACCCTCTGTGCACGACCAAAACTAGCAGCAAATCCTCGGCCACGGCCGCCTGCAAAGTTGTCAAAACCAGCAGCAAATCCTCGGCCACGACCACATGCAAAGTTATCAAAGCCAGCAGCAAATCCTCGGCCACGGCCACCACCATGGTGATCATTATCCTCATTATCATGAGGTGGATGTTCCCCACGTTGTTGCTGAATGGATTGCTGAAGTTGTTCCATTCCTTGCATCAATTGACGCATTTGTTCGCGCACCTCCTGAATCTCTTGAGCAGAAACAGTATGGGAAGAAGATTCTTCTTCACCTGCCATGTTAGAAATAAAGAGACAAAAATAATAGGACAATGAATATGTGGAATCACTCCCTCACCACTTACAAAACAAGTTCTTTCTCTCCCTGAAAAGAGGAAGAACCGTGGCTGCAATCTGTAGTGGAAGAGTGATTGTAACAGTGACGACGGTGCAACAACTCACTGTGCTTGTAAGTGGGGCTTGGTGGGATTATATGTAAGTGGAATGCGCTGAAATGTAGTGATGCAAAACCGAATAATAATCCCAAAACACAAGTCTAAGTTGCTGAATATATAGGAAAAGGTGCACAAAGATGTAGAAACAAAATGTAGGAAGTGGATAGCTGAACATCAATTGCACCAACCGAAACTTGTTGCTGCCCAAACCCTTTTGGGTGTGCTGAACACAATTCTCTTTTATTTCTTTCTTTTTTTTTGAGCAAGAACTTGCTGTTTTTAGTCTTTCTTTTGACTTATATTTTTTTTGGATACTTTTTGACATATCAGCACAACTTTCAACTAAAGGGGCGCATAAGGTGCAGCACAAAAACAGGAAACTCGGGTGGAGAATTTGTGGCAGGTAGAAAACAAGGGTGGGATGGGTGGGAATATGCAGCAAGCGATTTGATGATTGGAACAAGGATAATAAGTAGAACTATGCGGGAAAAAAAAATTAAGCAACTAGACAAATCTTAAAGGATTAAAACTCGATAAAGCAAACTACAAAATCAGCAGCACATATGAATTTGGGCTGTAGGTTTTCTTTTTGGCTATTAGTGGACAGTAGGTATATAAACTCTATCCTACCAAAAACAAGAACAATCCTACTGAGGAAATGGGGGCTTTGATACCAGATGATATGCGCACGGCTATGCAACACGTGCAGCAAGTTGTGTGGCCCGATCTTCTCGTAGGATTCGCGAACTTGATAACTTGTCGCTGCGTGACCTGGTGAAGAGGAGTGCACCGCGAGGCTGTCCACGCGACGAACGACCGAGACAATCACCCTTCCACGTACCAACGAAACAGCCCACGCAATCACGCCCTATAGACGTGAAGGCACGAACTGGGTGAACCGCAGTTCGGCGTTCTACAATTCCCTCAGGAATCGAAAGAACAAGTGTTGTATGCCTCTCAATACTCACGCATAAACAAAACTCCACGAGTTTGTGTATTCTGAAATCAATCAATCAAAAGTTGTTCGAATAGCTTATGTACATGGATTATTTATAGTAGGAACAACCCTCCTAGTGGGGTGTGAGTGGATCTTGGAGTTTCTAGAGTAATGCAAACTCAAAGGTTGCCACGAACTGAAATCCCGAGGAGCCTCGCGTGGCTGTTGGGGGAGGCGGTGCCGGGCGTTCGGCCGAACCGTGGGATCTGCCGCCTCTGGCTCCCACGGCCAGGATGCAACCCCTGGACGCGGTGCTGGCTTGGGGGCGGTTCGGCCGAACCGCCTAGTTCGGCCGAACGGGCCTGGAGGCCCAGCAGCACCCCTCTGCACCGCCTCTTCCCTCTGGACCTCTTCTGGTTGTTTGGATTCGACTTGTTCTGGCCCAGAGTGACGTGGCGGTGGCCCAAGTTGAGTTGGCGGTCGTCCTACGTGTCTTGCATAGTCGCTGGATGACGTGGACGGCTCCCGCTGGTACTGTACGGCTAAGGGGGGTAACCGGCCGAACATGTCGTTCGGCCGTTTCTGTCATTTTCGACCCCTATAGCACGTGTTTCGTAATATTGTACCTGCAAACATGCCACTCACCAAAACTCGTGGAAATTTATTAGAAATAAACCTAAGTGCAAGGAATGTTGCATAGTCTCTCATTTTATCCCGAGTATTGGTGGTCGAATTTGGATTGTAACGACCGCCAACAAGCTCCCCCAAGTTACAAACTTAGGCTCGGTGGATCAGGAGTTGCTACAATGTCATTTTTCTTGCAGGTAACTTTATGACAACAAGTACTCAACCAAATACTTGAATCACTTAGCAAGGTATTAAAATCACCATTTTACCTATGGGGCTTATAGCAATCTCCTTATCTTGGGCGGTTGAAAGAATGAATAGATTAAGTCAGTTTTATTCCACTCTACTCTTTTCAGGATCCTATCTCGGAGTTTTCACCCTTTTGTGAAATATAAGTAGTTCCTCATTGGTTCACTCAATCGCTCAAGTGTATTTGAATCCTAACCAAAGGCTTTGCCTTCTTTTCATCCTAACATCTAATTTGGCTTTTGTGTGGTTCAGGGACAAAGGATGAAGGCATACAAGCATCTTATATTCGACTCGACTCTAACTCCCAACTAAACTAACCTACTCTACTAGAAATGAAGTGGAAGCTCCTTGGCTTGAGTGTGTGT
>OAMR01001158.1:96056-115396 GCA_900205405.1 Echinochloa crus-galli
GATGGAGCGGAGAACTCACGGATTGTCTTGGTTGCCATCCTCGATGTAGTCTGGTCGACGACGGGAAGGACTGGGTTCGTCGGAAGGAGTTGCTTTTGAGGAGGTACAACACGGGGTCGTACTTTCCTCACAAGTGACTCCGGATTTTCTTGGAAGTTTGACGGTAGTTGGAAACCAGTCATGCACTGCTCTGTTCCACAAAGACCAACGAACAGAGCAAGGATAAACCCTCTTGAGGAACGGCCTTCCAAGAATGAGGGGCGTCCTTGTGTCAACTTTCATGTCAAGTACCACGAAATCCACAGGGACAAAGAACTCCCGGATTTTCACCGGAATGTCCTCGGCTATCCCCGCGGGATGGCGGATTGACTGGTCCGCTAGCTGCAAATACATAGTTGTAGGGGACAAGGAAGAATGATCGAGTTTATCGTACACTACCTTGGGCATGACGCTGACACTTGCTCCAAGGTCGCACAGGGCTTGGTTGAAGTGTTGATCACCGATCGAGCATGTGATGGTAGGACATCCTGGGTCCTTCTTCTTCTCTGGGAGATTATTTAAAATAGCTGCGCTGCAAGCTTCTGTTAGCTTTATTACCTCGGTGGTCGGCAGGGCTCGTTTGTGGTTGAGGATGTCCTCAAGGTACTTGGCGTAGGGCTCTCGGAAATACCGTCATAGCCACCCACTTGTGCATAAAGCGCAGAGTGGGGTTATGGATACTGTTCATGCGGGGTGCATGGCAGTTGGTATTTCCGGAAATCCTCTTCCAGAATGCGACCCGATCAAACCTTTTCAAAGCTCTGCTTGGCTCTAAAGAGCAACGACTTGAAAAACCAAGAGCCAAGCTAAAATCCCTCCAAGAGCAGAAAAACTCTTGGTTGAAAAATCTGAAGCGAATCCCCCCATTTTCGGAAACCAGTGTGGAAAGAAACTCGAGCGTGAGTAAGTACGAACCTGGCTCGTTGATCTCCCAGAAGTTCTCCCAGCCGACGGCATGGAAGATCTCTGGGAACTCCTCGTCCATCCCCGTCCTTTTCAGTAGGTCCTGATCGAACACACGGGTGTGCTCGAATTCCTTCAGCCTGAGCTCGTTGAAGGTGCTTCTCTCCCGGTCCGTCCGGAGAATGATGTCGTTCTCGCTCAGGAGCTGCCTGGCTTGGGGTACAGCAGAGCCTCCACCCAAACCAGCTGCTCCAGCCTCATCCTCGTCCATACGGCTCGAGCCACGGGACGGGGCTGGGGAACTCCCAGCATCATCCGAGCGGCGGTTAAGCCGGGTGGAACGACGGAGTGCTCTCTTATACACATCTCATGGCTCCTGCAAAATGTTAGCACAGAAACGACTACCCGAAGGACTGAGTATATATGGTTAGCACAGAAATCAAGTCAGTCGTTCGAGAAGGTTAGTCGTTCTTGCGGGGATCAAAACCACCACAAATGGTTAGTCGTTCTTGTGGGTGTCGGAGACTACCACAAAATCGTCCAACAAAAATTTCAGCACAAGGGTCACACAAAGCAAATATTTTTGGGATTTTTTTCTAGGGATGCAAGTGAACCAAAACTTGAGCAAGAACTTTGGAAGAACTTGAGCAAGCACTTGAGCAAAGAAGTGAGAGAGACAGAGAGCTCCTAGCAGAATTTTCAGAATGGGAGAGTGAGTGAATGGTGCAAGGAAGCAAGCAAGCAAGGCCAGCATTTATAGGCCGAGGGGGGTGCCTTGGCCAGTTCGGCCGAAGGCTCTAGTTCGCCCGAACCAGGCCTGGTGGCCAGGGCACTCCCATGTGAGTGCAGCACTCACATGCCTTTGATTCCACTCCCAAAATTGTGTGGCCATCAATTCCCAAGGACATTTTTAGTGGATTTTAGTGGTAGGTAAGATGGAAATGAGACATGACCAAAGTGGAATTTAGTGGAGTCACCCCCATGCTGCCATGTACCTGGGCAGTAGTAGGTGACAAAGTAGGGTAGCGTAATTTCTTAAATAATACCTTAGACATGATGTTGACGCTTGCCCCTAGATCACAGAGTGCATCATCAATGCGACGATTCCAGATCGTGCACTGAATGATGGGCACTCCGGGATCTTCCTTCCTATCCGGAGAGGTCTTGATGATCGCCCTTTTTGCAGCTCCCGGCAGGTAGGTCCATCTTGGTGTCAGCAAGTTCAATTATTTTGGAAAGGGAAACATGCAAATGCAATTGGAAATTTAAAAATTTGGAAGGGAAATATGAGATACATACCGGTGATCCTCGCGGCGAGCGTTCAGCTTTTAAGTCCGCGAGCGGGACTTCTCCTGTCTTCAGGTGCTCTTGTCATCGTCTGGCCCCGGAGTGGCTGACTCGGACGATGCAACCTTCCTCCGCCACATCTTCTTGTTCTTCTTCTTTGTTGTCGGTGGCGGTGGGATCGGTGTCTGGAGAATTCCAGAGGGCTTGCTCTTCCTCGTATTTCTTCACGAGGCGGTCCATTTCTTCTGCGCTCACTTGTTCCGTCGGTCCGTACCACTCGGGTTGCTCTCCACCGAGTATCTCCAGCTCTCCACTGATGAGAGCTTTGAGGAAACACTCGGAGCTCCTCTGCTCCGGTGTAAGTGGCTCTACCTTCTTCTCTTCCTGTGGTTGGAACTTGAAGTAAGTCAACCTTCCGTCGATACGGAACGAAACTTCTCTCGCATCCATATCGATTCTAGCCCGGGTAGTGTTCAAGAATGGTCGGCCCAGGACAAGGGAAAACGAGTGGTCGTTTCCCGTGTCGAGGACAACGAAGTCCACAGGAACGTAACGTCCCCAGATGCGGACCGGCACATTCTCGATCACCCCCTCGGGGTAGCGGACAGTTGAATCCGCAAGCTGAACCTGGGCAGTAGTAGGAGATAGAGTAGGGTAGCGTAACTTTTTAAATAATACCTTAGACATGATGTTGACGCTGGACCCAGATCGCAGAGCGCACCATCAATGCGACGATTCCAGATCGTGGTGGAAAGAAACTCGAGCGTGAGCAAGTACGAACCTGGCTCGTTGATTTCCCAGAAGTTCTCCCAGCCGACGGCATGGAAGATCTCTGGGAACTCCTCGTCCATCCCCGTCCTTCTCAGTAGGTCCTGATCGAACACACGGGTGTGCTCGAATTCCTTCAGCCTGAGCTCGTTGAAGGTGCTTCTCTCCCGGTCCGTCCGGAGAACAATGTCGTTCTCGCTCAGGAGCTGCCTGGCTTGGGGCACAGCAGAGCCTCCACCCAAGCCAGCTGCTCCAGCCTCATCCTCATCCATCCGGCTCGAGCCACGGGACGGGGCTGGGGAACTCCCAGCATCGTCCGAACGGCGGTTAAGCCGGGTGGAACGACGGAGTGCGGCGATGAGCTTCGACATGGCTCCTGCAAAATGTTAGCACAGAAACGACTACCCGAAGGACTGAGTATCAAAGGTTAGCACAAGAAATCAAGTCAGACATTCGAGAAAGTTAGTCGTTCTTGCGGGGATCAAACCACCACAAATGGTTAGTCGTTCTTGAGTAGTAACACAGTACTAGCAAGATTAATGACAGAGCAACTATTCATCATTTCCAAGGTGAGAGACATATGGTTCATTCCATGCATAGTTGGGAGTTAATTTTATTCAAAGGAAATATTTTTTTATATGCAACCTAAGGAAAGGGAAAATGCGAATGCATGAACAAAGTGCTGGGTGGTTCAGACATACCTGGTGGGGGTCCTCCCCCAAGCTAGAACGCTTCACTGGTAGGGACTGAGTCTTGCGAGGTACGCGGCCAGCTGCTCGGACTGCTCCCGGACATCATGCTGGATGGATGACACCATCCCGTCATTCTCTTGGAGGTACTGAGAATGACGGGCTAGTGTGTCTTGAATGCCCCGTGTCCGATCGTCGATGACGTCGACCCGGTCGGAGATGTATGACAACTCCCGACCGTAGTCGAAACGGGCGGACTGTGAGTATCCGGGGTAGTATGGCTGGGAGGCATTGTCATACCCCCCAGCATACCAGCTTCCGGACCACTCAGAGTCCGTGCTCTGACCGTAGTCCCAGCGTCCCGAGGCTTGATAGTTCGGGTCCTGGTACTGTCCAGAGCCTCCTGGATTTGTATTAAAAGAACACACTACATGCTTGATTAATTTTAATTAAATAAAATCATAGTTAAAGGTTAATTTAGATCATTTAATTACATTTTGAGATTTTAAAATAGTGGTAGAACTTAATCACATTTTATTTGTAATTGTTTATGCATAAATTATATCATCTGCATACCATGGTGAGGACAAGCAGAAATATAGTCCTGGAGGCGATCCCATGCCTCCGGGACTGTTTCATCTTTTAACTGCTGGAAACTAGCAATTTTGTTCCGGAGGGCGTTGGTTTTCCCAACCGGAAAGAATTTTAGCAGAAAAGCGCTAGTGCATTTATCCCAAGAGTCTATAGCCTCGCGGTTAGCATAAAACCATTGCTTTGCCTTGCCTAATAGTGAGAATGGGAATAAACGAAGGCGAATGGCATCGGTACTTACCTCGCGAATGGTGAAGGTGTTGCAGATCTCCGGGAAATGCTGGAGATGGGCATTGGCATCTTCGTGTGGCTTGCCGCAGAATGGGCTAGCCTGAACCATGTTGATTAGGGCTGGCTTGAGCTCGAAGTTGCCATCTCCGACTGGCGGAGCTGGCCCGACACGTACGTTCTCGCTCGATGGAGCGGAGAACTCACGGATCGTCTTGCTTGCCATCCTCGATATAGCCTGGTCGACGACGGGAAGGACTGGGTTCGTCAGAAGGAGTTGCTTCTAAGGAGGCACAACACGCGGTCGTACTTTCCTCACAAGTGACTCCGGATTTTCTTGGAAGTTTGACGGTAGTTGGAAACCAGTCATGCACTGCTCTGTTCCACAAGGACCAACGAACAGAGCAAGGATAAACCCGCTTGAGTAGCGGTACTCAACTAAGATAGCTCAAGATAAAAATTCAAAAGTAATCTAGCACAAGACTTCCCCGGCAACGGCGCCAGAAATGCTTGTTGGCACTTCTTACGATCCAATATCAGAATTGGAGAATCCCGATACTGGATGCAAGGAGTGTTCAGTGGTTTTCCTTATGGCTTAGTAAAATATAGAAATATTCTGCAAGCGCACAGAATCACCGCTGTAGCACTTCACCTGGGAGTATCCCGAGGTATCGTAATTTATATTTCCGCAGGGAAGCTTTGGCAAGAATACTAGTGAACAAATATTCGAGACTATCAGAGAAGGGTACACGACTAGACAAGACAGGGGATAACGGTATTGGATAGGAGTGGATATACCGGACACACAGCTCAAGGGATACTCAGGTAAGGGAGAGAAGAGATAGATAGCTGGGAGGACAACGAGAAGAGATAGAGGACTCCTGGATACTTTATCTACCTATGTCACTCTAGCTTAGAGATACAGCGGCTACAGAGCCAGCACTAGGAGATCTGGGATAACTCTAATGTCTTAGCTTCGGGACAAGGGAACCGGTGAACACACAGAAAGGGATGAGAAGGGGTGCCACTATTTCCCAACTGGGGAATCCTACGGACCGGAACTAACGTGATGGGCTACGAAGACCGAAAGGGCTGTCACCACCTCCCGGCTACCACCTCCGTTGCGACGGGAATAAACTAAGGCCACCGACTAGTCTAGGAACCACTCCTACACTAGGCAACGACTACTTACTCTGCTAGCAAGAGCAAGCAACCTTGTCAATACTCTTGGTGACAATTCACCTCCAGTATCAAGCAAGATCGAAGAACCAGCCAAGACAAAGACTTAAACAAGACTACAAGCACTAGAACTATAACTGACTATAGTCTAAACAAGATATATTTGCAACTAGACCAGAATGACGTGGCGGTAGCCCAAGTTGAGTTGGCGGTCGTCCTACGTGTCTTGCATAGTCGCTGGATGACGTGGACGGCTCCCGCTGGTCCTGTACGGCTAAGGGGGGTAACCGGCCGAACATGTCGTTCGGCCGTATTCGGTCATTTTCGGCCCCAATAGCGCGTATTTGTCGTAGTTGTACCTGCACAAGTGACACTCACCAAAACTCGTGGAACCGAGGCACTCTTTCTCAACAATAAATTGATCGGAATGAGCCATTGCATTCCTCAACAAGCCAGGATGGTACCGTTTTGGTTGCAAGACGCAATGGCGATGGCGACGACTCTCCTCCTCAGACGATCTCATGGCGATCTCCCCTAGGGATCTCCACCCTCAAGATGACGACCATGGAGCCCCCTTCGGAGCTCCTCGCAAGACTGGATTTCTCCCATGACGAGAAATTCTAGGAAGAAATCCGGGTACGTTATGGCAAATCCATCCATCACCCCTCTTCCTCCTCCAACGGATCCTTCCTGCTCCTGGCCATCTTTCGTCGTTTTACGGTCAGGCTTTTCGAGGATTCAGTCGCGTGGATGTTGCAATCCTGCCTTGGTGGTTCAGCTGCTGGTTTTCATGTCAAATTTCAAAGTGATAGGCACTTTCGTTTCTCGGTGTCCTCCAAGTAAGTGGGGTTTAGTGTTTACAATCTGAAATGTTTCATTGGCTCCTGCTTTGATGTCTATTTCTTTCTTTGGAGCAATGTGCTCCCCACTGGGAACGTGAGAAATTCCTCTGGGAGCAGGAGCAACTCAAAGAATGGACTAAGGTCCAATCTAGAAAATCCAAAACCACTACTAAGAAAACCTAGCATCAAAACACGTTCATTTCAACCCAGTTCTTATCTAACCTCCTTCTTTGGCCAAGGACAAGCAGGAAACTCAGAGATCATTCCATGTAGGTGAAATCCTTGTTCCAATCCCAGCCTCATCAGTCTTTGATCGGATCAAGCAGGATCAGAACCAGGCAACCCCAGGGCACGTTCCAAGGTGTGTTCTTCGGGATCCCAACCGATTATTTCTCCTGTGAAAGTTCGAAATTCAAATCTCTGGGCCGTTTCTACTCTCTGTGCCAAATGTTTAGCCCGCGGCCACCGGGCCTCTTCCTGAAGTGCGCCTTGGAGATGCTACTCTTGCCACAACTATGGTCATAAATCTCGTCGGTGCCTGACGAAGTCCAGGCCCAAGATCCACTGGGCCCCGAAACAATCTTGGAGATGGGTTCCCAAAGCCAAGCCCAGCATCACACCTGACAAGGTAGCTTTCCCCGGTCATGCCGAGAGGCAGGAAAATGCTAAGGCAAGTTCATCTGCAGATATCTTTGGAAGCCATAATGAACGCTGCCTCGATATCCGGAACGCCTGCCCAACTAGTCCGGATTCATCGCCATTATTCACCGAGGAATAGGAACTGCGCTATTCCCCTTCATTTCCGCCGTCCATCTCCCTCAATCAAGAAAACCGCAATTTCTCACAAACCACCGCCACCACATCACAAACCGCTGACGACGAAGCAATCGCGAACTTCCCCGTCAACCCCAGTCCCTACCTAGTGGCCGGCCTTATAGTGGACCATGGCTGGAACAGACCGGCTTGTGCTCATGTCGCCCTCGGTGGAGAGCCGCCGCGCGAGCATGAAGACTTCGCCATTGTCTCCATCAACCCCATGCCACAAGAGGCGGACCAACTCCGGCCGACGCTCAATGTCGTCTGCGACTTCCTGAAGCATAGCCAGAGGGTACGTGTCATCGAGTGCTTCCTATCTCCCCTTGGTCTAGGCTTGATCAGATTACACAGTGTCCTTCAAAGGGATAAATTGGTTAGAGATTCTCTGTTCAATCTGGGTCAGAATCACATTGTCACCGTAGTCAAGCATGATGAAGGCATCAACTCTAGGTCCTGCACATACACCCGCATCCATTGGATCATGTTCTTGGCCTCCCCCCTCGATTATTAGAAAGATCTTTTTATCAGAGCGGCGGTTGCCCCTTTTGGTAGATTGCTAGAATGGTATCGTGAAGAGAACAGATCACGGATCCTTGTGCAGGTCCTGACCCTCAGCCCCAACAGAGTCCCTTGAAGCTTGATCGTCTCCCGTGGCACGAACATTGGTGGTATGGGACGCTCATGGGCAGTGCCAGTGTATGTGTTGAATGGCCATTTTCCTTACAACTTCCCTGCAGATGAGGACCCAGTGCCTTTCAATGGGGAGCCACATCATGAACATCCTCCGATCTTCCTAGGCCAAGATCCACAGGCCCCCAACTGGCAGTAGGAACACAATGAGGCTGATGACAACCAGGGTGTCTTTGGAGAGAATCAGCAGCACAATCAGCATGCCCCACAGCAAGATGTAGAGCACAATCCCAATGATGAGATAGAGCAGGATGCAGAGAATGAGTTAGCAGAGGAGGAACCAGAGAACAATGGCAACAATGCCCAGCAAGGACAGGATCAGGCGGTACCCCCAGATCTCATGGACTTGGACATGTCAGGCTCATCCTTGGCCTTTCTTCGAGCAAATGGCCCAGACATTGCCTTGGAAGATGTTTTTCAGGGCCTCTCAGATGACAGTTCATCCCCCTCCAGTGATGCTACATCAATGAATGAAGATTTACTCAGGTTTGTAGTTGCACAGAACCACTGTGTGACCTTGGCTATCTTCCACAGGAGAGGTCTCCCGCATGATCCCTTTGCTGGATCATCCAAAAATATCATCAGATTCAGGCCCATACTGCTACAGAATGACATCCCCTGTCCAGTGCTGCAAGATCAGACCCCCCAACCACATACAGGCTTGCAACTAGTTCCATGGAAGCCGTGTATCCCTGTGGCCCTGCTCCAGCTTTGGCCTTCAGTAGTCAGTGCCTGGAAGAGTAAATAGAGAGAAAGGGCGGGAAGTGAAATTCAAAGCCAGAGCTATGGTGAAGAGATCACATCTTCACTGGGCCTTGAGAAAGAGGACTTTAAGCCCAGCCCAAGAAGCATCAGAGGGCGCAAAAAGAAGGGTAGCAAGACTGGAACTATCACCTTGCCAAGCACTGTCTCCAACTTGGCCTATAGCATTATGGAATGCAGTGTCAGAAGAAGCAGCCACTTGAACAGAACAGATGGTTTCTGTGCCGGGCAAATAGACAGAGAACCTACAAGAAAAAGAAAAATCTGCATAATTTAGATAGATGAACAGACTGGGAAGACAGGACCTGTACCCCTTGCAGTCCTCCAGGGATGGGGAATTAATTGTGGTGTTGCTCCTAGTGAGCTAACCAACGACAACCTGATGCAAAACCCATCAGGTGCCCAAAGCGAAGTTAACAATGATGATCAAGCCACAGCGGAGTAATTGGCGTAGCACTGTGGTCAGCATCATCATCTGTTCCCCTATCCAAAGCTTGGCCACATCTGTCATCTTTATCTCTATCTTTTGGATCTGTAATAATTCTTACTCGATCTTTCTCATGGGTCTGCAACTGATGCTAGCATCGGTATGCCCGAGTCCAAAATATCTTTGTTTTATCAATGTCAAACTGTTGTTGGAATGTTTTATGTTGGAATATTAGGGATTTTAATGCTCAAGACAAATGGGATGCAGTTTGGAATAAAATTGAAGAAAGCGCATGCTCTATTGTTTGCATTTAGGAGACAAAATGATCTGCTATCGACACTGCTTTTATCAGACAGTTCGCTCCTCGCCGCTTCGATTCTTTCGATTTCATACCGTCTGATGGTGCCTCGGGTGGTTTGCTTGTTTTATGGGCTACTGGTGTCTTTGCGGGCAGTGTCAGGGAGAAA
Organism: Echinochloa crus-galli; assembly: GCA_900205405.1. NCBI lineage: Eukaryota > Viridiplantae > Streptophyta > Magnoliopsida > Poales > Poaceae > Echinochloa > Echinochloa crus-galli. The sequence goes on from OAMR01001158.1 coordinate 105,745, forward strand.
ATGCGCTTTAGTCTTACAGTCCATTTTACTTCGGTACATAATGGCGATCAATGGCTCCTCACCAACATCTATGGCCCGTGCCAAGAGCCGGAGCGCTCGCAATTTCTAAACTGGTTCAAGGGTTGTGAGATCAATGAGACCGTTAGATGGATATTCCTGGGTGATTTCAACTTCTATAGGTCCCTAAACAATAGGAACAGGCCAGGGGCAATTTGAATGATACTCTTCTTTTCAATGAGGCAATTGGCCATCTGGGATTAATAGAACTACCTTTGAAGGGGAGGAAATACACTTGGAGCAATATGCAAACAGACCCGCTGCTTGAGCAGCTTGATTGGTACTCTACATCACCCAACTGGACCCTGGATTACCCAAACACTAAAGTTCTTCCAATGGCAAAAATCACATCGGATCACATCCCATGCAAGATATCTATTAGTACAAAAATGCCCAAATCCAATGTCTTCAGGTTTGAAAACTTTTGGGTGGAACATGACAATTTCATGAACACAGTGATCAGCAGCTGGGGAAGCAATTATAGAGAGACCAACTCAGTTAAGCAAATATCCATAAATTTCAAAAAACTGAGAGCAGACCTCAAGGAGTGGAGCAGGCATTTATCACAGTTGGGTCAGTTAATCAAAAATCGCAACACAGTCATCGAATTTTTGGACTCCTTGGAGAACATCAGGCAACTTTACAACCGAGGGCAGTAATCAAGATACAGAAACTTCTCCATCAGAGAAACATAATTTGGATAAATAGATATAAGAATGCAAGAGTCAAATTTGGGGACAAGTGCACTAATTTTTTTCATGCAATGGCAACAATATCATATAGGAAGAATGCTATCACACAGATCAGGAATGACAGTGGTGCTTGGATCGTAGATCATGAAGGAAAGGCTGGTCTGCTATGGAACTCTTTTAGAAATAGGATGTGAGTCACCAAATGGCATCACTATGCAATTCGATTTAAGCAGACTCATCACACCGAGGGAGAACCTGCAGCATCTCATTCAACCATTTGAAAGAGATGAAATAGACAGTATAGTGAAGAAAATGCCACCAGACAAAGCCCCGGGACCAGATGGCTTTAATGGATTTTTCATGAAGAAATGCTGGCCCATAGTGAAGAATGATATCTATGCACTCTGTAGTGAGTTCTACTCGGAGACAGTTGACATTGAAGGCATCAACAAATCTTATATTACTCTGATTGCCAAGGTTTCCAACCCAGAGACAGTCAGTGATTACAGACCAATCTCCCTGATGAATATCAGTCCCAAGATTGTCAACAAAATTTTGCCTGACAGACTACAGGCTGACATTATTGGACTTGTGCATCAAAATCAGTATAGTTTCATCAAAACACGGACCATACAGGATTGCTTAGCATGGAGCTTTGAATACATCCATCAGTGTCACCAATCGAGGAGGGAAATCATAATTCTAAAATTAGATTTTGAAAAGGCCTTTGACACTGTGGAACATCAAGCCATTCTGATGGTCATGAAACATCTGGGCTTCCCTGAGAAATGGTAGAATTGGATAAAGAGTATACTCAGTTCTGGTTCTTCAGCAATTCTTTTAAATGGGGTTCCAGGAAAATTCTTGAAGTGTAGAAGAGGAGTCAGGCAGGGTGATCCCCTATCACCCCTCTTATTTGTGCTTGCAGATAAACTTCTTCAGATACTGATAAATGAGGCTGCCTCGAGCAATCTTCTACAAGTCCCAATCCCCCAGCCAAATGATGATTTCCCAATAGTTTAGTATGCAGATGACACGCTGTTGATTATGCAAGCAGATGCTAGACAGTTATTCTTCCTGAAATCCCTCCTAGGGGCATTTGCAGATTCCACGGGAATGCAGGTCAACTATAGAAAATCTCAGATGCTCCCACTTAATATCTCAGAAGAAAAGCTGAATTGTCTTGCACAAACCTTTGGCTGTGCATTTGGGACCCTACCCTTCACATATCTTGGCTTGCCTATGGGAACAACCAAGCCAAGAATGGAGGACATAACCCCAATGATGGACAGGGTGGAGAACTGCCTTTCAGGATGTTCTACATGGTTGTCGTACTCAGGCAGACTGCAAATGGTGAATTCAGCAATGAGCCCCATAGTGACATATAGAATGTGTACGATCAGATTGCCAAGAGGAGTTATAGAAAACATTGACAGGATGAGGAAGCAGTGTTTGTGGCGAGGTAATACAGACAAGAAAAGAGGAGGAAATCTGGTTGCATGGGAGACAGTCCAAAACCCAAAGGAGAAAGGAGGGCTCGGAGTAATCAACCTAAATCTTCAAAACGATGCATTGTTAATGAAGCACTTGCACAAATTCTACAACCAGGAGGACATCCCATGGATTAATCTCATTTGGTTCAAATACTATGAGAATAAAATTCCACATGCTACCAGAGAAGTTGGCTCATTCTGGTGGAAGGACATCATGCGTCTCAACATTACCTATCGCTCGGTTACACAATGCACGGTAGGGAATGGATCAACCATCTGTTTTTGGGAGGACAGATGGAGGCCTGAAGTACTATCGATCAAGTACCCAAGACTAGCATCATTTGCAAGAAACAATGCTGCCTCAGTGCAAGAAATTATTGAGTCCGACTCCCTGGATATGATCTTCAGATTGCCCCTCTCACAGCAGACCTTTGATGAGTTAACACTCCTGCAAGAAGAAATCCAGGATGTCAATTATGACATGTCTGGTAAAGACAGCTGGTACCCGACCTGGGGTAATTTGTTCACATCAAGACGATTCTACTCCTTAATTTACAATATGGTTGATTCTCATCCCATATTCAAAATGGTATGGAAGAGTGGATGCACTCCAAGAGTTAAATTCTTCATATGGCTTGTACTATTGGACAGATTAAACACCAAAACAATGTTGACAAGAAGACACATTGGCATCAGAAACAATGATCACTGCACGATGTGTCACAGAGGGGAGGAAGAAACAGTTGAGCACCTATTCTTCTCTTGCCCGTTTGCTAGAAGGAAATTGGACAAAAATTCAAATCACTTGGAATCTCGCTCTGGACTTGGAAGAGAGACTCATGCATGCTATGGCAAACCATGGGTTACCATTCTTCACAGAAGCAGTAATGATCGGCACGTGGGATATATGGAAACTCAGGAATGACAAGATCTTCGGAAGGCAGGAGCCCAAGCTGGCACGTTGGGTCTGTAACTTCAAAAGCCAAGGATGTCTTCAAGCAATTAGATTCAAAGCAGATATTCAAAATAGCTTTTGTGTATGGTTAGATGCTTTCAGTGAAGTCCCCTATGTAAGAACACTGTAACCCTTGTTTTTGTTTAATGAAAGCACTTTTATACTGTGGGGATCTGCCCCATAGTTTCGTTCAAAAAAAATAGTGCCAATTAAATCTATGAAATAAATCCACGAAAATGCAAACATCCATACTGAAGAACTCGAACATGGGTGGACACGTTCTACCACAAGAAATATTATGATGTGACCTATAATTAACTTGCTTTAGCAGACCTTTTCCAAATTTAGATGGCTAAGTAAAAAATCATACTTTACTAGGCCCTCTATCTGTTCCTCTGTTTTGCAAAGGCGTTCAAATCTACGTCTCTACACTATTCTTAAGATCTCTGGACGCAGTTCTACGTAGTTGTATATTCATGGGGACTATGGTTGGAGTTGGAGTAAATTTTGAGGTCCTTAGAAAATAGAGGTAGCACCCATTTAGTATTTGGAGGATCACATTTAAGGGCTATTGCTAAAGTTGTTGTAAACAAAAGCATCAATGAGAAAAATATATTATTTGGATCCGAACGTCTAATGCGAGATGCTCAGATCTAAACCTAGGGTGATTTAGCAAAAAGGGAAGGGAATATTTTTCTTTTTAAACTTGGGTCTTCTCGAAACATAGGGGATACAAAAAAAAAGACCCCTAAAATATATTTTAAATCTTCAAATATAGCTAGAACCGTTTAACTTGCTACTGTCTACCAAAATGTTGCTCTCCAAATCCATATAGGAGACATGTGAATCAACACCAAAGTATAACCACTAAAAACAAAGTGTAAAGAACACTATGTAGAGAAGAAGCAGCTAAATGGACCATCTAAAAGTAAGCAAAACCTACCAGAGTCAAGCCAAAAAGAAGAAGCAAGAAAATTAATCACCATCATTTTTTGACAAGACTTTTTAAAAAATGAGCAGACAATATATAATGTGTTCTTTAGCAAAACGTGTATACTGTGTTTTCAAATCTGAGTAATGACATGATTTTGCGCATTATTTGTACTATTCCCACTGTTTCAATCGGAAAGGTTTATCTCACAATTTATATCCAATAGAGACAATCCATAGGTTGTGTGGTGGAGCTGGTAGGGGAACCAAACATAACTAACCTACCTAAAGACTTTGTCCAAGAACTAAATATAAACACATTCTTACAAACTATAGAATGAATTCACATAAATTATATGTCATAATTTGGTTTGACGAGCCAAAAGATATAAGAGCTTTTGCACTGGATAACGGAACAAAAGATATTTTATTTTAGGAGTCAATAACTAAGAAAAGATAAAGTTGTGCTAGCATTTGTACAGCAAATATTATCCATCTAGTGACAAAAATTCTGAGAAATCTACTTTTAAAGGGATCTTGTCCAGACTCAGGTTGGTAACACATTCACTACACGCATCAGTGGCGAAGAGTAATTTTTTTTACCACAACAAAGAGGTCCACTAATACAACTTGGTGCAGTCTGAACGAAAAACGTCAACAGAGGCAAAATACATCAATTTTACTTCAAGTTTTCAACATCCTTAAAGATTCAACAGCCTAAAAATATATTTATAACTCGATTTTTATTTTTTTAAGGGGAAAGGATGATCCAATAAAATATGCATAATTAAGTATAACTAGAACATTCCGCGCGCCAAGCGCGCCCTATCATGAGCATAATGAATGTCTGATTTCGAGCTATGACCAAACAGTTTGAAAACCAATAGGACCACAATCACCAAATATATAAATATGATAATTTTCCATCATGCAGGTTCACCCTGTACATGGTCCGGTTTAACCGGTTTCTGGGCAAACACCAGCCCAGCCCGCAAGAACACCAGTTTGGCGGTTTGGAACCTGCGGGTTAGACGGGTAACACGGTTTCTTCTCCATCGATCCAACTTCGTCTCTTCTCCCCTCGAGAAATCAACGCTTCCAGCGTTTGGATCTCGGCGCCGCACAGGGACACGCCGGGCACCTGCTCCTTCCCCCGCGTGGCGCAGGGAAGGGTGCTGGGAGCTCCCATTCCAGGGTCGCGGCCTGTTCGTCCCCGACCTCGGCCTCTGCTTCGAGTCTTCAACTACCGACGATGGGAGTGAAGGGCGGCGGCGGCTGGTGACGGGTGGACACTGCTCATGCGCGCCGCCTTCAAGGGACGCGCTGGCGCCCCCGTCCCGCCCGTCGGCCGTGGCACCGGCGGCGGCGGCGGCAACAGGCAAGCTGCACTATGAGGAAGAAGATAAACTGAACGGGTTATGCGGTCTGAAACTGATGCAAACCAACCCGCGTATGGGCCTCCAAATACGGTTCCCTACGGTCTGGTGTACGGGTTGGACCGGGTTGCAACCGGACCATGTATAGGGCGAATGCAGGTCACTGAAATTCCTCTTATATTATCAACTATAGCAAAGCATATGAATCTGATAGGCACATTAAAACCTAGTACAAAGTCAATATCGATTATAGACAACAAATAAAATAATGTTTTTATGTGTTCAGATAAAAGAATGAAGAATGCTAATTAGGGAAAGGAACGTTCAAGTAGGAATGCAGATCCTTATTCTTTTAGGGTAAGTGGTAAACTCAAAGACCCCCTGCAGATGCAAACACCAATGTCGAGATATCCTTTTCTGTAAATAGGACCCTGATAATTGTGAATCATTCAATGCAGGAACAGTTCAGCATCATATCAGTAAGCAAATGAGCAATAATTTATTTTGGTCTACCTGAAATCGCTTCGGCAAGGGATGCACACTGGCAGTCTCAAGAGCCTTTTTATAGTACCTGCATAAAAAGAGCATTCTTCTTCTAAAAGGTAGCCATGCATTAAGTGAACACATCAAAACAAGCACAAGAATTATGTGGCTGTAAATCTAAAAAGAGTCAGAGGAAATGACATAGATACATTTTATTGCAGTAGTAAAATCTAAAAGCGGGCATAAGAAATCATGTAGAAGAGTACGATCCATTTTATTGCATATGGTGCATCAAGCAATACTCCACTTGTTGATTTCTTTACTAATAAACATTTGCCATTCGTCAGAATTGACATCTAAACATGTGCATATCTGAACTTGTCTGGATATCATTGCATATTTGCAATCAAACACTCAAGCAAAAAAAAAATCACGGTTGTGTTGATTGCTCAAAGGCGTGGAACTCAGAAAAGGTTAACATAATCATCCCTTATTAGGGATCCATTCATGTGCTTTCTTACTTTTTTTCTCATCCTATATCCTAATCTCACTAACGCTACCTATCCAGATGTGAGCAAGACGGAGAGCATGAGCAGCCGAAGGGCTGGAAACATTCTGAGCGTAGCAGACAATTAAAGTTGTTGCAATCACTCGATTTATCCATCCCTGATCCATCCATTATCAGCATGGATTCCCAAGAGAAATCCAGTTTTGTTCGAGGAGATGGCAATCAATTGTTGAAAAGAAAGACCAAAAGAGAGGCAGGCGCACCAGGCAGTGGAGGGACGGGTCGGGAACGACGCCGGAAGTGGACGCGATGGGTGAGCCGAGAAGAATGGGCGACCATGGCAGATCTCAGAGGGGCTGCCGCGCAGTTGGTGCCGTCGTCGTCCCCCTTCCACTTGGTCCTCCGGCTCCGCTGACTGCTGCAGATCCAACAAAAAAAAATTCCACCAGCCAGCACCGTCAAATCACAAATCAGAAAAAAAAACAACCAAAAATCATTAAGAACCAATTCTCCACTCCCTTCACAGATCGAGGAGAACGCTAGAGTTGGGGCCGCCGTATCACCGAGACCTCACTACCAGCCACTGGTATCCCCGTGCATCGCCGCCGCCAGGATCATGGGCGCTCTTGTGCTCGTGCACCAGAATTTAAATTTGCAATACACAAGTCTTTGGATATCTTACCACTGCTGAGAGTTTCAGAGTTGCCAAAGGGCGTGATGCTGGGATACCATCAAGGTTCCGAGCCGCTGTGCGCTTCCTAGCTCTCTCCAAAATCATCTCGTCTATAGTGTTCGATCCCGTAGGAGTCCGAGGTCCAGTTGCTGGCTGGAGCGACTCCACTGGGCCATCTGAAACATCGATTTCCGAAGATGGTGATACCGGCCGTGTCATCGCCAGTCCTTTCCGCTGGTTGACGGTCTCCACTCGCAGGGCTGTGCACCCCCATGTCTGACGCTGGGACCAGCATTGCTGAAGGCCCACAAACCAGTGAGAGGAGAGGAGTTTACTTTTGTCTGGCGCTGGCAGGGAGCAGGTTTGCTTTTTCGGCTTGCACTCCGGCTGACCCGCGGCATGCTCCTTGATTGGTGCCGTGCTGAGGCAGTGGCCGGCGAGCTAGGGCCATTCCAGGTAGCGGCGATCAACGTTTTTCGGAGTCACGAGAAGGAGTTAAGACAAGAGACACGAGAGAAGACTGAGAGAGACACAAGATGTCATGCGTATCCAGCGTCAGAATAGATGGTATTGGTTTCCTCTATTGCTGCAGTGATTTCTTCATGGGCTTAAGTGAGCGTGGACTATTGTCTTGGACGTGGGTATGCAGCATAATGGGCCGAGGGGGGTGCATGTTGTTGGTGGTCGATATTCATGATGTTCGCCACCAACATTTCCTGCATTTCATATCTCATTTGTGCCTTTCGATGATAAAATGGTTTATACTAATGGTTCCACAAGTTTTGATGAATTTGTGAGTAAAGGAGCACACTGGACGAATTTGAGGGTGAAAGGCCCCAGGGCCAGGCCGACCAGCCTCCTTGTGGCCGGCCGACCTCCCACCGAGCCTGTTTGCCACGTCCTTGATCCAGGAGCGAGGAAACACAGTCCCAAGTGATCCTAGCCATGAATTACAGGTTGGTTTGATCAAAGGACCCGAAAGGCCTCACCTTGGATTGAAGGACCCACATGCAGGGACAAACCCAACTTTCTGGAACCAAACCGCCTCAATGTGTAACATGCAACCGTCAAGGAGCATGTCGGTACAACGGAGGGCTGAGAGGAGCCAGGGCCAGGCACGGCCTCAAACCGTCTCCGTTTGGATCAGACACATGCAACCGTCTTAAGGAGAAGATCAGGACCGTGCACGAGAAGGACGGTGCCAAATGGTTAAGATCAAGGGCCGAACGACCGTGGCATGGCCAGCCGGCCTCCTTCCGTGGCCGTTACGCCCCAGCTTTCTCGTGCATGCTCCTCCTTGGATGCCAAGATTCCCTATGACTGTTTCCCATCCAAATCGACCTTGGAAGGCTATAAAAGGAAACCCCCTCCACTTCATTCAAGACACACCATCCTTTGGAGAGAAGAGTTCTCAAGATGTAGTTGCTCTACCTTAGTGTAGAATAGGGACAGTGTGAGGTGAGAGCTTGGGTGAGAGTCAAGTTGGGAGGAGAGGATCCGGGTTCTCTCGGTGCCACTCCGCCTTTATAGCCACCTCGGAGGAATAAAGCTTCGGAGTTTATCTTTAGTAAGTTTCCTCGTTTACCTTCAGTATCTCGCTTGTTCTGCTCTTTACTTTCAGCAAGTCATTTATGTGTTATCTATGATATGCGGGATCCCTTGTCTGCGTGAGTGCCACACACTCATTTGGGGTTTCCTCATAAGCCTTTCCGGTTAGGTGGAGGTCAGTAGCTGATAGCTTAGGCGTGGTGCATGTGCTTGATAGCTACCTTGGGTTGTGTTCCACCCCACGGAACCGCAATGGTAGGCGGCAGGTGGTGACAACCCTGTCCGTCCTTTCTAGTCCACCACGTTCGGGTGTTTTCATAACAATAGTGCTGAGCCAGGAGGAACCCCTTTCTCACCCCATTCTGAGTTCCTCCCGCTCTAGCCGTTGATGCAGATTAGGTTAGTGGATAGTGAGTTGTCTGGGTAATGAGTTGCCTAACTGAAGTTAAGCCCTCTACCCCTGTACCTTTTCTCCCCTGGTGGGTGTTGGCGGTCGTTACAACCCAAATCCGACCACCAATACTCGAGATAAAATGAGAGACTATGCAACATTCTATGTACTTAGGTTTTATTTCTAATAAAGTTCCACGAGTTTTGGTGAGTGTCATGTTTGCAGGTACAATATCACGAAACACGTGCTATAGCGGTCGGAAATGACAGAAACGGCCGAACAACATGTTCGGCCAGTTATCCCCCTTAGCCGTACAGGCCGCCGGGAGCCGTCCACGACATCGACAACCAAGCGGACACATCACCGCCATGTGGACGAGCGCCAACTCAACACGGACCTCTGCCACGTCATCCTGGGCCAAACCAACACAAGTCCACGCAAACCAGGCAGCCCAGGAGGGGTCCAGAGGCAGAGGCGGTGCAGGGGAGGGCCGGCCACGGGCCGGGCCCGTTCGGCCGAACAGAGGCGGTTCGGCCGAACCGCCCC
>OAMR01001158.1:125855-146109 GCA_900205405.1 Echinochloa crus-galli
GTCATTAATCTTGCGAGTACTTTGTTTCAACCAGTTAAGCCATAAGGAAAACCACTGAACACTTCTTGCATCCAGTACCGGGATTCCCCAATTCTGATATTGGATCGTAAGAAGTGCCAACAGTGGGTCCGGTTAAAGAATCCTAGGCTTAGTCACGTCTACCGTTCCTTGGATTTGACATCCAGGTTCTAACTCCCCTGGTGAAAGGCTACAACGGTCTCTGTGCACTTGCGTAGTAATTCGTATAGGCTAAGGAGTGCCAACACATGTAGGGTCAACATAGAAAGGTAAGAGATGATTTCTTCCTTTCGAGGGGGGTGCAGCTGCACCCACATAAGTCAACTGGGCTTCGCCCTGACACCCATGTTCAGCCAAGCTTTGAGTGGTACCCAAGTGTTGACGCAAAACCTAGTCATACACCGAAGGTACTAGACCATGTGGGTCACTAATGGACCGAACTACGGCGAGGCTGCAAAAAGTGCCCAGGTCGGTTTGGCAAAGCGATCAAGCTGGTTTCCTTGGTTTCTCCGTAATCGACCGTTTGAGGGGTAACTATCACGATCACATAGCATAGAATGACTAGGTTTACGAGCAAACCAACAAAGGAATAACCAATGTACATGTGTGGCGAAAAACGAATATTTTACAAGCAAACTAGTAAAGGCTGTCGAAGATCTCCACGGGAGGGATTCTATCAGGCCTTAGACATCGCTAGAGTTCCTTAAGTCAACCAGCAAGCTAGGATACCATCTATTGTTGTGGTGATCATTAGACAGACAACATGGGCCAGAAGACAAATTTAGGTTTTAATTGGTAAAACTAGATGCATAGTTGTTTGATTCAATTGGATATGTATCAATCAGTCGTGCCCCTTCAGATATAAGGGTAGGGAGAGATTGCCCTAATAGAAGTCGAGGCCTCAGCTAACCTTGTGTCAAAATATAACTTCTAATTTGGATTAGGGTGACAAAAGTGGCATGTCCGCTTTCCCAAACCGGGCGGGCCTGTTTCCACTGGTGTGGATCTTTCTATAGTCATACCTCCCTCATCTAGGTTCACAATTGGGTGTTCCATGTAAGCATTTTGAGCATCTCAACAAGATCTACGCATTGGTGAAGTCAAATTAGTGGTTTCAAAAAGTTACCAAAACTGACCTAGCCGGTTTTTTCGTACTACTAGCAAACATGGTTAGTGCCCATTTTGTGGTCAACACCTGTCCCTCTGTTTTTGGTAAATCTTGCATACCATAAAACACTCATATCATAAAAATAAACTTATAGACACAATTATATCCCATGCATGTCCCCATGCATGTTGGTTTCTAAAGTTTACACGGGGGGGGGGGGGCTGGTTTGCATGGTAACGTATCAGGTGAAAACCAACCCCTCCGTGCAAACTTTGGAAACCGCAATCCGATCAACACGATGTTGATCCAATAGGCCTCCCACCTCCCATGCATACCACCATGCATGCGTTTTGTCAATCCCCCTTCCCACCTTTCCTGTGATTTTGCAAATTCCCCCTCCCACCTCCCATGCATGTCCCCATGCATGTTGGTTTCTAAAGTTTACATGGAGGGGCTGGTTTGCACTGGATATGTCCCCATTATATTCAATGTCTCGAGCATATCTTGATTCTAAAGACGATAGAAAATAATATCATCTACATTATTACTCAATATCGATCAAAATGATAACTTCACCTCGTTGTACCTATTCTTATATCTTCTATTAGATATGAGACTAAATAGACATCACCTCAGCTATATATACTCGGGACAATACCCAAAATCAGTCCCACAACCACCAATGACCATAGATGCGCAAAATGACTGAATTGCTATCAACAAATGATTTTATAATGCGTAACGAAGTAGGTAGTATATTAGTTTCACATGACATCCATACGTCATGTTGCTATGATCATGAACTAAGCAAGGCAAGGACTCAGGAAAATAGCATCCAAGATATTGATGTAATAGTACCAAAATGAACTTTTAATTACCTTGCAAATGTCCAGAATAGGATTACCTTTAAAGTCTTGATGAAGTTTTTGATATTATTTCACCTTGTCTTTAAATCATCAATTTCATCCTCATGAAGCTGTCAACATGTCTTTCAATCTTAACGATTGAATCAATTTGTCCTTTCTCTTTCTATGTTTCTTGAGAGGACAACTTTAGTTTGCCGTTTTTAAGGTAACAACATGAAGAAGTGTCCTTTTGATGAAAACAGAAACATGTGTCCAACAAAATAAAATCTACATATTTTGAATGGCCATAGATTGATGATAAAATGTATCAACACAATGAGTTCCTTTGATAGCAAACTTAGCCTGATCCAAATTTAAATATTCTAATAGAAACTCTTCCGACGGTTTGATGATATAGTTCATCGTCAACCAAAGTAAATTTGAACTTAATGCACCAAATTTTCATGTTAATTTTGAAGCTTGGTTTCTTCAGTTTTTGAAAAATATATGTTCTTCAACCACTAACATTGGCATTGTAGCTATTAGGAGCTATAATACTCGAGGTAGCATCTTTTAGAGATAAGCCGGCCAGACCACTTTCAAAAATGGACCAAATAGGACAATTTACAAAAGAAGTCATGCTGTTTTCTGCAGGGCATGGTTCTTGGCTTCGTCAAGCATTGGCATTAAATCCTCTTTTGGATATCATAGCCAAAGTCTTGTTGTGCCAAAGTGTTAGCCCTCCGATTATCAAGCCTAGTTACATCATAGATGGCAGATCTATCAAAATAAAATATGATATCTAGGCATTTAACAAAATAAGCATTTAATGATACATTCAAACATTGATATACCTTAGAAACTCGCTAAATTACTAGCAATGAATCACCAAATGCCTTTGTATACTTCACACCGATGGAATAAAATCTCTAGCCAGAATAAAAGAATTTCATATCATGCTTTGAAGACACCGATGTGACCAAAATTGATTTCTTATATGGGAACCATTACTTTAGGACGATGATCAAAAGCATACATCGGTCATATGTGTTACTAATGATGATAATGACATATCAACCATCCATAAGACCATACATATACCCAAAATGAATTCAAGAAAGTAATATAAATGTAAAGATCAAAATCATCTCTAGATCTTAATATTTTGGCCTTGGATATTATAGCAATATCTATTGCAACTAACAAATATTAATTTATTGACAATCCTCTAGGTTATAAAGACCAATGTGGCATCCAAGGATCAAAGTAAATGATTTATATGCTATATTACTAAGCGGAGACATATTCATACTTGCTTAATTTTCATTACTCGGATAGTGTGGTGGCCGTCGGGTTAGAGAATTCGGTGACGTTTCTTGAGCAATTCGGTGAAAAATGGCCCTAAAACTGGTGTAATGAGTGGTGGCCATCAGGTTAGAGAAGAAGAGTGGGAGGAGGGAAGGGGGTTTTGTACTGTACGCACCATCATAACCGGTTTTTCTTACAAACCAGCCCAGCTACTTTGCAACCAGTTGTGATGGTACTATGAAAAAAAAAGACCATAGGGGCTCTAACCCCCAGCCATATGAGATGGCTTATATCTGCGCAAACAAGGACTCGAACCGTGGTTGCTAGCTCCACTCTAAAATGAGATAGCCAACCAGGCTACAATCCACTTGCAATTGTGATGGTACTATCACAGACGATTCATCCAAAACCGTTTGGGACAGTGTGAAGGCAGGTTATGTAGTAGTGAGAAATAACATACAAAGCTGAATCCTGACTATTAGCATTCGCATATTGTGCTGAATACAGCGGTACAACCTCCACTCTAATAGTGTGTTGAGAATAATTGGTCACATAACTATAATTAACATGGCTAAATCTCTCAATCATTGGCATGTCTTTTGGTGAAACCACATACCTTAAATTTGCAGCCGATGAATAAAAATATGAAACATGCTGCTACATATTACCAGAATTATTAGCATGTGATGCTTCATGAAAATTGGCGAAACTCACCATGTTAGTTTGTGCTTGATAATTCACTAGCATATGGATTTGTTCCGTTGCCGATGTGTGAAAATAATGTATATTGCTAATTTGCTACTAGCATCAAAGCCCTCCATATCCGGCCGGTCAGCTTTTGGTATGTTGGCAACCATAATAAAAATTATGTAGCTCGAGGTTGGAGCTAGAGTTCAAAACTCAAGCGTTTCAAATGAAAAAAAAATCGAAACTCAAGTAATATAAGCTCAAATAATAAAATATATGTGTATTTCACAGCTCCTTTAGCTTGAGCTAAAATAAGCTCTATATCAATAGCCTGATAGTGTTAGCTGAAGCCTAATTGTACTGATCGATCAATCTTAATTCATTATGATTAACGTGCTTTCGTGCAATCGCTACTCATTTCCTATTCGAAGCAATAATTATAAATATTAACCACGCAATAATTGGGCGAAGGCAGACAACAAGTTGCTCGTGGCGGTTGAGCTTTTCGACAGCACCAACAATTAGCTGCCGCAGGAGATGACGAGGCTAATATTCCAAGCACAGATGCTAGGGAACAAAGACAGGTGAGGGTGCAGATTATTTTTATGATGGGCAGGACTGCAGGAGGTTTGTGTGCGAGTGGGATTTTCTTGGGCTCAGAATCTTTGCCCTGCCTTTGTGCCTGTCTGTGATGATCTGTGGAGGCAGCTAGATTTAGTGGTGGGTTTAGGTGCAGTATCCTGTTGCTGCAAGCTGTGATTATTCTATTGTCTGGGTCATTCTCTGTGTCACTAGTGTTTGACTGTATTATAGTGAGGTTACCTTCTCGTATTTGCTCGATGGTGGTAGACCAAATAGGAGAAGTGTGTGGCTGTCAAAAAATCATTTGTATGCAAAAGGCTGCTTTCAGTTTGGTTTTTCCGCAGGACACCCATAACTACTTGAAGCATTTTTCTACTCATCGAGCGCTTATAATTCCACTAGACTAGTACAGAGTGCACCTGAAATTCATCCAGTTCACTTGTAGACTTGCAGTTGTACGTTCATGGGAAAGTTTTCATATGTCGAAAAGCAAACACATAAACATAAGCTGAGTAATAAAGTTGATTGCCTGGTAATTACCAAAACCCCAATTAGCTAATTCAACAACCACACATAACAGTGCTCGCTGATGGTAGCACAATCTGACGGAAGACGACGCCCCACGCCCTTCTTCTTAATCAGCACCCATGCATGCACCTGCAACCCACTCGCACACCTCCCCAAGCACCCGTCAAACGGAAAACTAAAGCTGCCAAGCCACAGCTCTTTCCTGACACATGTCGCATGTGTCCTCCATCGCCCTGCTCAGCATCCTCCTGCTACTCATTGCAATCCCACCCGCCACCTCGGCTGCATGGCCGGCGTCGAGCACCTCCGCCGATGTCCTCCTCTCCTTCCTCGCCACCCTGCCGCCGGCCTCCCAGCGCGTCCTCCTTCCGTCCTGGAACACCAGCGCTGCGACCGCCGCTGGGCCGCACTGCGCGTTTCATGGCGTCACCTGCTCCGCGGCCGGGGCCGTGGCCGCGCTCAACCTCACCGGCGCGGGGCTCTCCGGGGACCTCGCTGCCTCCGTCCCGCCGCTCTGCTCGCTCCCGGAGCTGGCCGCGCTCGACCTGACCGGGAACAGCTTCACGGGCCCCGTCCCGCCCGTGCTCGCGGCGTGCTCTGCCGTGTCCGTGCTTCTCCTCGGCGGCAACGGGCTCTCTGGCGTCCTTCCACCGGAGCTTCTCTCCTCCCGCCGGCTCCAAAAGATAGACCTCAACTCCAACGCCCTCGCCGGAGTGATCCCTGCGCCCTCCGCCGGTGGCGGCTTGTCGCTCCTGCAGTACCTCGACCTCAGCAACAACTCCCTCTCCGGCACCATTCCTCCCGAGCTCGCGTCGCTCCCGGGTCTCAGCTACTTGGACCTGAGTGCGAACAAACTCTCCGGGCCAATGCCGGACTTCCCGGCGCATTGCGTGCTCGGATTTCTCAACGTCGACAGCAACAGTGTCTCCGGCAAGCTTCCGCGCAGCCTCGGCAACTGCGGCAACCTGACCAAATTGTATCTATCCAACAACAAGTTCGCGGGCTCCGTTCCCAATTTTTTCGGCTCTATGCCAGGCCTGCGGAGGCTGTACCTCAGCAACAATTCCTTCACCGGTGAGTTGCCGGAGAGCATCGGTGAGCTTGTCAAATTGGAGAAGCTGATAGTGTCGACGAATCAGTTCACCGGGCCAGTCCCAGAGTCAATTGGGAAGTGTCAATCGCTGACAATGCTATGGATGCATGCCAACAGGTTCACCGGCCCAATTCCATCAGCCATAGGAAATCTCGTCAGCTTAGAGTGGTTCACTATCGAAGACAATTTCGTCACTGGCACAATCCCACCGGAATTAGGGAAATGCCAGGAGTTGACCCGGCTTGAGCTCCACAACAATAGCCTTTCTGGTATAATACCACCAGAGATCACCAAGCTTACAAAGTTACAAATTTTGTCGTTGTTTGGCAACAGGCTCCATGGCCCTGTGCCAGCTGCACTGTGGAGAATGCCTTACATGGAGGAGCTTGTTCTGTACTACAACAACCTAACTGGAGAGGTTCCTGCAGATATCACCCTTATGAGGAATCTGAGGGAGCTCATCTTGGCATCTAACAGCTTCACCGGTGAGATCCCACAAGCGCTGGGATTGAACACAACACAAGGACTTATGCGGGTGGACCTTACTGGCAACCGCTTCCACGGTGCAATCCCGCCCGGGCTCTGCATCGGAGGCCGGCTCGCTGTTCTTGATCTTGGGCACAACCAATTCACTGGGGCTATTCCAAGTGAGATCTTCAAGTGTCAGTCTCTCTGGAGGGTCCGTCTGGGGAACAATCTGCTAAGTGGGAGCTTATCACCTTCGGATGTGGGGACAAACACGGGTTGGTCATTCGTTGAATTGAGTGGCAATCTTTTTGAAGGCAGGATACCAAGCGTGTTTGGCTCATGGCGCAACCTCACGGTGCTTGATCTATCTAGCAACAAATTTTCTGGCCCAATACCACTTGAGCTTGGTGCTCTAAGCATTCTTTGGAATCTGAACCTGTCATCGAACATGCTGTCTGGACCAATACCACGTCAGTTGGCAAATTGCAAAAAGCTTGGTCGTTTGGATCTTCAAAAGAACCTTCTCAATGGAAGCATACCTCGAGAGGTTTTAGCTCTTGATAGTCTGCAAAATCTTGTGCTTTCTGGAAACAAGCTCAGTGAAAAAATCCCAGATTCCTTCACTGCAACGCAGGGTCTTCTTGAGTTGCAGCTTGGTGGCAACTCCTTGGAAGGACCCATCCCAGATAGCTTAGGTAAACTTCAGTTCATCTCCAAAATTATAAACATTAGCAACAACAGGTTGAGCAATGAAATTCCAAGTAGCCTCGGCAACCTTCAGATGCTAGAAATGCTTGACCTGTCGAGGAACTCTTTGTCTGGTCCAATTCCATCACAGCTGGGCAGGATGGCTGCACTTACTTTTGTGAACGTTTCATTCAATGATCTCTCTGGCCAGCTCCCTGATGGCTGGGTTAAGTTTGCAGAAAGGTCACTTGAGGGGTTTCTGGGGAATCGTCAGTTGTGCATACAGTCCGAGAAGGCATCCTGCTCCAAGAATCAATCTGGGAAACGTATAAGGAAGAATATAAGAATTATTGTAGCATTGCTATTGTCAGCTCTTGCTGTCATGGCTTCTGGGCTGTGTGCTATACATTACATGGTGAAGAGGTCTCGGCGCCTGTTGGCGAACCATGTCTCAGTGCGTGGCCTGGACACAACAGAGGAACTACCAGAGGACTTGACCTATGATGACATCCTCCGTGCCACCGACAACTGGAGCGAGAAGTATGTGATTGGAAGAGGCCGGCATGGCACGGTCTACCGAACAGAGTTTGCTCCAGGAAGGCAATGGGCAGTCAAGACAGTTGATCTGTCCGAGTTCAAATTCCCTGTTGAGATGAAAATTCTTAACATGGTCAAGCACCGGAACATCGTCAAGATGGAGGGGTACTGCATCCGTGGCAACTTTGGCATAATTCTGTCGGAATACATGCCTCAGGGAACGCTTTTCGAGCTATTGCATGGAAGGAAACCTCAAGTGGCCCTTGATTGGAATATCCGGCATCAGATTGCCCTTGGTGCAGCGCAGGGCTTATCCTATCTTCACCATGATTGTGTTCCCATGATAGTTCATAGGGATGTCAAATCAAGTAACATACTGATGGATGCCGATCTGGTACCTAAGATCACAGATTTTGGCATGGGGAAAATCATAGATGATGAGGATGTGGATGCAACAGTGTCTGTTGTCATTGGAACCCTTGGCTACATTGCTCCAGGTAACATTCCTTCGTTCGAATTCACTTTCCAAAATCAATATTTTGTTAATGCTAACTTTTGTTTTCATTTTATTCCCAGAGCATGGATACAACACAAGACTAACTGAGAAGAGCGATGTCTACAGTTATGGTGTGGTGCTGCTCGAACTCCTGTGCAGGAAGATGCCTGTGGATCCTGCATTTGGCGATGGTGTGGACATTGTGGCGTGGATGACATCACAGCTGAAGTCTGCAGATTACGGAAGCGTGATGAACTGTCTGGATGAGGAGATCGTATACTGGCCCATAGATGAGCAGGCAAAGGCACTGGAGCTGCTCGATCTGGCAATGTCCTGCACGCAGGTAGCTTTCCAGTCCAGGCCATCCATGAGGGAGGTGGTGAGCAGCCTGATGAGAATAGAAGATGAATATATAACAAATGAGGAGTAGTTTTCAGTGTAGTTCTATGAGATGGAGTGTCTTTGAATAATGAATACAACTATACAAGTAAGAAAACCACAATTGTACAATTTGTCTCAATGCTGCTGTGATTATTTCTTGAAGATTGAGCACGCCATGGATAAACTAGTCCTAGAAACAGCAGTGAACAGGATTGCATAACAAATTATTTTGATTCAGTGAAGAATATAGGTGGTAGCAAGTGATTTGATCTATCGAGAAATGTATAAGTAGGATACTCCTACTCTTACTCTGTTAATTAATACCCTTCCGGCCTTCCCCTTTGTCAGTTATCCTGCAATTCTATTTGTTGTCCTTCCTTTGGCGTCAGGAGCTCGGCTAGGAAATGACGAGGCTAATATTCCAAGCACAGATGCTAGGGAACAAAGACAGGTGAGGGTGCAGATTATTTTTATGATTGGCAGGACGGCAGGAGGTTTGTGTGCTAGTGGGATTTTCTAGGGCTCAGAATCTTTGCCCTGCCTATGTGCCTGTCTGATGATCTGTGGAGGCAGCTAGCTAGATTTAGTGGTGGGTTTAGGTGCAGCCGTGCAGGATCCTCTTGCTGCAAGTTGTGATTATTCTATTGTCTGGGTCATTCTCTGTATCAGTAGTGTGTTTGACTGCTCGTTTGAATGTATTATAGTGAGATTATCATCTCGTATTCGCTCGATGGTGGTAGACCAAATAAGAGAAGTGTGTGGCTGTCAAAAATTCATTTGTATTCAAAAGGCTGCTTTCATTTGACCCCGCAGGACAGTCTTAACTACTTGAAGCATTTTTCTACTCATCGACGCTTATAATTCCACTAGATTAGTACAGTGCAAGTGAAATTCATCCAGTTCACTTGTAGATTTGCAGTTGTAGGTTCATGGAAGAGTTTTCATATGTCAAAAATCAAACGCATAACGATAAGTTAGAGTATACTCTAAAGAGGCAATGTCTTACGACAATTGGTCAGCATGAATCCTCCAAAAAGTTGGTGACCATGTGCATGCGGGAATTATCCTTTATGTCAACCTCACCTCACCATCGATCTGGTGACAGCCAAAGTTGTCGTTGGTAATCTGCACTAGACACGCCCCTGCTGCTGAATGACTTTTTAGAAAGTTCATGTGCACCAGTGCACCTAAGCTATACTACGTCCAAAAGATTGTGCCGATTGTTCATCAATCATCACCACCGTCATTCAGCACTAACACTTCGGACAAGCGCACTCTGCGCATAGAGGGTGGCAGAGACAACGTCTGGTTTGGTTGGTGCTATTGGTCATCATACCGGCACTTGGTTGTGGAGGAGGGCCGGTGCTCAAATATAATGGGCCTATTAGTACTCTAGTAGCACTTCACGGCTATGGTAGATTTTTTTTGCAGAATTGGTAGATTTTTTTTGTCTTTTGCTTCTTGATGAAATAATTAATATGTTCCATTATTCTTCTACGGATCACAATGCAAGTTAAACTGAATGTGCTTCAATAACTAACACAAGTTATTCTTTTATTTTGCATAGCCTGCTGTCTTTATTCTTACTCCAAACTAATATAGAAATTTGATGTTAGAATAACAACTTATGTAATGCAACCGTTGAAATAGTACATATTGTTAGAATAGAAGCCAGATGGTTGTATTCCCTATGTTGTAGAGTTACATATACATAATATGGGCCTAAAATGGCCTAACGGTAGCTGAGAGGAATCTGAATCAGACACATTTAGTTTGAGTATATGAAAATGGTGTTGGAACCTAGTCCGAGCCTTGGTGAAGAAATCTGCAAGCTGGGTTCTGAAGATGTGTACTGAAGATCAATAGTAGATTGCTGACAATCCTATTAAGTATGAGCTCACTAAGCATATTGGTGTTGATGCCTCCTTCATACGCTCCCATTGTCAGCAATCTACTATTGATCTTCAGTACACATCTTCTAGACCCAGCTTGCAGATTTCTTCACCAAGGCTCGGACTAGGTTCCAACACCATTTTCATATACTCAAACTAAATGTGTCTGATTCAGATTCCTCTCAGCTACCGTTAGGCCATTTTAGGCCCATATTATGTATATGTAACTCTACAACATAGGGAATACAACCATCTGGCTTCTATTCTAACAATATGTACTATTTCAACGGTTGCATTACATAAGTTGTTATTCTAACATCAAATTTCTATATTAGTTTGGAGTAAGAATAAAGACAGCAGGCTATGCAAAATAAAAGAATAACTTGTGTTAGTTATTGAAGCACATTCAGTTTAACTTGCATTGTGATCCGTAGAAGAATAATGGAACATATTAATTATTTCATCAAGAAGCAAAAGACAAAAAAAATCTACCAATTCTGCAAAAAAAATCTACCATAGCCGTGAAGTGCTACTAGAGTACTAATAGGCCCATTATATTTGAGCACCGGCCCTCCTCCACAACCAAGTGCCGGTATGATGACCAATAGCACCAACCAAACCAGACGTTGTCTCTGCCACCCTCTATGCGCAGAGTGCGCTTGTCCGAAGTGTTAGTGCTGAATGACGGTGGTGATGATTGATGAACAATCGGCACAATCTTTTGGACGTAGTATAGCTTAGGTGCACTGGTGCACATGAACTTTCTAAAAAGTCATTCAGCAGCAGGGGCGTGTCTAGTGCAGATTACCAACGACAACTTTGGCTGTCACCAGATCGATGGTGAGGTGAGGTTGACATAAAGGATAATTCCCGCATGCACATGGTCACCAACTTTTTGGAGGATTCATGCTGACCAATTGTCGTAAGACATTGCCTCTTTAGAGTATACTCTAACTTATCGTTATGCGTTTGATTTTTGACATGTGAAAAATCTCCCATGAACCTACATAAACTGCAAGTCTACAAGTGAACTGGATGAATTTCAGGTGCACTGTACTAATCCAGTGGAATTATAAGCGTCGATGAGTAGAAAAATGCTTCAAGTAGTTAAGACTGTCCTGCGGGGTCAAATGAAAGCAGCCTTTTGAATACAAATGAATTTTTGACAGCCACACACTTCTCTTATTTGGTCTACCACCATCGAGCGAATACGAGATGATAATCTCACTATAATACATTCAAACGAGCAGTCAAACACACTACTGATACAGAGAATGACCCAGACAATAGAATAATCACAACTTGCAGCAAGAGGATCCTGCACGGCTGCACCTAAACCCACCACTAAATCTAGCTAGCTGCCTCCACAGATCATCAGACAGGCACATAGGCAGGGCAAAGATTCTGAGCCCTAGAAAATCCCACTAGCACACAAACCTCCTGCCGTCCTGCCAATCATAAAAATAATCTGCACCCTCACCTGTCTTTGTTCCCTAGCATCTGTGCTTGGAATATTAGCCTCGTCATTTCCTAGCCGAGCTCCTGACGCCAAAGGAAGGACAACAAATAGAATTGCAGGATAACTGACAAAGGGGAAGGCCGGAAGGGTATTAATTAACAGAGTAAGAGTAGGAGTATCCTACTTATACATTTCTCGATAGATCAAATCACTTGCTACCTATATGAAAATGGTGTTGGAACCTAGTCCGAGCCTTGGTGAAGAAATCTGCAAGCTGGGTTCTGAAGATGTGTACTGAAGATCAATAGTAGATTGCTGACAATGGGAGCGTATGAAGGAGGCATCAACACCAATATGCTTAGTGAGCTCATGCTTGATAGGATTGTTAGCAATTTGAATAGCACTAGTGTTGCCACAACGGAGAATGGTAGGATTAATAAAAGTAACCCAATGCCGAGAGCCAATGGATTCAAATGATTTATGTGGTTGTTGTAGCAAGAGCTTGTAGTTCAGCTTCAGCACTAGACCGAGAGACCACAGTTTGCCTCTTGGACTTCCAGGCAATGGGGGAGCCACCAAGGAAAATATTGTAGTCAGTAACAGATCGACGATCAAAAAGATCACTAGCCCAAGTTGCATCAGAATAAGCATGTGGCATATGCAGACATGATGTGGCATAAAAGAGAAGCCGAGATTTCCGCAAAAGAAAAAAAAGAGAAGCCGAGAGATTGTCCCTCGCAAGTACCACATAATTCGAAGTGAATGAGCATGGTGAATTGTAGTTGGTGCACTGACAAACTAAGTGAGAAAAAGCTCGCAACATGAAGTTACTTCTTTGTGCATTTGAGCAACTCGCGGGTCTTAAAATCAATTTTCATAAGAGTGAAATATTCTGTTTTGGCGAGGCACAAGAATCAACCGCTCAATATGTAGAACTCTTCGGTTGTAATCGGGGTACATTTCCTCTCAAGTATTTAGGGATTCCTATTCATTTTAGGAAACTATCAAATGCTGACTGAAAACAAGTTGAAGAGCGGTTCAAAAAACGACTAGGTAGCTGGAAAAGTAAACATCTCTCAACGGGTGGGCGACTGACATTGATTAACTTAGTTCTTAGTCGCCTACCCATGTATATGATGTCATATTTCACCATCCCAAGAGGAGTACTAAAGAAATTGGATTATTTTCGGTCGAGATTTTTTTGGCAATGTGATGAACAAGAGAGAAAGTACCGTCTCGCCAAATGGAGTATTTTGTGCCAACCTAAAAACCATGGAGGCCTAGGAATTCATGATCTGGATATTAAGAATACTGCTCTACTTAGCAAGTGGTTGTTTCAGCTGCTCACGACGAATGGGACATGGCAACAGATATTGCAGAACAAATACCTTAATTCTAAACCTCTGTCACAAGTTGAATGGAAAAATAGAGATTCACATTTCTGGGCTAGTCTAATGAAGGTGAAACGAGAGTTCCTCCGTTTTGGAACCTTCATAATTAAAGACGGGTCACAAATTAGGTTCTGGGATGATAAGTGGCTGGGCAACGCAAACTTGCGGGAGCAGTATCCTTGTCTTTATAGCATAGCTCGACACAAACATGAAAGTGTGGCAGAAGTCTTCAGGTCCTCAACCATCAATATTTCGTGGCGCAGAGATATCATAGGCAATAAGTTAGCAGCATGGAACAACCTAAGTCCACGTATCGCTAATATAACACTGAGTCGTGAACAAGATGAATTTCGCGGGAACTTACACCCTACTGGACAGTTCTCAGTAAGATCTCACTACCTGGCCATGATACTGTCGATGTCCCCAACTTGAACAAGCGATTATGGAAATTAAAAGCACCTCTAAAAGTTATGATTTTTACATGGAATTTACGAAAGGCGGTGGTGTTAACAAAAGACAACCTAGCTAAGCATCATTGGCAAGGCAACAAAAAATATTGTTTTTGTTCCACTGATGAGTCGATTCAACATTTGTCTTTTTATTGTCATTTTGCACATGCGGTTTGGTCAATCACACATGCGGCTTCAGGTCTTCGGCAACCTCATAGCGTGTCACATATGTTTGGGAACTGGCTATGGGGTATTAGCAAAGAAATGAAACCGTTAGTCCTACTAGGAGCGGCTGCTACTTGTTGGTCGTTATGGCTTTGCTGGAATGGTTGTATGTTTGAAAGAAAACTTAACCCTTCTCCTTTGCAGGTTATCTTCTCAGTTATCCATTTGCTCCGTTCATGGGTTATATTATAGAAACCAGCTTCACAGGAATTGGTTGCAGTGGCATTTTACCCAGGCACATGGGTGACGGTCTAGTCTACGGATTGATAGCCATTAGTGTTTGGGCTCTTTTTTTCTGTTTTGCTTGTTTTGGGGCTGTGTGCATCCTAGTAATGCAGAGGCCGGGAATTTATTTCAAAAAATTTGTATCAACTCGATGTAAAATTTTTAAAATTAATAAAGTTTCCTTATAAAAAAAAGACTACCAACAACATGGCTGTACTTTGTCGGATCCACAAGAGGAGCTGGCCGTCTCTTTCTTCCTCTCCAATCCACCTCTCTCCTCTGATTTTCCATAGCAGAGCAGCAACATCACCAGGGACCGACGCCAGGGAAGCAACGGCTCGAGGTCCCTCACATCAGTCGCCTGCTTGTGGAGCCCGCTGCCTGCATAACCCTCGTGAAGACATGCGTGCAGTGAGCTCACCCGCAATGCAGCTCCGCCCTCCTATTTGCGGGATCTGTTGGAGGAGGAGCTAAGGTCCCCGCGCCACGTTGAGAAAGAGCTCTGGCTGCCGAGCTCGTCCTCCCCATCCCAAAGGCCAAGCTCCTCCTTATCTCAGTGGCCGCGATCCTCCTCCACCCACTGCTCGCCGGCAGCCATGACCTGGCCCGCCGCCCCTCACCTTGCCTCTGCCCAAGCGCCCAGCTGATGGGCCGCAACGGCGGCCCTGCGGGAGGGGATGCTTGCCTATTTTTTTTTCTTTTTTTCAGAGACCGTATTAGTTACGAACTCGACGATTCCACGTAGGCACGTGCTTTTTTACCTTGACGAGGCGTAACATTTTATGATTTCTTCAAAAGTGTGACTAAAGAGTCCGACGAAAATCGTGGGTACGAAAAAATTCTACTGTGGCTGATTTGTGGGTCCATCGGCCTCGAAAGTTTTAGATTTTATAGTATAGATTAATTAAAGGAAACAGGGAGGAAGAGATGGAGGCTGATACGTGTGAGCCCCACATGTCAGGTCCAGGTCAGCATGCCATACGCGCAGTTTAATATGTATTACAGAGATTTGGACGTTACAAGAATCGATTAGCAAGTTTAGAGACTTAAATATGCATTTTGAAAGTCTGGGGATCTAGATGACACTTGTTGTCAAGTTCGTGTATCGCTGATGCATTTTACTCTATTTTAATTGATCATTTGATGTGTATTTCGGGGTCTTTTTTAATTCTCGTCCCATGTAACCGGCAGATCAAGACGTAACATAGATTGGATCAAACAAGTGTATTTGAGAATATATTTGTGCAAATCATAATAATTTTTAAACACAAGTGGAGCCGTGGAGGGATTATTGTATCCAAACCAGCAGTGTCGTATACTCGTACGAGGCCGTGTGGGCCGATCATGTTAGTTTTTGACGGGACAAGGACAAACGAAGTTAAACGCCGCTAAGTTAGTAAGTTTTGGTAATTAACAAAAATCAAATATTTGTGACAAACAAAATTGTTTTGAAGGACATTAGAGTGTTATGAAACCGTAACAAAGGCTCCTACCGTATCTTTTTGTTCTTTATCTATACTCTCTCCGTTCCTAAATGTATATTGTTTGACTTTTTTTACCATAAGTTTGACCGTTCGTTTTATTAAAATTTTATGTAATTATCATATTTTTTTATGGTGACTTGCTCTATTAATATAAAATCTTCAAAAATGTCTTAAAATTGACTATATTTTCATATTTTTTTTAATAAGACAAGTGGTCAAACTTGGGGTCAAAAAAGTCGAACCACCTACATTTTGGAACGGAGGGAGTACTATATATAAAGGGTGTGTTTAGTTTCACCAAACTTTTCAAACTTTCTCCCACATCGACGTCGCATCGAGAAACATTAAATATAGCAAATGACGCATGCATTGAGCATTAAATGTAGGTAAATAAAAAAACTAATTGTATAATTTTGATGTACACGACGAGACGAATATTTTGAGCCTAGTTAGGTGCTACAGTGAGCTACAGTGTCCGATATGACTTTTCGACCAACTTTTCCAGGGATCTAAACACACCCAAAGATCCAAAACATTCGAGGGCGACTGGCCCACAAATCATTGAAATATTTTTTTTCTTCAAACTATGCTTGACTAAACTGTCCATTTAAAAAAAACACGCGCTTGCGTTCAATTTTCGAGTCCGTAACCGATATGGTCTCTGACCATCTATCCATTATGTAATCTTACTTTTTTATTAAACGTGACACACACATACATTCTTGCTAGTATAAATATAAAATTAAATATATACAAATGTACAGTACAAAACCTTAGACTTAAAAGGGCAACCGAAAGAGATAAAAAGAAACTACTATAAAATTAAATATATACAAATGTATAGTACAAAACCTTAGCTCAAAAGGGCAACCGAAAGAGATAAAAGGAAACTACTATAAAATTAAATATATACAAATGTACAGTACAAAACCTTAGCTCAAAAGGGCAACCGAAGGAGATAAAAGGAAACTACTTGTCGACACTCAAAATTGGCAATAGTGCAAACTGGTCTGACCGGTGTGCACAAACCGGTCAGACCGGTTTGGATAATATTGTTAAAATGCAATTTGGACTTCACCATTGTGCAGCTCTCGTCGAGGCGATCAATATGCATATGTAGAACGTTTAATTTGGACTCCGGATGAGAGAGTTACGACTTTAACAAAATTTGCTCTCAAGGGAAACCGGTCTGACTGGTTTGCCCAACCGGTCAGACCGGTTTTGGATCTGTAATTCGAGTAGGTTTAGAACTCCATGTTTTATCCCATATTGTAACCGACTCTAAAGGGGTACGACTTCTGCAGCCTATAAATATAAAGGCTCAAGGCCGATTAAGGTGTTCCTAATGGAACCAACATAATTGTACCTTACTTTTTTGTCGCTCAAACCCTAATCTCTTCTAAACCCTATCCTCTGTTCTTTGCTCGTCTCTACGGAGTTCAAGGGCGTTCTCTTTGCTCGTCTCTACGGAGTTCAAGGGCGTTCTAGGTGGCCTGCCGACCCTAGAGCAACCCTAGCTTGCTTGAGCTCCGACGGGGTCCCTCCCGAGCTCGAGTTTCTAGGTCTTCACGATCTCCCGCCTGAAAGCGGTCTGACCGGTTTCGGGAACCGGTCTGACCGGTTTGCCCCGGGGAGGTCGGGGTATTGGCCGTGGTGACGGCCGTGTTGCGCGTTCGTGCGTTCTCGAGTGTGTTGGCGCATCTTCGTGTCAACATACTTTTTGGCGACTCCGCTGGAGAAAGATCTTGGTTTAAAAACCGATCTAGTTTTCTCCAAAGAAGATGGGCTCTATCTCCAGTTCCGACAACAACGACATCATCGCATCGACGATGGAGGAGCTCACTGACGAGGAGCGCAAGGAGTACCAGATCGCTATGGAACACATCAAGGCGCAATTCTTGAAGGGTTCCAAGAAGGATCGTGGTGGCTCCATTAGAAGGGTCGAAGAATTCATCATGCCGTCCTTCAAAGTGACTAATAGTCAAGTTTAAGAATTTTTCAAGGTAAATAATGTAACACCCTAAAAATGCCCATTTTGAAATTTAGCAATTAAATCACTTTTATTTACTTTATGCTCATATTAATCTAGTGAGAACAATTATTTAGGAGGAATAAAATCAAAGATAAGGCTAGAAACATTTTTGATGCATTCATGCTGGTTGCATTGAGTTTCGTTTGTTTGAAGATCAAATCGGATTTTAAAATCCAATTTCAAGTTTTGCTTTTAGGCTTGCCCTCTAAATTTCCTTTTCTGGCGCTGGGCCATTTCCTTTTCGAGACCGTCGTCTTCGACTAGGACTCTGTCTCGAGACCGACTCCGACACTGCCGCCGTTGCCGAATCCTTCCTTGACGCGCACGCCAAGACTTCGACTCGAGATCGGACTTTGCTCTATTTATAGTCGCCGTCTTGATCTTCCTTTCAATCTTTCCAATCGAGCCACAACCCTAGTTGTCGTTCTCGCCGAGAAGTTCCGCCTCGCTCGAGACCGTTCTCGTCGGAAGAAGTTCCGCCTCGCTCGAGACCCACCCTCGATCTTCGCCGTCGGAGCTTCGCACTCGTCGGAAAGCACTCCAGGAGGTTCGCCTTGAAAACCCGAAGCTATCAATAGCGTTCTTGCTCCGATTCTTGCCGTGCTCTGCGCTAATTTTGGTCCCCTGTCGACCCAGTAGTTTCTCCGCCGCTGTGTTCGAGCGTCGCTAGCGTCAAGCCTCGAAGCCAGCATACCCCTCGAAAAGCCGTTTTGTTTTGAGCCATTAGATCTAGATCCAACGCCGCCACGTCAGTTCGAGGCCCTGCTCGCCGCCGTTTTGTTTTGCAAAACAAGCCTTTCCCGTTTTCAAAATCAACCCGCAGTCCAACTTAGTTCAAAAGTATTTACAAATAAGTCCTTTTTCTTTTGTTTTAACCCTCGAAACTTCCGCAGTATAGACTCGAACCGTAGAGACGCCATAGCTTCTCGGTTTTAAATCCGATTAGAGTGATTTTCGCGTTCTTGTGCTCGTAGCGAAGCGTAGATTTGTTTCGAAGCTTTCTTTCTTCTGTTCTTTATTATTTGGTGTACTGTTCTAATAGATTAATATTGTTTGCATGTACTGGCTTGTTCGGTTGCTTGTGTGTTTCTTCGAGAGTCTAGTTGGTGAGCAGTACGCGTTCGAGTTCGAGGGGTACCAGGACCAGCAGTATCAGGAACAGCAGCAGCAGCAGCACTTTGTAGAAGGCAAGTACAGCACGGACAATCCTTGCTACCTAAACACCTTTACACATTAATTACGGCATATGCATGAGTCTAATTTTGATCCTATTAAGGTTGTACCTAGTCTGTTTATCCTTTACCTTGATTACCTTGGGTTTATTTGCATTTGGGTAGAAATTTGCTAGGCGCAGCTACCGTCACAATTATTTTAACAGTAAACATGACTTAATGGTTCTCTTCAATGTTAATGGTAAAATTTGCTTTTTAGCAACTTGGATCAGGGAACTAGGGCGTATGCTTCGAGCCTGGCCCTAGTGTCTCTCCGTAAGGACTGGTTCTTAAAGCGGCAACCCAGGAACCTGTCGCCACCGCTGGAACTATAATGGATCTGGTCTTAGACAAGTAACATGTACGTCTCTAGCATTGTCTTGTTAGGGTGTCTTGTGAAAGCCTCGTAGCGTCCCTATGCAGTCACACCTCGGAAGTGTTGATGTGCGTGGTTGGGTGCAAAGTTCTTTTGAACTTTTACGCGACTGGTGGGTAAAGGGCGAAACCTCTGCAGAGTGTGTAATCTATCATGATAGCCTTGCTCAGGGTCACGAGCGGCCTGGATCCTTTTTGATTAGAAGATGCTGTTTATTATTTCTGTTTAATGTCTACTTCTACTTTGTTAATTGGGAAAATTCAACCGGGATTCACTTAAATATTATACCCGCGAGTTAACTCCGACTACCCTCGAGACTCCCTCAAATACTCTCGCAGAGACCCTCGGAATCACTTTCGACGCTACCCTCGAGAACATCCTTCGATGGTACCCTCGAAACAGACTAAAATCAGCCAACTAAAATTTGCTAATGCAGGGTATGAGCTGGTTAGCCAGATATGATGGGGTGATTCAATGCTCCAAAAGAACAGTGCAGCTGACAGCAAAGACTGGTGAGAAAGTGGAGTACCAAGCAGCTAGCCCCTTGGGACACAATCAGATCTACCAAGCCGAAGGTGTAGCACTGGAAGACATCAGAGTGGTGTGCGAATTCCCAGACGTGTTTCCAGATGAGTTACCAGGTATGCCCACAGACCGCGAAGTTGAATTTGTTATTGATCTTAAGCCTGGTACTGCACCTATAGCTAAGAGGCCATATAGAATGGGAGTAAAAGAACGTCCGTAGGCCGGATCACCAAGTGAGAGCTGCTAG
>OAMR01001297.1:0-17427 GCA_900205405.1 Echinochloa crus-galli
TCCCTCGCGCAGCGCCGCCACCGCCTTCTCTGAGCGCCGCCGCCCGCCATTGCCGGTCAATCCGCCGCCTCGGTTGACGCCAAAGCCGTCGCGCCCCTTCTCGTCGCCATCCTATCGCCGAAGCCCGCCGCCCACGCGAGGACCTCACCGCCGGCCTCCTCCTCCGCCACGGGCCAAAATTCGGCCGCCCCCTTGCGTCCCTGCCGCCGGTGAGCATACCTCCGGACTCCACTCGACGTCCTCTCCCCAATCCCCGCCTCGCCTAAACCCTAGGATGGCCGGAGCGCCGACGAGCAGAGCCACCCGAGCGCCATTGCCATGGCTGCCATGAAAGCTCATCGAGCTTTTACAGAAAACACCTGCAGAATCCTGTATTTATTTAGATCCATTCTTGTGTCATGCGTATCTTTTAGAAAACCCCCTGCAAGTTTTTCCTTTCTGCACATAAACCCAACCCGAGTAGTTTTTTTTCAGATCTAACCCTGAATCTTGACCAATTTGCAGGCACCATTTGATGTGTGTTGCAATTCTTCCTTGCTAACCCCTGACGGCTATAGTTATTTACAACACGGTCCGTGAAAACATGTTTTAGCCATAGTTTTCGCGTTTGAGCACCGATTCGATCCGTTCTTGTTGTGTTAGCTTTATACCAAATTAAACTACGACCTAGCACTGTCATTTAACATATAACTTATTTCTGAATTTTATTAATTAATGCCTATTCAATCATGTTTTTCTAATTAAAAGCTAATTATGCATTATACCACGGGTTTAATAATAAATGCTAATTTGATTAATTACTTATTCAATTAGTTTTATAAATAAAATTCAATTTAATTATATCTCAGATTTTCATAAATAAATTCTAATTTGATTAATGTTTATTATTTAACTAGCTTTTCTAATTAAAAGCAAATTAGAGTTTCACTCCGAGTTTTCATAATCAAATATTAATTTGAATAGTATCAACATTAATATATTCTAAATATAATATTTACTAGTTAAATGCGAAATATCTTATTATTCGATTAGTCGCTCTCATGCTTGTTTTACTAAAGTTAAATGTTGAATTGTATAAATTCTACATAAACAATTAGAAATAAAATATGGTTTGTAGTACCCTGACTTTACAAATTCAAATACAATTGATTAATTCTAACATAGGATATTTTTCTGAAATAACCTATATATATGATTTGACATAACTAAAATAAATTCAGCATATAGTTGCTTTTCTTTTATAATCCAAATCTTCCGATAGCAGTATCATTTCAACCGTTGCTCTGTTTCAACGTTTCTTGCGCTCGCGTGACCCTAGAACTAAGCCCTATTCTTTAGCGCGTTCTTTTAAAGCCCTTTTCTTTTGATGGTGTATTGTTCTTAGTTGTATATTGTTTGTTTGCTTGTTTAGCTCCGTGTTGTGCTCGATGATTGCTGCGAGTAGAGGAACGTCATGAAGAGATTTCAAGAAGCTAAGGAACACAGTTCGAATGATCTGAAGATTAAAAGAGAAATAGTTGAAGACTCTGAGTATTGGTATCTCTGTTGGATAAAGGCAAGTATAGCACGGACAATCCTTGCTACCTAAACACATCCTTTACATTATTTACTGCATACGCATGTGTCTAAATTGTTACCCCTTTAAGGTTGTACCTAGCTTTGTTTATCCTATACCTTGATTACCTTGGGTCATTGCATATGGGTAGAATTATGCTAGGCGCAGCTACTGTCACCCTTGCTTAACTGTTAAACTTGACTTGATGGTTCAATTCAATGTTAATGTTAAAACTTGCTTTTTAGCAACATGGATCAGGGAGCTAGGGCGTATGCTTCATGCTTGGCCCTAGTGTCTCTCCGTAAGGACTGGTTCTTAAAGCGGCAACCCAGGAGCCTGTCGCCACCGCTAGAACTATAATGGCTCTGGTCTTGGATAAGTAGCATGTACGGCTCTAAACTAACAGTAGTTACCGACGGGCCGACGGCGTTATGGGAAGCATGGGTGAGAGTATGGTTTGATCCACCGAGGATGGATGATCCGTCGGCTATGTCTTGTTAGGCACAATCCCGTGTTGGGAGCCACCGTGTGTGCGGGAGCTCCACACATTGCGCTCTTTATTTTGTTGTTGGCATGTGTTGCCACGCTCTGGACGCCATTGGCCCCCTCACGTTGCGCCCTGAGCATCAATCAATCTCGGTGCCTTGGATCATGCTGCCTAGGTTGTACCATAACGGTTACTGTTATTTTAGGGTGTCTTGTGAAAGGCCTCGTAGCGTCCCTATGAAGTCACACCTCGGTAGTGTTGACACGCGTGGCTGGGTTTAAAGTTCCATGAACTTTTACGCGACTGGTGGGTAAAGGGTGAAACCTCTGTAGAGTGTACAATCTATCATGATAGCCTTGCTCAGGGTCACGAGCGGCCTGGATCCTTTTTTATTAGAAGTTGATGTTATTTATTTATGCTTACTGTTCACTTATACTTTATTAATTAGGTTTTCAACTGGGATTCATATTATCGTAGTAATTTGGATTATGCTAAAATGAATCAACTAAAAATGCTAATGCAGTTCAGCCGTATCAAGCCTTTCTTTTAAGCCTACATATACCCGTGTTATACTTGCTAAGTAAGACATTTACTTACGCTTGCCATTATTCAACAAAATCCCGGATGGGTAACAGATGGAGTAAAGGAGTCTGATGCTTCTGAGCTATGGTCAACCAGTCGGTGTCCCTGTGGACTTGAGGCTCTACATGTCAAGATAATTAATAGACTTCCATTGTGTTACTTATTGCGTTAAACTCTGATGTAAAACTGTTTTATTCGAGCATATGTAGTCTGATTTCCATATTTGTAAGCTATATGTGTTTTGTGGACATTATGGACACACATATGGCAGCATTCGGGTTTCTGTGTAAATCCGGGTGTGACACTATGTGTGTGAAACCTAGCTAACACCATAAATCCATTCGTGTCCATCATAAGCATGAGCTAATAAAAATGTCCAGTCATCACATGACTCAAGCTTATCGACGAAATAATGCTTTTTGACATGGTTTTAAAAAGTATCCGAACCATACAAAGTTAAACATAAAATAATGCCCCGTTAGCTCCTAATTGATTATCTTAAATATCAGCTTTACTTGAACTTCGCAAAAAAAAACCCCTCGGTGCTCACCGGTGGAGGATACATGTGGAGGCGCCTGGATTTCGGCCGGTGACGGAGACAGTGGCTGGCGGTGGCGGTTCATGTGGGCGGTGGTGCTCCGGCGGGGATTTGCCGACGGTGACCGGCGGTAGGGGTTTGTCTCATCCTCGCGAAGCTCATCGTGGTGGCCACTTGTGCTGACAGTTGGCGGAGGTGGCGAATTGCGGCGGCGGTGCTCACCCGGTGGCGGAACAAGGACGACGGCCAGCGGGATGGTAGAGGCTTGGCGTCGCGATGCTTATGGCGGCCTCAGTTTCGCCGGAGGGAGCTCAACGGCGGCGAATTGGCAGCAATGGCAGTGGCGGCGAATCGGCAGCAATGGCGGCGACGGCGGTTCTTGCTCCGGAGGCGGCGTTCTTTGCGGCAGCTACGCTGGGTGAGACAGGCGGAAGGAGGCGCGTGCGGAGATCAGAATCAGTGCATTAAGTGGATTGGGTGCGTTCGTTTCATTTCGGGCCCAAATCGGAGCATCGTTTCGGTTCCGGCCAGAATCAGTGCATTAAATGCTACCGAGCATGTTTTTTGCACAGTAACGAAATTGACCGAGATGAACCTAAACATCACTATTAAGTCCAAAAAAGTGGATTGGATGAGTTCATTTCGTTTCTGGCTCGAATCGGTGCATCGTTTCGGTTCCGACCCGAATCGGGTAATTAAATGCTACCGAGCATGGTTTTTTGCACAGTATCGAAACTGACCGAAACGAACCTAAACATCAGTATTGGGTCCAAAAAAGTGGATTGGGTGCGTTCGTTTCGTCTCTGGCTCGAATCGGTGCATCGTATCGGTTCCGACCCGAATCGGGTCATTAAATGTTACCGAGCATTGTTTTTTGCACAGTAACGAAACTGACCGAAACGAACCAAAACATCACTATTGGGTCCAAAAAAGTGGATTGGGTGCGTTCGTTTCGTTTCTGGCCCGAATCGGAGCAACGTTTCGGTTCCGGCCTGAATTAGTACATTAAATGCTACCGAGCATGGTTTTTTGCTCAGTAACGAAACTGACCGAAACGAACCTAAACAGCCCTATTGGGTCCAGAAAAGTGGATTGGGTGTGTTTGTTTCATTTCTGGCCCGAATCGGAGCATCATTTCGGTTCCGGCCAGAATCAGTGCATGAAATGCTACCGAGCATGGTTTTTTGCACAGTAACGAAACTGACCGAAACGAACCTAAACACCACTATTGGGTCCAAAAAAGTGGTGCTCACCTGGTGGCGGAACAAGGACGATGGCCAGCGGGATGGTAGAGGCTTGGCGTCGCGATGCTTATGGCGGCCTTAGTTTCACCGGAGGGAGCTCAACGGCGGCGAATTGGCAGCAATGGCAGTGGCGGCGAATCGGCAGCAATGGCGGCGACGGCGGTTCTTGCTCCGGCGGCGGCGTTCTTTGCGGCAGCTGCGCTGGGTGAGAGAGGCGGAAGGAGGCGCGTGCGGAGACCGAGGGCGTCGCCCTTTATAGGGACGCGGGCCCACGCTTGGCGTGGCGCGCACGTCAAGAAAACCCCGGCAGGGACGGGCACACGTCAGTTGCGGACGGCGGCGGCGCTGGCTTCGCGGGCCACGGGGCGAGCTGGGCCACGCTGGGCCGGGCTGAGGCGGTGTCTAGCTGGGCCGCAAGGAAGGAAGCTGGGCCGAACGAGAGGGAGAGCGGGATGGGCCGGAGCGAACTGGAGGTGGGCCGCGCGGGGGAAAGGAGGGTTCTCGGCTGGCCGAGCTGAAGAGTTTGATGAGCCATGGTGGTTTGGGCCAAAAGCTTGAGGGGCGAAAATGTACCCGACCTAAAGAACTTTTCTAGGGCTCAAACAAAGGCAATTCAAACTCGAATTTAAAATAAATTTAAATTCTAATTTGAACTACACACAAGCGAAACTCAATGCAGTTAGCATGAATGCAACATAAATGTTTCTAACCTTATATTTGATTTTAAATTTTCAGAACTAGTTTATTTTCCCAATATTATTTATGAGCACTTTTAATAAAAAGTAAATTAATTACTAACTTCAAGAAATGCATTTCTAAGGTGTTACAAACCTACATTGTTTTAATTTAATTCAGAAAACAAATTTTTCTATACTAAATTCCTTGATAATTATATAAATCTTGGAAAAGTTTAGAAAATTAAGAAAATCATTGTATTAATTATGGCAACAAATCACATCCCAAAATCCAAAAAATTTGGGGTGTGACACTCCACCTCATCTGCTGAGGAGGCCACACATGCCTGGTTTGGCAGAACTAGGCCATTCGTCCGAACCAGGGCATGTCCCTCCCCCTGCCTATAAAAGCTGGGCATTGCTTGCTCTCTCCTTGCACCATCACACACTGAATTTCTTCTGCTAGGAGCTCTCTCTCTCTCTATCTATCTCTCTCTTTCTCTCTCTCTCTCTCTCTCTCTCTCTCTCTCTCTTATTTTCTTGCTCAAAGTCCTTGCTCAAGATCTTCTCTAGTTCTTGCTCAAGTTTTGGTTCACTTGGATTGCTGAAAAATCACAAAAAAATATTCCGCTTTTATTTGATCCTTGTGCCGAAATCTTGAGCGTGTTTGTGGTGGTCTCCGACACCCAGAAGAATGACTAACCATTTGTGGTGGTTCTCATCCCTGCAAGAACAACTAACCCTCTCGAACGACTGACTTGATTTATTTGTGCTAACCCCACATATTCAGTCCTTCAGGTAGTTGTTGTGCCAACATTTTGCAGTTGCCATGTCGAAGTTCATCTCCGCGCTCCGTCGCTCCGCTCGGCTGGGCCGATGCTCGGACAATGCTGGAAGTTCCCCAGCCCTGTCCCGCGGTTCGAGCCGGATGGGCGTGGACGAGCAGGGAGCAGCTGGCTCGGGATGGGGCAATGCTTCATACCCGGCACAGCAGCTCCTGAGCAAGAGTGACATCAACCTCCGGACGGATCAGGAACGGCACATACCCAACACACTACGACTGAAGGAGTTCGAGCATACCCGTGTCTTCGAGCAAGAGCTGCTCAATGGGACGGTTATGGACGTGGAGTTCCCAGATGTTTTTGAAGCCATCGGCTGGGAGAACTTCCGGCACATCACCGAACAAGGTTCGTGCTTCCTTACACTCAAGTTTCTTTCAACACTTGGATCTGAAAGTGGGGTGTTCATTTTCGATTTTTCAACCAAGAGTTCCTCTACTCTTGGAGG
Organism: Echinochloa crus-galli; assembly: GCA_900205405.1. Taxonomy (NCBI): domain Eukaryota; kingdom Viridiplantae; phylum Streptophyta; class Magnoliopsida; order Poales; family Poaceae; genus Echinochloa; species Echinochloa crus-galli. Next base: position 6,368 of record OAMR01001297.1, read on the forward strand.
GATTTTAGCATGACTCTGGGTTTTGCTAGTCATTGTTCTTTAGAGCCTGCTAAAGCTTTGAGAAAATTTAATCGGGGAGGGTTCTGGAAAAAGATTTCTGGGAGCACCAGTTGTTATGCACTTCGCACAAATAACATTCATAACCCTACTTTGCATTTCATGCATCGTTGGATGGCTATGACAGTGTTTCCACACTCTGATTTGTGCCCCGTTAGTATAGTCGAGTTGTGGCTTTCTGCTATGGTTAAAATAATTGATGTTTACCCTATTAAATATATGGTTAATTATTGGTTGTCTCATCATAATCGTGTGGGTAGCGTGGCAATGACTTCTCTAGTCACTCACCTCGCCAACCAGCTGGGCGTTCTGGAGGGCACCCAGTTCACGTACATCGAGACAGCGCGTTCTGTTGTGGATGCCGAGCACTTTGTGCAAGGCCATATGATACGACGAGCGCTCGATGCAACACTAGTGATGATTTATCACGGTTATACAACTGAAATGCAGTTGCCTTGTGCAGCACTGAGGTTATATATCGCTAGGAAACTAACGCTTCAAATGAGTACCGAGTCGGACGACTCTCCTCCTCAGAGAGAGCCCGCTCAGCACAGTGCTGCAGGAGAAGGACGATTCATGAGGGGACGAGCCAGGCATGATGCTGGGCTCGCCACCTCGCAGGAGCCAACAGCCCCACCAAAAATGCCGCACCAACACACGTCTGCTTTTGAGGCGGCCTTTGACGCGTACTGATGAGGACATCACCTCCAACAATACAGCCACGCCGACTCCTCCTGTCATTGTTGGTCCTATTACTCGTGCTCGTGCTAGACAACTTAATCATCCGGTGAGTTCACTCCTGAGTTCATGTTCATCTTATTTAGATTGTGGAGACTCGTGCACTCTTGTTTTGCTTAGGAATCATGGAGAGGACCGAGAAGGAAAAGGATTCGCGTGGGCTGGATTCGAACAGCAGAAAAGCATCAACTTGTGATGGACACCACGGTCGCATACGGACTCAGATTGGGGTGTTCAAGTACTTCATGGAAATCTTATCAAGTCTACTTTCAAACGGATCCAAGCAACATCCATATCTATTCGGAGTCGGCCACAATCGTCTATTTTGTACCGAGACATTTTCTGCCATGATGCTGCGTCATCGTATTTTGGCCCAATGGGCCGTGTGTCATGTAGAGTCCATTATGGACGCGTCCTAGGGTTGAAGCACGACCCCAGCACCCCTGTGGTCATCCTCCCTTTGTTTTATACCCCTTAGCCCCCGCCAAGAATGCTTGGGTTTTATTTAGATCAAGTTTAGCCATTGCTACTTGCTTGTAAGCGCGCGTGCTGGTTCAGCCGCCCGTATTCGAGTCTTCGGAACCCTACTTCGTTGGTGATTGAGTTTGAGATTGAGACACTTCATTCCCATCTAGTAAATTTAGTACTTGTTCTTGCTAGTTCTTCGATTGTTTGCAGGATAGGTCGGGTGACACGGTTCCATAAGATCGTGGCAGCCATAGGAGGTGGTGTATCGGTTGCTAAGGCGCAGCGTCCTTGGATGGTTGTAGTCGAGCCGTGAACGCCACATCCTCCAATCGAGTTATCCCCACGCCTCTCATCGAAAGATCGGGCACAAACCCAAGCGGGTTCTCATCAGTTGGTAATCAGAGCAAGGTTGTTCGGTGAGAAATTCCAATCCTTCCCCCGTATTTTTTTCCTACAGTACATAAAAGCCAAAAAAAATTAGTAGATTAGTTTTACCGTGATCCTATAAACCCTTTCAGCCTTTGCTAGTATTGCTTAGTTAGGGCTTGTTGATTTTTCGGTTGCATCGGTTGCGTTGAGTTGCTGGTCTTAGTTTAATCCTTTAGAGTTTCGAGTTCTTGTCACTTTCTGATTCGGAGTTCCTGTCCAGCATGAGAAGAAAACTGCTGCAGTTTCCACGTCCAATATCCAAATCAGGTATTTTAGTACAATCTGGAAAGCTTAACTCGTGCTCTTTCCAACGGATCTGACCTTGCTCAAAAATTCCTTCTGAGCACTCCGCAATCACCTTTGAGATTTGCGTATCTGGTTAGATGAAATAAGAATTGTAAATCTGTTTTGTTAGGGGTTATATGCTGCCATTTGTTTTTGTTGTCATAGCATCAATCAAAAGATTTTAGTCCCCAAAAAGAAGAGGAAAAGAAAAAAGAGAAGAAAAAAAAAGAAAAGAAAAAAGAAAGAAAGAAAGAAAGGGGGCTGATCTGTTCATCATGAGTATCTATTGTTTTCGGTGGTGCATTGTAACTTCCCTTGTGTCGAGGCCCGCGTCTCTAGCACGGTCTAGGCCAGGACCAGCACAGTACCGCCGTTGAACGATTATTCAGCTTGCTTTGTTTAACTAACGTGGTGCTAGCTATTCCTTGTTTTTCAGCCCACCTATAGCTCCACATATCTGACTACAGCTTGACAGGTTTTTTTGCTGCAGCAACGATACACTTTACTCTGGGGTTGCAGACTTGTTGGTAGTCGTACCCTCCTGTCGAGCAAGGTAAGAATTGGTAAGAGTTTGTATAACAGGTTGAGAGTGAGCGCCTTACAAATAGCTACATCCTATTAGTTGTAGGGCTTTTATTTCTTCACTTGTTCTTCTTGTTGTCCTGTTTATTTCACCATGACAGGATCAGAAGAAGATGGTGAGGGGTCTCAGAACAACGAGACTCCACAGTCTCCGCGCACCAAGGGCATCATACAACATTTTCAAAGGTTGGTGAATACGCACAACGAGGGGATTGATAATGACTTGCTGGTGATGAATGACAAGATTGGGCAATTGGAGGCCGCACAGATCGCAACCAATAGCAAGCTTATGAAGATGGAGGCATCAGTGGCTCGTGTGGACAAGAGTCTTGCCGCACTTTTGAGGCAATTTGATGAGATGCATGCTAAAACCACCAGTGGAAAAGATGGAGAAGACAAGAAGGATGACAATAAGAAGGAAGAAAGTTTTGATGACAATGCGTATAGTGCAGATACTGAAGTCGAAGACCAAGATCCTGCTCGCTGTCGGCAACGTTATAATCGCCGAGGTATGGGTGGTCATCGACGACATGAGGTACATGGTAACGACGATGCTTTTAGTAAGATTAAATTTGAGATACCTCCTTTTGATGGTAAATATGATCCTGATGCTTATATTACTTGGGAGATTGCTGTTGATCAAAAATTTACATGCCATGAATTTCCTGAAGCTACACGTGTTAGGGCTGCTACTAGTAAGTTTACTGAGTTTGCTTCTGTTTGGTGGATAGAACATGGCAAGAAACATCCTAATAACATGCCACAAACTTGGGATGCTTTGAAATGTGTCATGTGGGGTAGATTTGTTTCTTCCTATCATGCACGTGATCTGTTACATAAGTTGCAGCAATTGAGACAGGGTGCTAAAAGTGTAGAGAAATATTACCAAGAATTACAAATGGGTATGTTGCGTTGTCAAATAGAGGAGGGTGAGGAACCTGCTATTGCTAGATTTCTGGGAGGGCTGAATAGAGAAATTCGGGACATCGTTGAATATAAAGATTATAATAGCATAACAAAATGTTTTCATATTGCTTGTAAAGCTAAAAGAGAAGTGCAGGGACGACGTGCAGGTGCGAGGTCTAATATTTCTGCAGGAAAATCAGCACCATAGCAGCAGCATACGACTACTTCCTTGACTGGGCGTGCACCTCCTCCAATTCCGTCGCTGAGTCGATCAGCACCGCCACCTCCCTCTAGTGACAAGACACGTGTTGTTCCTGCAAATTCAGCAAGAAAATCTGCGCCAAAACCAGCCGGTAGTACTTCCTCAGTTGCCTCCACAGGTATAACGAGAGATATCCAGTGTCACCGGTGCAAGGGACATGTGCATGTTCAGCGTGATTGCCCAAACAAGCGAGTTCTGGTGCTTAACAATGATGGTGGGTATTCCTCTACTAGTGATTTCGATGAACAAACACTTGTTTTGCTTGCAGCTGACGATGCAGGTAGTGAGGATGCACTAGATGAACAGATTGGTGCGGATGATGCGGAGCATTATGAGAGCCTCATTGTGCAGCGTATGCTTAGTGCACAAATGGAGAAGGCGGAGCAAAATCAGTGGCATACATTGTTCCAAACCAAGTGTGTGATTAAAGAGCGTTCTTGCCGCTTGATCATTGATGGAGGCAGCTGCAACAACTTGGCTAGCAGTGACATGGTGGAGAAACTTTCGCTAACAACAAAACCCCATCCACATCCATATTACATTCGATGGCTGAACAACAATGGTAAGGTAAAGGTAACCAAGCTGGTTCGAATTAGTTTTGCTATTGGTTCATACCATGATGTTGTTGAATGTGATGTTGTGCCTATGGAAGCTTGTTATATTCTGCTAGGTAGGCCATGGCAATTTGATACACATTGTAGACATCATGGTAGATCAAATAAATATTCTCTCATACACCATGATAAGAAACTTGTTTTGCTTCCCATGTCTCCTGAGGCTATTGTGAGTGATGATATTGCTAAAGCTGCAAAAGATAAAACTGAGAACACTAAAATTGTCAAATTTGCTGAAAGTAAGAAAGATGAGATAAGAATAAGATTAAAAGGGCATTGCTTGCTTGCTACTAAATCTGATACAAATGAATTGGTTGCTTCTACTTCTGTTGCATATGCTTTGATGTGCAAGGATGCTTTGATTTCACTTCAAGATATGCAGCAATCTTTGCCGCCTGCTGTTGCTAACATTTTGCAGGAGTATTTGGATGTGTTTCCAAGTGAGATACCAGCGGGGTTGCCGCCAATGCGAGGGATTGAGCACCAAATTGATCTTATTCCTGGTGCCTCTTTGCCAAACCGTGCGCCATACATGACAAATTCGGAGGAAACAAAAGAGATTCAGCGACAAGTGCAAGAACTACTCGACAAAGGTTATTTTGGTGCCTAAGAAAGATGAAACATGGCGTATGTGTGTTGATTGTAGAGCTATTAATGATATCACCATTCGATATCGACACCCTATTCCACGTTTAGATGATATGCTTGATGAGTTGAGTGGTGTTGTTGTGTTTTCTAAAGCTGATTTGCGTAGTGGGTACCACCAGATTCGTATGAAATTGGGAGATGAATGGAAAACTGCTTTCAAAACTAAGTTCGGTCTATATGAGTGGTTAGTCATGCCTTTTGGGTTAACTAATGCACCTAGCACTTTCATGCGATTAATAAATGAGGTTTTGCGTGCTTTCATTGGGAAATTTGTTGTAGTATACTTTGATGATATTTTAATTTACAGCAAATCCATGGATGAACATCTTGATCACTTGCGTGCTGTTTTTAATGCATTACGAGATGCACGTTTGTTTGGTAACCTTGGGAAGTGCACCTTTTGCACCGATCGCGTGTCTTTTCTTGGCTATGTTGTGACTCCATAGGGAATTGAGGTTGATCAAGCCAAGGTTGAAGCTATATAGGGATGGCCTATACCAACGACTATTACACAGGTGCGGAGTTTTCTAGGACTTGCTAGTTTCTATCGCCGCTTTGTGCAGAATTTCAGCACCATTGCTGTGCCATTGAACGAGCTTACGAAGAAGGGAGTGCATTTTCGATGGGACAAAGAGCAAGAGAATGCTTTGAACATGCTGAAAGATAGGTTGACACATGCACCTCTCCTCCAACTTCTAGATTTTAATAAAACTTTTGAGCTTGAATGTGATGCTAGTGGAATTGGATTGAGTTGTGTTTTGTTGCAAGAGGGCAAACCAGTTGCATATTTTAGTGCAAAATTGAGTGGGCCTATTCTGAATTATTCCACTTATGACAAAGAATTGTATGCTCTTGTTCGAACATTGGAAACTTGGCAGCATTATTTGTGGCCCAAAGAGTTTGTTATTCATTCTGATCTTGAATCATTGAAACATATTCGTAGTCAAGGAAAACTGAACCGTAGACATGCTAAGTGGGTTGAATTTATTGAATATTTTCCTTATGTTATTAAGTACAAGAAAGGGAAAGAAAATGTCACTGCTGATGCGTTGTTTAGGAGATATACATTGCTGAACCAACTTGATTACAAAATCTTTGGATTAGAAACAATTAAAGACCTGTATGCTAATGATGCTGATTAAGAGGAGTTGTTGCGTTGTAAAGATGGAAAAGGATGGAACAAATTCATCATTAGTGATGGGTTTGTGTTTAGAGCTAGCAAGCTATGCATTCCAGCTAGCTCCGTTCGTTTGTTGTTGTTGCGGGAAGCGCATGGAGTGGCTTGATGGGGCATTTTGGAGTCAAAAAGACGGAGGATATACTTGCTGGTCACTTCTTTTGGCCAAAGATGAGAAGAGATATGGAGAGATTTGTTGCTCGTTGTGCTACATGTCAAAAGGCCAAGTCGAGGTTAAATCCCCACAGTTTGTATTTGCATTACCCGTTCCTAGTGCTCCTTGAGAAGATATTTCTATGGATTTTGTGTTGGGTTTGCCAAGAACTAGGAAGGTTCGTGATCGCGTGTTTGTGGTTGTTGATAGATTTTCTAAGATGGAACACTTTATACCATGTCATAAGACTGGTGATGCTAGTCATGTTGCTAATTTGTTCTTTGAGGAAATTGTTCCTTTGCATGGTGTGCCCAATACTATTGTGTCTGATCGTGATGCTAAATTTCTTAGTTATTTTGGGAAGACATTGTGGGCTAAACTGGGGACTAAGCTTCTGTTTTCTACTACTTGTCACCCCAAAACTGATGGTCAAACTGAAGTTGTGAATAAAACTTTGTCTACTCTGTTAAGGGCTGTTTTAAAGAAAAACATTAAGATGTGGGAAGATTGTTTGCCTTATATTGAGTTTGCTTATAATCGTTCGATGCCCATTTCAGATTGTATATGGTTTCTTGCCTCGTGCTCCTATTGATTTAATGCTTTTGCAATCATCTGACAAGTTGGGTTTTGATGCTACTAAACATGCTGAATTAATGTTGAAATTGCATGAAATAACTAAAGAAAACATAGAGCGCATGAATGCTAAATACAAGCTTGCTGGTGATAAAGGTAGAAAGGAATTAAAGTTTGAACTTGGCAATTTAGTTTGGTTGCATTTGAGGAAGGACAGGTTTACTGAATTGCGAAAATCTAAGTTGTTGCCTCGAGCGGATGGTCCATTTAAAGTATTAGAGAAGATTAATGATAATGCATATAAGCTCGAGTTGCCTGCAAATTTTGGGGTTAGTCCCACATTTAACATTGCAGATTTGAAGCCATATTTGGGAGAGGAAGATGAGCTTGAGTCGATGACGACTCAAATGTAAGAAGGGGAGGATAATGAGGACATCACCGCCAACGATACAGCCACGCCAACTCCTCCTGTCATTGCTGGTCCTATTACTCATGCTCCTGCTAGACAACTTAATCATCCGGTGAGTTCACTCCTGAGTTCATGTTCATCATATTTAGATTGTGGAGACCCGTGCACTCTTGTTTTGCTTAGGAATCATGGAGAGGACCGAGAAGGAAAAGGATTCGCGTAGGCTGGATTCGGACAGCAGAAAAGCATCAACTTGTGATGGACACCACGGTCGCATACGGACTCGGATTGGGGTGTTCAAGTACTTTATGGAAATCTTATCAAGTCTACTCTCCAAAGGATCCGGTCCCACGTCCATATCTATTCGGAGTCGGCCACAATCATCTATTTTGTGCCGAGACGTTTTCTGCCATGATGTTGCGTCATCGTAGTTTGGCCCAATGGGCCGTGTATCATGTAGAGTCCATTATGGACGCGTCCTAGGGTTGGAGCACGACCCCAGCACCCCTTTGGTCGTCCTCCCTTTGTTTTATACCCCTTAGCCACCGCCAAGAATACTTGGGTTTTGTTTAGATCAAGTTCAGCCATTGCTACATTCTTGTAAGCGCGCGTGCTGGTCCAGCCACCCGTCTTCGAGTCTTCGGAACCCCACTTCGTTGGTGATTGAGTTTGAGATTGAGACACTTCATTCGCATCTAGTAAATTTAGTACTTGTGTCATACTTGTTCTTGCTAGTTCTTCGATTACTTGCAGGATAGGACGGGTGACGTGCTTCCACAAGATCGGTTGCTAAGGCGCAGCGTCCTTGGGCGGTTGTAGTCGGGCCGTGAACGTCATCTCCTCCAATCGAGTTATCCCCCACGTCTCTCATCGAAAGATCGGGCACAAACCCCAGCGGGTTCTCATCACGTACAGCGGTGCTGGGACGTCTGTAGCAGGAGGCTCTGGACAGCCCCAGGACCCAGTCTTCTTCTCCTCGGGTCACTAGGATTATGCTCCGAGTACGGATTCCGAGTACTCCCAGGGGTGGTATGCAGGGGGTACGGCAGTGCCTCACAGCCTTACTTCCCTAGCACTCTCAGTCCGCACGCTTTGCTAACCTCGAGGGCTACGACTACGGTTGAGAGTTGTCCTACATCTCCGACCGGGTCGACCTCATCGATGATCGTACCCGGGACATTCAAGACACTCTAGCAGCCACTCTCAGTATCATCAAGAGAGCAGCAGTGTGCTAGAATCCTTACAATACGACGTCCGACAGCAGACGGATCAGATGGCTGAGTATTTCTCAAGGTTCAAGCCCTATCAGTAAAAAGTCCAAGCTTGGAAGAGGACCGACCCACACCAGGTACGTTCAATACCTACCCAGAACTTTGATCTCCCCCACCCTGGCCTCCCTGATCCAAATTCGAATCGAGAACAAAACTCATAAACGATCCTTTCTTACACTAGCAGAATGCACGCGCGACACGCGCGTGTATTAGAAAATATAGTAAATAGTAAACAAGAATTAATTTGAGGGTGAGCTTAAGCCAATTTTTGATAAATTAACCGGTAACTTGGTAAAATGTAAACTGAGATCAAAATGATTTAAGGTTATCTTTTTTGTGTAATATCTTCAAATCCATCGACTTCAAGCATTGACAAAAATATATTTTTGGTTAGAATCGAAGTTAATATCCTTGGTGATGCCTCTAACGGCAGAAAAAATAATAGATAGACATAGCATGGTGTAAAGTGTAAACATTAAAATTGCTAATACATATAATATAATCTATTTTCGCAGTTTCCCTGGCCAAGAAAATCATATCGCACTAATTTTCTAATGATCACAGGCATCTACAAGTCCTAGGTATGTAAATACATTAACTTTGATAAAACCAATCGATCTACCATAACTTCGTGGCGGAGATCTACAAGCTCAATTTGACTCGTAAACTGATCAGAAAATATAATCAAGAATAAGAAGACAACAATCATCCAATCCAAAAACCAGTGGTGACAAAAGGCTAGACTGCAACTTAAACATTCATCACCTCAGCTACTGCACTCTTTGTCATCGCCATCACCTCTGCCCGGGCATTCAAGAACTTGTACCGCATACAGCAGTTGTCTAGAATCCTCAGCTGGTGCACATCCTCCTTTCCCGCTGCCTTGATGCTTCCCATCGCTGCTGGTGCCACCCCCGTTTTAACCAGTGGTAGCATTCATCTAGGCTGCTTTTGAAGCGCGGTGAGCCAAGCTGGTGAAAGTGTTGTTTGGTTGACAATCTAGCAGCGCCGAGTTGAGTGCGCGGAAGCCAATGTCATCTGCAGCGATGACCGGACCTCTGAGCACTCGGGCGAGGCGGTCGAGCTTGAATCTCGGCGCCGGGATGCTGTTGTTCACCGCCGCCTGGCTCCCCGTGCGCGCGTCGCAAACTTGCAGTGACCCAGTGGCACTTCGTACGACAGGCCTCCCAGCTGCATGCATGCAAAGGATAATTAACGACGGATGCATGCGTGACTAACTATATATTTAATGAAGATAGGAGGGAAGAGAACGGACCGTGACGGCGACGATGTCGGCGCAGGAGACGACGCTGCCCCTGTTGTAGGCGGCGTTGATGGAAGCCAGTCATCATCATTATCACGCGAATCAACATCACCGTTAACTGTTGAACAAAAGCGAGTAACATTGTTCCAATAATTCATCGCACCAGAACTACTCTTAACCTGATGATCTGCTTAAAGAAGAAGTGGAAAACCCTAAATAGTAGTAAATAAGATTAAATGTGAACACATTATTACTTACATATAGCTGTCAATTTTTTCTTCACAAAATATTTAGGAACACAGGAATTACATCGTGACGTATATAGAATATAGATTAGGAAAAACATAGACACGATAGAAGAGGTTTACCTGCATGCAAGACTTGCATGGTTCTAGGCCGACGATGGCTTTCGGTACTTCATGGCCGACTTGCTTGCTGTGTTCGGCCGGCAAAGGCAAACACATGGCTGCTTGCCTGGCTTTCCAGCTTGCTCAACGGCAGAAAAGGGAGATGGGGACACGCAGGAGGAGGAGCGGCTCGATCTCTCAATTATTCCTGTTGCAGCGGTGAAGCTTGAGAACATCAACAATCGGACGATCTTTAGGATGACGATGGGTATATATGGCAGAAAAGCGACTCGGCAAAGAGAGACGCCTCAACGACAACGGCCGGAATAAGAGATCAACCTTGACCGTGTCGAGCTCGTGCTGGCAGCTATGGCGGCGCTTGGATCGATGGCCCGTGGCGTGGAGGGTGAAGGCGCTGGGGCATCCGAGGACGCTGCGACGTTGTTGTGTGAAAGCGAGAGGACTGTAGAGGAATTAAATTGGTTACTCGAGGATAGAAGAACTGAGCATCGCCAAGGAGTCCTGACCATACTCCGCTGTCCACGTCTTATTCACGTTTTGTTATATATGATTTATTTTGGGCATGGTGAGCATACGGATGGGTAACCTCGGTCGTGGTGAAAAAAAAAATTTAGAGGAGGTGGATTTACCCCTTCTCAATACAATTTCTTATTCTACTTTTGTTCTGCTATTTTTGGGTCCAGAAAAAACCTGACAGGTGGGGCCTCTGTGAGGGGGTGGGGAAGTTTTTTTCAGATAACAAAAGTTTCAATTCTACTGGATCCCAATAGTATCTGTATAAATCTATACTATAAAGAGAATGAGATTTGAAAACATTTCTCACCAAGATTAGGCCCACCCACCACTTCCACCCAC
>OAMR01001297.1:19493-43054 GCA_900205405.1 Echinochloa crus-galli
TGGTCATCTTGCAGGCCCTGTCTCTTATACACATCTCTATACTATAAAGAGAATGAGATTTGAAAACATTTCTCACCAAGATTAGGCCCACCCACCACTTCCACCCACCTCACAAAAGTCACAAAAGGACCCACCTGCTAGCAACTAGGACGATGAAAGACGATGAAGGAGGGATATTCGCAAGTGTTTTTCCCTCAAAACCTCAAAACTTTTTTCACCACGTGACCCCACCGGTACCCGTACCCGCGTCCTGTTCCGCACGCGAACACCGCTCACCCCCACCTCCCCCGCGCCAATCAAGCATTCCTCCCGTCCTAAACCCTAACTCGCGGGTGCGCCGCCCCCTCCCGCCGCCACCCCGCGCTAGCAACTAAGACGATGAAAGACAATGAGGGGGACATTCCCAAGTGTTTTTCCCTCAAAACCTTAAAACTTTTTTCATCGGGTGACCCCACCGGTACCCATACCCGCGTCCTGTTCCGCATGCGAACACCGCTCACCCCCACCTGCCCCCGCGCCAATCAAGCATTCCTCCCCTCCTAAACCCTAACTCGCGGGTGCGCTGCCCCCTCCCGCCGCCACCTAGCGTCGCACCCCCGCCTACCCTCCCGGCGCCGCTCCTCCGCCACCTGCCACGGCCTCGCCGTCCGGCCCCGCAGAATCTCAGCACAGGACCATCGCCGCCGCCGTTGCGCCGTGGGGGATCATCGGCGCCGCCGCCGTCGTTGCGCCGAGCAGGATCGTCGCCACCATCGCCGCCGTCGCGTCGAGCGGGATCGCCGTCGCCGCCGTCGCGCCACGCTCTCCTTGACGACCGCCGTCGCGCCACGATCTCCTCGGTGGCCGCCGCCTTCTGCCGCACGAGCCCTCTCCCCGGATCTCTATCCCCTGGAGGCGTCCGGCGCTGGTGGTGACCCTAACCCACGCATAGACGCGCCCGACACTCCGCTCCTCCCTCCTATCCCTCCCTCCCATCCGCGCCGCCCCTCCCCTCCCACGCCGCCCCTCGCCCCCAACCGCCCCTCTCCTCCTCGCGCCGGTCTCACCCCCAGCCGCGCTGCCCCCGCGCCTCCCCTCCCGCCGCGTGTCCGGGACACGGCGGCATGGATCCGGCGCACGGGGGCGCTAGCGCCGGCGCGGGTTGACGGCCGCGGATCCATCTACAGTGCCGGCGACCTCCTCGGCGGGCCGCTGTCCGCAGCCGGCCGCTGCGTCAATGACTCAAGGACGCCATCGCCCGCACCGACGACGCGATGGACAGTGTGCCTCCCGCCGCCAATTCACTCAAATCGCCATCTGCGTCGCTCGCTCATTGCCGCCGCCGCGGCGCCGCGCGAGATCTTCACCGCCGCCGCCGCCGCTGCACGGTATCTTCTCTTTCCTTTTTCTTCCTTTCCTTTTCCTTCCTTGCCAACACGCGCGAGCAGATTGCTTCCGCCGCGTGATTTCCTCCCGAGTCTTCCGCATGCCTCCCTATCAATCGCTTCTCTCACACTCCCATCATATCCGGTGCAACAGATTCGTGCGATATGCGACGGTGTGGAGCCAGGGTCGAGATCGCCGCTCCACCATCGACGCCGGGCTAGGGGACATCCCGCCGCTGCAGCAATCGTGCGGGGATGCAACGGCCTAGGTTGAGATGCAGCACGGCTAGGCGGAGCGATGCCGCGCAGCCGTGCGGTGGCTCAGGCGTGGCGGCCGTAGCAAGGGTGCGCAGGGCGAGCCGGCTGGCCGGCAAGGGAGGATGAGGCGGCACAGGTTTCCCTCTCTCGGCTAATACGCGTGCCGTGCCCACACTGCCATGTTTTGTTGTTGTTCTGAAAGAAATTGCAGTCCAATTTTCAGTGCTCTACATTCTAGACAAAATTTGAATACCTCTATATCTATTCTTGTCGTGTATGGGATCGTATTTCTCTACTCCTCTCTCCAAAGCATATGCAATTATGGAGAAAATTGTGTCAGTTTTGAGAAAGGTAGGACATCGTGTAGTGATATATGGGGATGCAGCATCTCGAATTGAAGGTATATGCATCTGTTTTTTTGTGAAATTTTATTGGCACACACAATAATTAGTTAATTTGTTTCTCTGTTCTAAGAACAGGTGATTCTAAGGGGATGGCAATGGTTGGGCCATCATCTTCTTATCTAGGGTTCTAGCTTGTCTATTGGAGGTATGTATCAAACCTTCTGTTGTTTTTAGCGATCGATCTTATTTTACAGATTTTGTTTGTCCATTTCATATGTTTTTTCTACTGCAGGCAGTTGATAATCAATGATGTTTTTTTGACTGTATGTTGATTTCATCACTGGTAAACAAATTAAAACATTCCCTATCCTGTCTTGCATGTTCTCTGTAATATCACTAGCTATGTCCTAATGAATTCTTTTATGCTTCTTTTGTAGTTATTTGCAGATATCTATCCTGATGAAGAATTCTTGCATAAAAAGTCGGCTCCTGTATATGCTGGTGATAACTCTAATTCTGCGAGTAAAATCATCTTTGTAAAGGTACACAAGTCTTTGCATATGGAACTTGTACTGTGTGTTCAAATCCTAAGTAGCATATCAAAATGTTAAAATATTTGCTGAAACCAAGGCAGTGTTTGCTCATATGCATGATAGCACATATGGAAATATCAGCATCTTTGCTCATGGAGCCATTTCTTTGCTCATTTTTATCTCATTAATGTATCTCAAATTGGTTTTCAAATCCCAACTGTGTATCTGTCATTTTTCTATTTTCTTATGAACTAATGACATCATACATGTTGAAAACCAATTAGTTGATATCTTGTGACAATCCGTTCAAAGTTTTGGAGTTTATCTGTGAAGATAAATAGCGTTTTATCCTCATGATTTGAGATGAATCCAATCGTTAGGAGCATCTTCTGATGTGTCATCTTATGCTTTCCGGTGGTGGGCATGGCAATCTTAAGAGTTGTGAGAATCGCCAAGGTACGATATTATTCTTGAGCTCTCTCGATTACTGATTTGTTGATTGCAACCAAGTTCGTCATTTTCTGATTTCTGATATGCTGATGGATGGATGTGAGAGGTGCCATAGAGGCCCTCCGAATGGCTGCCAGCAGGAGAGAATAGCTGGACAAATGCTGCTGCAGGTTCTCAAATTTGCTGATTTGAACGCTGCTTACAACCATTCAAACAATCATCCTCTTTTTTTCCTTTAAAAGGTTTATTTATGCGTGTATTCACTCATTACATCCTGCTGGCCAATTTCGATCAATTGCTATTTGATCAGATTGGAACAGTTGGATTAGAGCAGAAGAGAAGCATACAGGAGGTTTTTTCTTATAGCAAAGCATACAGGAGGTTGATCAGCTAGCAAGGTACACTGTATAATTTTTTTTCCTTCTTGCCCTTTTATCATGTATGAGTGCAACATTTTTGGTGCCAGTATTGTAGAACTAAGATTCACTTGAATAAGCTTTAAAAAAGATTCACTTCAATAATGTTTGTTTGTTCAGTACAAAACCGAAGTTAATCTTAAAAGTACTGGCCTTCAATTATGTTTGTTTGTTCAGTACAAAACAGAAGTTATAGACGGCTGGTCCATCATTTCCTTCCATATTAGTTTCCAATTACTGTCATTGCTTTTTTTAATATGCATTTGGATTCTGTGTTATTTCTTCAGGGGTTCAACAAAGCTGAGATTAATGAATGAATTAAGAAAATATGTGGATTTGATGTTCTGGGCTGGCAAAAAAAAAGTCATACCTGCATAATTAAAAGGTTGGTCAATTGAGTGTTTTTCCAGTCATCTATGATTTATTTGTGAGATACTTGTCTGAACAATTCGAATGGCACATGATTAGTTTTCATGGTTTTATAGCATTTAGATTTGACTTTCCTTTCAATCGATGCTGATCCAATTTGTGTCTTATGTTGGGTCCATACCTATACAATTGCTGATTTGCAGGGATTGCTTCGATTTTGTTTGCATCATTGACCAAATTGGTTCGGGCAGCAGCAGTGGCATCAATTTGGAGGGGATGCATGCGCTCCCACGCTTGCGCGTCCCCCGCACCACCCCCAACCCAAAAGAAAAAACTTAGACCCACCCCGCACGAACAGTGCCGCGCGCTCGCTCGGCCGCCGCCGTCGCGCCGCAGACGCCTTCGCCGCCGAGGTAACCTCTATCTGTATTCCTCTTCCTCTTCTCCACCTCATCCATCTTGTGATTTGCTTCCATATCGATATTAGATTTGATTTGGTACTCACATTGCTGAGCATTGCTCGCGGTTGGCAGGTGAACTTGGTGATGGAGACTACGGGTTTGTGTGCATCTCAATTGGGCTCAACATGGGGAAAAGTCCTACCGAGGTATCAAATGATTTGACACACTGTTCATTTTATACTATATGGCATTGAGTGTGAAAGAATGTTGGATAGCGGTGCTTGACCAGTGCTCCTGCGCGGCGGGTGGAACAGGAGCATCGCCCCCTGCGTCGGGTGCCGCCGGAGGGTACACGTGCAATTTTAAAATTTTTTGCCTCATTTTAAGTTGGGACAGAGAGAATTCTTATCATTCCATCTTGCACATGTCATGGGTTTTGTCCCAAAGTAATGTCAAAATTTTGGAAAGCGTAAATGGAAATCATCTTTGGTAGGAAAAAAGATAAAAGGATGGACCAGAAGGGCAGACTTATGCAGTCTGCTAGGTTTTCTCATTGTTCATGTACCAACACGATATATATTAACTACTATTTGTTTGGTCGTAATCTACTTGATTTTGATTCCTTTGGTTGTGGTCCACTTGACTTTGGTTTGCTTTTATAATGCTCCAATCCAATCTGAACTGCAATAATTGTTTTGGGTCCAGACAAGTAAGTTTTGGGGTCTGTAATTTTGTGACAGGTGTTCCATAAGCACCAAAGTGAAACCACGATGTCTTGCAAATGCACCATGGAAGATGATGGGATCCTTGCTCTACATAAGGTGAGTTTACCATTTAATCACTATATGCTATTGATTTGTATCGTTGTGATTTCAAGCTTGCTAATTAAGATCTCCTGAGCTAGATTTTTATATGTTCTAATCGATGTTACTTTGTCTTGTGCAGGCAACTTGCTTGCTCCACTAGATTTTTATTATGCTTCGTTGGGCTTTATACAGTTTCAGTGTTCATGGTGCCAACTTTGGATATTTTGACTTGATTTTTTTAGTTTAAGCATGCTAAAAAATATATTTGTTTTAATCATTGAAATATTAGGATTTTATGTCAGGATGTCACTTCGGTCAGGATAAGAATAGAGATGGGTCAGTATTATGTCCATGCATGATTAAAAAATATATTTGTTTAATCATTATAATTGTAGGGCTGATTATAATCGCTCTTGTACGTCTGACTTTTTTTGATGATCCATCGCAATGTAAAATATAGGAGTTATATAATCTGGTTGCTGTCCTGAACATCTTTGCTGATTAATTCTGGTTTAGTTATGTACCTAAATAGTGATAGCTGGTCAGAGTTTAGGCATTGTCAATGATTCGAGTTGCTCTCAACCTGTTGCCCTTTTGGTATTTCATTGTTTATTTCCTGATGATCATTCTGATGAAGTATCTTTATAGTTGCATGGGCTCTGTGTCTAACCTCGGTTCCCCGTGCTCCATTTTATGCTATTTATATAAATAAGACTTTTGGTTTTGTTGTATATATTTATTCAACTGGTAGTTTGAATATCTTTGTGCCTCCCCCTAACCTAATCATTGTTTCAAAGTTTTTGGAAGGAGAGAGGATATAGAGGGTGGCAGACTGCCGGCGAGAAAACGCAGCATGGAAGACCACGGCAGGTTTGATTTCAGTTTTCTAAAGATCAGAAATGGCATTTCTTTTTCTTTACTTTGATACACCGAAAAGATCAACTGTTATAGAATGTGGTCCGTTAAAACGTCATTCGCCGAGTTCTCTCTTTGGTCATCCTGAACTTACCAATATTATAATGTGAAAGTATTCAGATATTTAAGCAAGTGTAGAAAAATGTTTCTGAAGTTCTGAAGCTTCATCAATCTTTTAGAGCATAATAGGTAGTTTTCTTGTCGTTGGTGAAAGATCTAAGCATAATAGGGGTGGGCTTTGGATTTGATGCAACTAGCTAGACAACTCTTGTGATTATTGACGTTGTTCTTTTCAAAGGTCAGATTATTTCTCGTCTCTTTGTAGTTCCTTTTAGGGTTTAAATCAAAGTAGTATTCCTAGCTGCACGCCATTGTTATGTTTCTGGTCTCCGTGCATTTTCTCCTAATTGGGAAGAGTGTTATTTGGCCGTGCCAGCAAGCACATCCAAAAGGTCTACTTTAGGATATAAAGCATCAAAACCTGAATTAATATGTCATGTAATTTGTTGTTTTCTGTGCCATACTTAAACTTGTCTCCAGGACGTTTAGATCCTTTGCTCCTACAATTTTCTCATATACAACCTGGTAAAGATCTCTACTTTATTCTCCAGGATTTCATCTTGGCTGAAATGCGTATGCTGTTCTGAAATTTAAAATGCATGTTTCCTTGCTTATCTTAGTCAATTCCTTACAGCCATATTTAGTATAATCAATTGTCAGTTCTGAAGAAACTCTCGGGTGACTACTGAATTTGATGTTTCATTCCAGCCTCTTGAGAGAGCTGCGCCTGTGGACAAAGCTGCATGGAGGATAATCTGTGGAGATGAAGCACAAGTATGATTTGTATCTAGCATTACCTTTCTCTCCGCTCTCGAATCTTAATTATGTTGCTTTCAGGATGAGATTTAATTTATGTACATTGATTGTCTTTTTAAATTTAAGGTTTATTGCTTTTTTTATCTTTGTACGGTATAAAAATAATCGTTCCATTATATAAGAAATTTAATTATAGGTATGGGAAATAAATATTTGAAATGCGAAGTGGGGCAGAAGTGATAAGTACGCACTACAAGCTATTTTCTGCCGATATTCGTAACATACCGAAACTGGATTCTGTTATTCGCATGGCTGAAATGGATCCTAGGTGAGCTTTTCTACACTATGTTTAACCCATCTCATCTGATATGAAAATACATTGAACTAGAAATTATGGTTATGCTGCCTGATATAGGGGCACTATCAAGTAGGATACTGTTATTATGTAGTTTTTATCTCTTATAGTTTAATGTAAACCAAAATTTCAAGTGTTTGATATAACTTTCTGCTGTCATCAGTTTGTCAACCTTTATAATTGCAGAGTATGTACTTATTTACCTGGACCCAACCTTTATATTTCTTGTAATAGCTGAAAAACAGTACTGAAACCCAAATATATGTTCGATTTCCAAATCCAAAGTAGGATTTGTGTTTTTAGTTTATTCAAAATGCTTTTGTTGGTTGATCCTTACTGGTACAACTATGTGAACCGGAGAAAAGCATGCTATTTAATGGGATGCTCACCTCCATCGAGCATGTTCTAATTGCCAAAGAGTTTTGAATTTTGAGCTTCCTAGAGGGAACAGTTCCAACTTGTGTTTGCACCTTTCGTTGATGTCACAACTCACAAGTCTGCCCGCTCTGGATGCAGGATTGAACGGTTAGAATTGTTTGATGAGTTTGAAGAGTGGCATATGATGCAGGTGAGAATTATTTCCTAAAGCGTGTTTGGTAGTTGAGAAATGCCATCGGTAGTTAAAGTGAATGACTAAATGTATCTGTGCTCTAACTTGAAATTTCTTTTTTCAGGAACACTATTGTGTGGCTTATGGAATCAATGATGCCGAGGTTAGTAGAGCATACTATTCACATGGAATCAAATTGCATTTGTCCACTTCATCCGTCAGTTTACATTTGTGCTTCAAGCTAACTCCTTAGTTTTAGGCCATATTTCACCATTTTGGGTTCGACAAGGAATATCGTCTTTTATGCCTCTTCTCTTGTTGGTAGCAGCGGCAGATTACAACTGGTATGTTCTAAGCTAGAAGTTGTAAGAATACATCAGAGGAACTTTGTTGTGAATTAAGAGCGAGTCTTGTCCGGAAAAATGAGGAACAGGGTACCTGTTTGTTTTGCGGCTTGCCTGATAAGCTACTCAACGGTGTGCTTGTTTGACCTCTTTTGGCATTTGCTGCGGTGTTTGGTCTGAGAAAACTCCATTGTTCACCTGAAAGCTTGGGATGATAATGCCTGTAATATACAGTAGTATGTGTGCACGTTTCAACAGTTTTGTATTTTGCAAGTTTGTGTGACCCCATTGGCTTAATCTTTGATTTTTATGTTTTTTCGGACATGCAAACAATTTTGGCACTGACAACAGTGCTGGCAACCCTCTCTGTTGATCCATAGCAGCAAGTTAGATTTGCATTTGTTTGCTGGAATTCTAATGTTAGGAGGAAACTGATAAGATGTAGCCTTTTGGTTCACCATTACTTTTTAATCACATAACTGGATTTCCTGATTATCCTTCTTTGATAAATATAACTATGAACTTCATCTTTTCTTTAAGTAAGCTCCTTTGAAAATATTTTGCTTTACATCAGGGTCTCCTCCATATATGTGCTGCCTACGTGGTTATTTTTTTAACTCCATCGCGTTAGTGAGTACTACAAACATAGAGTGGATATGAGGACACACCATGTTCAAGAAGAAAAGGTATGCGTCCTATGATGAAAATTGCTAGAAAAATATGTGCTGTTCTAAAAATGCTATGTCTGGTTGAATTTGGTTGTAGGATCAATGTTGAGCCATGTCCTCGACGCTGCTACTTTTCCGTCATTGATGATATGACATGGTGAAAAATTGTAGAGTATATAGACCAAACGTACATAGGCCGACAAGGCAAATAAGTTTAAGGAATGGCCATGCATTTTACTTGAAATAATATGTAGCAGTTTGCTTGGCCATCAACACTTTGAGTTTGTTATTTCAATTTGTGAATTTGCATAAAGAGAACAACAAGCGTTGAGCATAAAGTTTATAGAACTTGTACCGTGTGTCTTACAAATTGAACATTTTATTTAAAGAGTAAAATGCACTGGGGGTCCTTAAACTAGTTGAGGTGTGCCACTTAGGTCCATGAACCCAAAAAATGCAGATCGGGGCCACTAAACTATTTAACTGTGTCACTTAGGTCCAAATGCGCCTTTGACCCGCCTTGACCGCCTACGTGGACTGCATTGACTATCTCTGTGGACTGACTCGTCAGATCCAACGTGGCTTGACCAGTCGTGGGAGATGGAAATAAGCAAAAAGCCCCGCCGACTCGGAGCATTTGTTCACTTCCCCCCGGTCCCTTCGTCTCCGCCGAGGCGGAAGGCGGCGATTAGGGCGAACAGGATCGCCGCTGATCGGCTGAGGACGAGAAGCGGCGGGCGTCCAAGTTGGAGAGAGGGATCGAAGGGGAAAGCGCGCGAGCCGGTATTGGAGCTGGAGGGTGAAGGATGGCTCCTCGATTGCGCGGGAAAATAGAAGTTGCGCCTGACTACGGTGAGTCAATTGAAGCCCCAATCTCTGCGAGTAGTTAGGTTTGTCGATGGATTGGTATACATAGACTTTGTTGTAGGTGGTAAAGTTCATGTATTTGGTCGCCTTCGAATCGATTGCTAGGGTTTTGGTTGACGAATGGGGTTTTCAGGAAGGTTTAGTTTTGATTCATGTGCTCTTTTGTTGTAGGTGCTGGTAGCGATGAGTTCAGTGTTAAAGTTCATCATGGCGGATTCTGTTGACACCAAAAATTGGCACCTGAAAGAGACTGACGAGTGGGCCAGGCTCCGCAGAAAGATTTCATTCGGCAAGGAGGACTTCTTTAAAGCATTCGGCAAAAGACGCTTTGCGGTCGGGAGTCCGTCATCATTCGGTAAAGGAGTTATTCCACAGCTGGGAACAGGAACGTTCGGGAAAGCGCGATGACGTGGATTAAATGAGTGGCATATGATGCAGGTGAGAATTATTTCCTAAAGCGTGTTTGGTAGTTGAGAAATGCCATCGGTAGTTAAAGTGAATGACTAAATGTCTCTGTGCTCTAACTTGAAATTTCTTCTTTCAGGAACACTATTGTGTATAATTGTAGAATCAATCGAACAATCAATCACACAAACCGGCCCTGCGCCACCTATCGAGTCTTTAGTCGTGTCGTCGAGTTTCTTTCGAGGGGAATCATCGATCCGTCGACCTCCGTAAGTATCGACAACCTTGTATCATGCTTAGTATCATGCGGTGGATTTAAGCTTGGTATAAGAAGGCTTCCTTGTTAGATCATGAGCCATGCGGTAGACTAAGGTTTAGCTTGATGGTGTGATTTCGAGCAAGTCGTATCATGCGGTGGATTAACTTGTTTGTTTTTTACGCCTGACGGGTCCAAAAGTACCTAGACATGCGGGTAGACTGTTGCTGGCTTTAAACCTATGCACTCGTGTTTATTAGAAATCTATGATCGTGCTTTCGCCTTATATTCATTTTATCATGCTCTACTATCGTCAATCGGTTATGAATATATGCTGCAATGATTATTTAACCAAATACGATCTTTCATCATCATGACGTCATGCGGTCGGCAGTGTCCTTCTTACATGCTTTGCCGATTATGCTATGGATGCTTTGGATTGCCGACAGATAGCTTGTCTATAGCTGTATGTCGATCGAAACTGGCTTTGCGAGCCGTACAAATGGAACTGTCTGGTATCAAGCCGGCACGTTCCAGGTTTTATCTAAACATTTTGTCCCTTTGTTAGTTTCAGGGAAAACTGACTGGCACGCCTCCGGAATTCGAAAGCCAGGGCCACGTGTGAAGCCAGCTAATTCGGCTTGCTGTGTGCTTGGCGTGAAGCTGCAGATTTTACGTCAACAGATTCTTTGTCGGGCATGGTCAGTTGAGGAGTTATGTGGATGGAAAGGTATCTTGGTTTGATTTCTGTGAAGCTGATACATGGTCACCGCTGTGGTTTGATGATTTCATCGAGGAACTTGGTTATGAGAGTACTTGCAGCATGAAAATTTATTGG
The DNA here is from genome assembly GCA_900205405.1 of Echinochloa crus-galli. Taxonomy (NCBI): domain Eukaryota; kingdom Viridiplantae; phylum Streptophyta; class Magnoliopsida; order Poales; family Poaceae; genus Echinochloa; species Echinochloa crus-galli. Next base: position 30,449 of record OAMR01001297.1, read on the forward strand.
TTGTTGCCTGGGAAGGAGCTTGCAGATGGTTTGAGGGTCATTCTAAGTGATTCAGACACAAATGCAATGGTGTCAGTTGTAGATAGGATCAAGAATCTAGTGGTGTACTTTGATCATGATGATAATATTGCACGCTTGAACTTTGATGACATAGTTATCAATCCAGTAGCTCATCTGCCTAAGGTCCTAAGTCCACACAAGGTTCAGTATGTGCCAAATACAATGAAGGACCAATTGCCAGAGTTTTACAATGATTTGCAAGGCACCAGTACAGGCAGAGGCAGAGTGGATGCTGCTGAGATGCAGTGTGATGAAGGCAATGTGCAAAGCAGTGACACTGATAGCTCTGAAGACTCTGATTTTGTTGACAGTGATTATGAAATAGAGGCTGAAGATGATGATTTGTTTGCTGACAATGTGGATCATGAAGTTGTTGATGAGGGCATACCAAAGGTTCAAAAGTCTGGGAAGCAGTCTTCAAGTAGGCAAAGAGGCAGATCATCAAGTGAAGATTGGCAAGACCTTGACACTGAAGAAGAATGCTTGGATCTCCCAGATTCTGATGATGAGGGTGAAGTTAGATTGAGATTCAAGTCATTCATGCCAGAAGACTTGAACAACCCTGTATTCAAAGTTGGGATGGTGTTTCCTTCAGTTGAAGTCTTGAGGAAGGCAATCACTGAATACAGTTTGAGGAACAGGGTTCAGATAAAGATGCCTAGGAATGATAGAACAAGGATAGAGGCCCATTGTGATGTTGGCTGCCCATGGAAGATGTATGCATCAAATGACAGCAGGGCAAAAGGTTTCATGGTGAAGACATATCAGGGTGAACACAACTGTCAGAAAGAGTGGGCTCTACAGAGATGTACTTCTACTTGGTTAGCAGAGAAGTACGTTGAGGTGTTTAGGAGTGATGACAAGATGAGTTTGACCAACTTTGCAAAGGTAGTGCAGAGGGAATGGAATTTGGCACCCTCTAGGTCCAAGTTAGCAAGAGCTAGGAGAATTGCTCTGAAGAAGGTTCATGGTGATGAGGAAGACCAGTACAACCAGTTGTGGGATTATGGTCAAGAAATAAGGAGAAGTAATCCTGGCTCATCTTTCTTTCTCAAAATGGTGGATCAGAGGTTCAGCCATTGCTACTTATCACTAGATGCAAGTAAAAGGGGATTTCTTAGTGCTTGTAGGCCCTTGATATGCTTGGATGGGTGCCACATCAAGACCAAGACTGGAGGTATCCTACTGACTGCAGTTGGTATTGACCCAAATGACTGCATATATCCTGTTGCCATGGCAGTGGTTGAGGTGGAATGCAAGGATTCATGGAAGTGGTTCCTGAGCACACTGAAGGAAGAACTTGGTATTGAGAACACCTATCCTTGGACAATAATGACTGACAAACAAAAGGTTAGTACTGTTGCCATGACTTGCTTACTTCTTGCCTCCTTGTGCTAACTTTCTGAGTAAGTACTAACTTGCTTGCTTCTTTCCAGGGTCTAATTCCAGCTGTGGAACAAGTGTTTCCAGATGCAGAACATAGGTTCTGTGTTAGGCACTTGTACTCAAACTTTCAGCAACACTTTAAGGGAGAAATCTTGAAGAATCAGTTATGGGCATGTGCAAGGTCAACTAATGTGATGGATTGGAACACTAACATGGCAAAAATGAAAGCTCTGGATGAAGATGCCTATGACTGGTTGGAGAAGATGTCACCTAACACATGGGTAAAGGCCTTTTTCTCTGAATTCCCTAAGTGTGATATTTTACTGAACAATAGTTGTGAGGTGTTCAACAAGTATATCCTAGAAGCAAGGGAGTTGCCAATTATATCAATGTTTGAGAAGATCAAGTGTCAGCTGATGACCAGGGTTGTCAACAAGCAGAATAAGCTTAGGGATAAGTTACAAGGCCAATTGTGCCCAAAGATTAGAAAGAAAATTCTAAAGAGATCTAAATGGGCTAACTTGTGTTATGCAATGCCAGCAGGACATGGAGTCTTTCAGGTAAATGAGAGGGAGAACCAGTACATTGTTGAGCTGCCCACTAAGCACTGTGACTGTAGAAGATGGGATTTAACTGGGATCCCTTGTAACCATGCCATAGCTGCCTTAAGACATGAGAGGATTGCAGCAGAATCTGTTGTGCCTGCATGCTATTCTGTCCAAGCCTTTAGCACAGCTTATGCGTTCAATATCTGGCCATGCAAGGACAGGAGAGAATGGGAGCATGTCAATGGGCCAAAAGTTCTGCCACCTGTGTATGAGAAGAAATTAGGAAGGCCCAAGAAGTCAAGGAGGAGGCAGCCTCATGAAGTCCAAGGCAAACATGGGCCAAAAATGTCAAAGCATGGTGTGGTTATGCATTGCAGGTATTGTGGGTCAGAACTGCATAATCAGGCTACATGTGAACTGAAGAAAAAAGGCTTGAGGCCCAAACAACCACCCAAAAGGAAGGCAACAACTCAGGTGGAGGATTTACCAGATGATACAGAAAACACCATGGTGAGCTGTTATCTGATGACATAGTCACACCTCCTTATTTACCATCATGATATGTTCATCTATTTTGTCTTCTGTTTAGGATGACATGCAACAGCAGCAGCAAGCAGGAAGTTCTCAACTTATGTCTCAACTCACAACAACCATGATGAGCCAGATGACAACAGAGGTAATTTTTCTCATCTCAGCATGAATTATCAACTTATGTCTACTTTCAATTCAACTCATGGTTGACTCTTGTAATTTTGGTCAGGGATCACAGCAAAGTCGACTTGTTCAGAATCTGGGACCTCTCCCAACTTCTGAATTTGTTGTGTCCAATAGACCTTTGGAAAGACCTGGAGTGCCACTCACAACAGCAACCAGGGCAGGAAAACAGGCTGCAAAACAGAAGACAAAGCCATCCAAGAAAAAGAGTGCACCTGTTCGAGCTGATCAAGAAACCACAAAGAAGAGAAAGGCCTCCAAGAAGTGAAAGACATGGCTTATGTGACCTTTTGTACACAGAAGTGAAACAGATAGCTTTTGTGATCTTGTTGCCTTCCTTTGATGGTTGTATGGCCTAACTTGCAGTGCCTTTTGAAACTTGGTTTAATGTATGCCAAACTTTGGCTGGATGAAATGCCAGGAAGTGCAAATGCTAGAGTTCTATGTTGCCTTCCTTTGATGGTTGATGGTTCTATGTGCTTCTGTTTCTGTTAGTTCTTTCTGTTATATCCTGAATTCGAGTACAAAATTGCACATACTTGAACATCCATATAGCTGAATACTTGAACATTCATATACTTAAACACCGGAACATTCATACACCATACAAATTACTTGCCAACATTCATAAATCATACAAATTACTTGCACAACTGAACAAACAACATAATCATTTGCACACAAAGGATGCACATACAAACCAAGAATATTGACTTGAGCAACCTAACTACTTCATTGTTAATGTCATCCTTTCTCTTGGATTTTCCATCATTCACAGCATTCATCCTTGAAACTCCAACATTGTCGTCGATGCATCTTGAATCAGCTCCTTTTTCTCCTTGGATCAGACCTCCACTAGTGAAAACACCAATGCTCCTCAACTTTACCTCGTAATCTTCTTCCCAGTACCAGAAAGGGCATCCAGATCCATCACGCTACACCAACAGAAGCAGAAGTAGAAATCTTCATAACCAACACCAACCAACACCAAAGATTCAATCTACACACTTCGAATCCAACTGAAACTTACCTTGTACAATGGGCAACAGTAGAACACCCGTCCTAGGCTCCATGCCTGCTTCGATTTCCGCCGCACCACCTTCCTAAGCCCGCAATTCGTGCAAGTGATGATCGGGAGACCTTCCTCGGGGCAGGGATTCGACACCGAGAGACTTGAATCGCGAGCCATGGCGTGGATCTTGGGGGGAGGCGGCGTCACTGACGCGGCGTGGAGCCAGAGCGAGTCGGGAGAAGGGGAAGAGGATAAGAGCGAGTCAGCGTGGATCCAGAGCAAGTCAGGAGAAGGGGAAGAGGATGGAATCGTGGATTAAATAACAGTGTAGGGGTTTTTTTGCAAAGTAATTATTGCCTATAGCCACATTGGATCAGTCAATGCAGTCCACGTAGGCGGTCAAGGCGGGTCAAAGGCGCATTTGGACCTAAGTGACACAGTTAAATAGTTTAGTGGCCCCAATCTGCATTTTTTTGGTTCATGGACCTAAGTGACACACCTCAACCAGTTTAAGAACCCCAGTGCATTTTACTCTTATTTAAATTACAATCAACTTTCTATTGATTTTAAGATTTTTTTTCCATGCTCTTTTTAAAACACGTGCCTGTGGCGCATACCAACTAGTAAGAAAAACGAGAGAAAAATAAAATCAAAAGCCCTCGATTTTTATGCCGCACCGGCGTGCAACGAGAGCGAGAGTGCCCGATGGCATGGACGTGCCGATGCGACGGAGGCATGCGCCACCGCAGTGACAGCGCTCGCGCACGGGAGGAGGGCTTCTACTCCTCCATGGAGAGGAGCTGTAGGAAAGGCGGAAGGAAAAGGTTAAATAAAATAGGAAAACGAAAAAACCATCACCTTTGTCCCAGCCAACAGGAGGTCGCCGCGCCCCTCGGTCGACGGATCTGACAGATGCCGAATTGCGACGAGCTGATGTAGCCGCGCCCGCTGTCGCTCTGCTCATCATCACCCCACTCGCTGGATCCGGTGAGGAAAGGATGAGCAGAGGAGAGAAGGGGAAAGAGAACAGGAAGAGACTGACAAGGAAAGAAGAATCGAGACGCGGAGTAATTAACGTGGTGGGACCCACTGTGGATGACCGTGCTAGCATGCGCTGCGAGCGCATCGTTGCCTCGTTGGGATGGCGGTGGGATTCAGCATTTCAGGGTGGAGGCCCGGCATGGCCCAGACCGCAGATGTACAGAGTAGTAAGATGTTGCAGACCGCAGGCGATGCTCCTGCGACCGTGGAGGCTCATGTGACCGGTGCTTAGAATTGAACCGATTAGCAGCAGCAACTCGAGTGATCGTGAGAAGAAAAGGCAAAACATATAAATTTTTGCGTGGTGAAAGAAGGGAGCTGTTGATTTACTACCACCACGATATTTATGGTAGTGAGAGCTGTCTGTAAATATTACAGTTGTTATGACTACCTTTTCTTAATCAAAACTAAAAGCATGCAATCATGAGACAACATATTCATATGTGATCACGCCAACAAACCATCTATTCTTTTGAAGTTAATTATTGCATACCGCTGCGCGATCTATTTAAGATAAACACTGCTGTGTGCTGATGAATTTATGTCTTTACACTACATTGAATAAGGCCTTTCTACCTAACAAAAAATGATCCGTCCATATGATAAAGGTTATGAAGAAATTAAACTTGAAGATTAGTTTATCTGTTTCTTTTCCATCATTCGTTGCAAAGCAAATGTTCCAAGAAATTACACGTATTTTGCATTTGAATCCTCGAGTTCTCAACAGTATCAAAATAGTTCAACTTATAGTATCATATACATTTTTTTATGTTTATTTAGTATTTGGTTTTCTATAATTACACTACATGATATTTATTTATTTATGACAAGCATAAAAATTTAAAATTTTGCTTATCTCAATTATTATAATGTGCTGATATTTATTGGGCTAGAAGCTTGTGAAATATTTTTTTCTTCCCGATGCAACGCACGGGCATGTTTGCTAGTCTTTCTAATTCACCATTCGCCCAAACGAACTGGTTCTGGAATTTGATCCTAATTCAGCACAATCCAAGACATCCAAACAGGAGCAACTCTAACAGATCCCAATAACAATCACTATTCCCTATATTCCTAGTTAAAGGGGATTGAGAGAAAAAAACACAGCTCCAACAGATCTCCTTTCTATTCCATTTTTCTTATATTTTTTTCTCAATCCCCTTTATTTCAATCTTATTCCCTTTAAAAAGGGAAGACAATTCCACTCCCCTTTCCATCTTTTTCGGTCACGCACCCATGGCACGTGCACTACCGCCCCGCCTCCCAACGCGTTGCTCCACCCCGGCCTGTGCCGCGCCTAGCTCCACCCGGGACTAGCGCCACCACGCATCGCACGCTACTCCGCCCGCCGAACACTACTTTGCCCGAGCCTCGCGCCGCGCGTTGCTCTGCCGCCGCCGCCCCTGTCGAGCTGAGCCTAGGCGCGGCTGCCGAGCCGAGCCGAGCCTAGGCGTGATCGCCGAGCACCGCGCCCAGCCTATGACCCAGCGCTGTGCAACTGGAGAGCCTGTGGCACATCCACCCACGACCGAACGTCAACATCGTGACGCCCGTGCGCCCACTGCTGGCATGCCTGCCTAGCACTGCCGGCTGCCCGCCACCCCATCCGGTCGCCGCGGAGTTCGGCCCACCACCCCACGCAGAGCTCGTCCCTGGCCACGCCGGTGCGCCACTCGCCGCCTAATCTTGCCGCGCCGGCTTGCCTGCCGAGGGCCCCGCACACCTCGCCCCGGGGCACGTCGCACTGGCTACACGATGGCGAATCGCGGGCGACAACGGCCGCCTCCAACACCATCGAAGCCTGTGCGCCGGACCGAGGAGAGAAGAATTGAGAAAAACATATTCACATTGACACGGGCTCCATATAGCATAGAAAGAGAAAGGGGAATAGGAAAGTTGATCCGCTAAAACAACTCTCCAAATATCCTAAAAATTTGAAAGGGCATTTCGCTGTAGCAAGAAAAAAAAAGGAAAAGAAAAAAAAGAATCTGTTGGAGTTGCTCTTAGAGAGAAATTATTTTGTCTAGTCAAAACGCTCTAGAATATGTGTAACTCTTTTTGAGAGCATGCTTAGCAACAACACCATTTAAAAGATTTTTAAGTAAACAAACAACAGAGACACGCCGAGTTACAAGAGCAACCTAAGACTACAGAGAAAGAGACAAATAACTAAATGCAGCAACAAGAAATAAAACCCACCATGCACCACAACTCATCTAAATGGCCTAAGAAACTGAAATCCTATGAAACAAATGAGCATCATGGTTGCACGCTATGGCCGCCAATACCATAAAAAATAACATGAGGTCAAAGGATATAAAGTGTAGAAGTATGCCAAAATCACGCCTTGAAGAAGGACGTGAAGTCAAAGCCGTCATTATAGTCCGTCCGTCAGGAAGTAAACACATGCTGTCCATTTGGATTCGCCTAAGACCAAAAGAAAGTAAAAATTTGTTCTTCAAATATCAAAGATGAAAGAACCATTAAAGGAAATTGTAATTAACTGTCATCTTTTCATTTTCCAAGGTCGGACGTATGGCGCACAGTCGCAGAAATATTAATCACTTAGTAAAAACACTACATACACAAGGGTTTTTTTTACGTACACAAGGGTTAGGAGACAACTCTTCTACGTATGTTACTTTATCTCAAAAGTCTAGCATGTTACAAATATCTTGTTACCTCCAAATTACAGAGCACAGCTAATGGTTGCAACAAGAAAAGTTAACACCTAAGTTGGGTTCTTCACTTCTTGTCATCTCTAAGGACAACGTAGTTGTGGCCATTCGTTTTCTGTATCTTCGAAATTTTCTTCAGAATTTCAGCAAATGCATTCTTGTCCTACAATGCAACCACAACTGACGTTAAACAGGTTAAAAAAGGCATTGAAAAGTAAACAACAGCTGTTCTTAAGAGCTTAATGCTTGATGGCCACGTATACCAAAAACGAAGTAACAAGCTCTATGATGAGGTTGCACATATCAATGGTGTTTATAATAGTATTAAACATAACTATCATTCAGAAAGTATTAGATGTTTATGATAAAAGAAAAGAATTTATGAAATATAAAATGGCCAGTTATTGAACAATTCTTAGTTGTTCTCTAACTATTGCTGTGGGTACCGCAGCTTGCAAGTGGTGATATGCATACCACAAATAAATATAAGAATGGTGTCAAAGAGGCCTACCTCTGGACCTCGAAGCCTAGACTTGAATCTGGATACTAAATCTTGTGTGGTGACTGGAGCGACTGCAAGAACACTCCTGATTTCATCCTCTGTGACAGGTGACACGTTTGTCGCACTTTTTGATGAAGCAGAGGTTTTTGATGTAGGTTTTGCCGAAGATGGTGCTTCCTCTTTGATGCTTGATACTTTCGTTTCCTATACAAAAAGGAATTATTTCTTACATACCTAGAAAACTAATAGAGCATATACTTCCTTTTTACACATTTAAAGTAAAACACATTACTAACCGATTCCACCTTTGGTTTCTTTGAAGCTGCACTGCCAGAAGTTTTTGCATCGTCAGCACCTGATTTTCTCTTTTGCTTGGATTTGGATGCAGGAGGCGTGTTGCGAGCATGTCCTGATGGCGTTGGTTTAGCTGGACTGTTATCTACAGGTTCATCCTTAACTTGATCCTTCTGTTTTGGAGCAAGCACTGGAGATGACTCGTCTTCCTGCTGGATAAAGAGAAGATAAACTCTCCTTATATTTTCTTTTAAAAAATAACCTTAGTGCATAATAAAAATTAATATATAAATGTTCCAAGGGGATGAATCACTACATCTTCTTCTTCTTCTTCTTCCTCATCAGCATCTGACTCGTTTAGTCCAGCAGCACGCCCGAGCAGCTTTTTTAATTCCTTGCCAGACTTGCTCAGGCCACCTTCTTCTTCATTCTCTTCATCATCCTGCAACTATCTTAATCAGACGCCATTTGCAATTAAACTCCAATGACAAAAAAACTCGGCGGTGGAGGTAAGACCGCCCCCACGGTTTTCAATTAAGGAGACGTTATCTCCCGACCGAGAAAACCCCAGAACCCCGCTGCACACCCGGGACACAATCAACAACCCCCCTGGTTGGACTGCACCGTTGCCACAAGCCGGATGCCCCACAGGAGACACGGCGAGGGGATCTTTTTATTTTCCACAAATTATGCAGCACCCAGGGATTGAACCCTGGGTGGGAGCTCCTCAGCCGGTGGCTTTTGCCACTGCACCGTGAACCCCTTTGCATTATACTCCAATGATCATGTAAAGGAAAATGAGAAATTGCCAACCTACCCAAAAGGAGTGGATGAAACTAATTATCTTATTTGCTTCAAACAGCTTCACATAAAAAATGTTCATACACATTCTGGCTCTGGGCCTCTAGCAGCGAATTTGCCCCTAGGTGATTTTCTAAAACTTTGGCTAGCATTTAATACTCTTATATCCCGTACTTAGAATTTTGCACAAAATGAAAAGAATTGTATCAAGAAGTGAAACTTTCCACTATTCGGTTTCAAAATTTTGTACTGTGGCCATGCTACAGGGTCCCACTAATTACTACAACATAATCATGATCACAAGTAAATTCCTGTTGTCGGACCTGGTAGGCATTATGATGCATGCTCCAGCACAAACAACTCAGATGAATTCACATATGGGCAAAACAATATTGTTCCCATAGATGTGTATTGGCAAATTCTTTAAGCTGTTATAATTTGAGTTTAATACATACATGCACCAAAAAGAGCCTGATAGGACGATATGATATTTGAAATCTAGCCATATAAGGACATAATTAAGCATAATACCAATACGTCATTTAGAGGAATAGGGCGGTTACACTTTTTGTCACCACTAGTGAACCATCTTGACATCTCTTGTGCATTCCAGTTTAAATGAAATGGTAGTTTGAATCACATGGATCATGTAAGTTTTCACAAAACAGGTTTTACTGTGATTTTTACATAGGAAAATTGGTTTCATGTTGTTAGTTAGATCTAGTTTTGCATATTACATTGTTTGGGTCACATCTATTGAGTTATCAGCAATACATAGGCGCCATTATATTAAATCACATTAGATCGCTTTTCCTTACTTGTGTAATCAATAAAATCGGCATCAAGAAAGCACATGTAGTTTAAGATACTAATCATGTATCGTCCAAAAAATAAATAAAATAAAATAAAATTTGAAAATTTAGTTTTTGTATACACCCAATATTTGGGTTTTAACAAAAACGGATTTTGGTCCCCAACTTTATGCTATCTAGCCATGGAGTTTTAGGTGGTTAGGCTAAAATCTGGTTTAACTAAATCTAATTTAGACAAAATTTGGGAACCAAAAATCCCCCAATATCCACAGCATCACCAGAACTGAGTGAAGGTGTTACATTCCATGATAAAAAGGTATTAGAGAGGTGCAGTTTGTACTCGTGAGTATTTCTGCAATAGTGTATATCAACCTGCTTAATTTCAGGTGGAGCAGGAATTTCAGGAGCTAAATCCGCCCGTTCCTCTGGATCAATATCTACAGCCTCATCATCATCAGTAAATGTTTCTTCATGCTCCCAATCATCACCTGATAAAGAAAATTTCCCAGTAAGATGCCAAACTTTGAGCAATAAATATACTAAGGATATTGAGTGCAATTTTAATATTTTCTTAGCAGGGTGACATTTTGAAATAGTTCTGCTGCAGCAGCAGCGACAACAACAACAAAGCCGTTCAATAGCTCTAACTGTAACAGGTCAAAATTATTTCAACGTGGTGGCCCAACATTAGGCATAGTTGTAAAACTCGATTGGCTAATAACAAAATATGGTCACATAATTTGCAGTGACTAATGATTATGTGGCAAATGTAAAATTAAAGAGATTATTGATCATGCACGAGTGTGTAACTATCATTAGTATATGGTCCCTAATTTTCAGAATTGAGATAGAATTTAAAAGCCCCATGATTGTTGTCTTGTGGCCTCAGGTTTAGAGTCAAAATCAACTGGATGGCATGCCAGTCCCACCTGCAGCACAACTTTACCATCCATGTTGGCTGGCCAACTAAGTTAGCGACTATGACAGAGTAGCAGTGCACACAGAGAACAGCACAAATAGGATTTGGTTAAGGTGACAATAAGACCAGAAACATGCCCAAGCCAATATACCAGGATCTTACACAACTATTGTCTAACAAACCTTTAAGTTTAATCTAAAGATATTGTCCTTAGGAAAATCATGAAATAACCAGAAGAGCAAAGTTATCATGTAATAGCTCAATATAAGTCATGGCTCCTAATAAAAGGAAATAATATCAAACCGCAATCGCAAGCTGAATAAATAAGGCTTAAACATCATGGTACTGAAACAGTACACGAAACTAAGAAGCAGGACCTTTCTCAATTTCATCATCCAAATCAAAGTCTAGATCTTTTCCACCTTCTTCATCATCATCCATGCCTTTTTTAGTTAGTCCAAGCCTATTCTTGCGTGCTGCTTCCTCTTCTTCATCCTCCTCACCTTTATCAGAATTATTACCCTCTTCGTTATTTTTTCCTTTCTTAGGACGAGCACTTCTTTTTCCCCACCATTTGTGGCCTCAATTTTCTTGATGTCAGAACCAAAGGCAGCTGGCCCATTTGCAGCTGCTTCATCATCCAGCGTTCATAACCAGTTGCACTGGTCTTCCTCTATTCATTTTTTCTTCAGCCTCCTCCAATGTCAGTTGCTTGTACTGTGCAATTTTGCCTAAAGTTAACCTGAAACAAGGATACAATTGAAGCAACAAATAGAATATTTAGTTTGCTGTTTGAGGGAGGGAAGGGGGGGGGGGGTGTCTTTCTACCATTTCCCAGGCACAGTGTAAGGATAAAATGTGGAACAAGTGTATTACCAAGAACCAGCAGGATATGCATTAAATTCCTTGCCATGCCTCATTAACAAATAGTATGTAGCTGTAGCTGACTGTGATCCTTCCATTTGACCTTGATACTGATATTGGCCTGTTTCATCTTCCAAAATCCATGGTTTCCGGTTGTATTTTTCCTGGAGTTAAAATGCAGGCATATGGTCAATAGAGCCCACCGCACAAACTAAATATAAATGGCAAACAGGATAGTTGTTTCTAAAAATGCAATCTAGTACAAGAACTTATCACCACAGATAAAAAAAAGTTGACAGCATGAAAGATTGAGTAAGGCTGAAAAGTGAGTTGTTCATCAAATAACGATGGTACCATATTAAAGATTAATACAAATAAAAATAGAAACTTATAATAGATTATCTATAGCCATACACCAGCACCTCATTATTCTTGAAGATATAAGTTTTAGGTTTTCTTTCAATAGCCACGTTGTAGGAGAATAGGATTGGTGGAATCGATGATTGTATTGCTGAGCCCCATGGGCAGAGTATATAGGAGTACATTGCTTAGGGGGCAAGTAGCCTCACTTAGAGATAAGGCAAGCCGGGATTACAATCCTAATCTACAATATCTGAAAATATCCCAATATACTCTAACACACACGTTACAATATATGAGGAGCTAATATCTTGTCATTGGAGTGGTTTTTCCTTTGTTCTCTACCTCTAAAAAGTAAGAATAGTATCAAGTGAACACTATCAGTGAAACAACAATTATTTTATCACTGATATGAGACAAAATTCGTCCAGAGTTCTGGACATATCCCCTAGGTGATGAGTAATCATTGACTAGGTATCCAGTCAGGTACAGTGAAAAAATCACCGTCACTTATTTCAAGATGTATCCAGCTAACACAATAAGAGGAGCTCACAACAGAAGTGGTTGAGGATTGGGCGGCTTTAGGGGAGTGAGGATCGAATTATAGGGGTGTTT
>OAMR01001297.1:46048-64067 GCA_900205405.1 Echinochloa crus-galli
AAAAAAAAGTTGACAGCATGAAAGATTGAGTAAGGCTGAAAAGTGAGTTGTTCATCAAATAACGATGGTACCAGATTAAAGATTAATACAAATAAAAATAGAAACTTATAATAGATTATCTATAGCCATACACCAGCACCTCATTATTCTTGAAGATATAAGTTTTAGGTTTTCTTTCAATAGCCACGTTGTAGGAGAATAGGATTGGTGGAATCGATGATTGTATTGCTGAGCCCCATGGGCAGAGTATATAGGAGTACATTGCTTAGGGGGCAAGTAGCCTCACTTAGAGATAAGGCAAGCCGGGATTACAATCCTAATCTACCATATCTGGAGATATCCCAATATACTCTAACACACATGTTACAATATATGAGGAGCTAATATCTTGTCATTGGAGTGGTATTTCCTTCGTTCTCTACCTCTAAAAAGTAAGAATAGTATCAAGTGAACACTATCAGTGAAACAACAATTATTTTATCACTGATATGAGACAAAATTCGTCCAGAGTTCTGGACATATCACCTAGGTGATGAGTAATCATTGACTAGGTATCCAGTCAGGTACAGTGAAAAAATCACCGTCACTTATTTCAAGATGTATCCAGCTAACACAATAAGAGGAGCTCACAACAGAAGTGGTTGAGGATTGGGCTTTAGGGGAGTGAGGATCGAATTATAGGGGTGTTTTATAGAAGATACGGGCGCCTAGCTTCTCGCGGTGGACCGGTTAGAGCGTTGAACTCCGGTTGTCGTTGAAACTCCCGTCCCGACCTGGGTTCGAAGCACGGCACCTTCTTAGAACAAAGCTAGTGGGAGTCTCCCGCCACGGTCGAAGTTTTTTTTAATAGAAGATATGGGTGGACTAGGAACGATGTGCAGTGGAATAAATGGGTTTGGGTTTACCAGGTTTCAGAGGCCCATCAGCGTCTGGTAGCATACATATCTCATCAAGTTATATATCTTTACTCCCCATCCCTCCTGCCTACATATCTATTTTCTATCTTCACTGTGATTACAACTTGCCAATGTACCAAACAGTTGAGCATACACAATGATAGTAGCACACCTAGGCATCCTATCGGTGCATAAGCAACTAGACATCAAGTATGATTGTAAGCAAGACAAGAACAGCAGAAACTTAAGAGGGTAACTAAGCACAGATGGTAAAGCGTTTATTCATTTTATATATGCAAATAGAGAGCTCGGTGTCCCATAAAGTAAACAGCAATGATGGGAATCACCTAGGAAACAGGTGGAGAATGTAAAAAAAAGTGATTCACAACAAACCAAAATGCATTATTTTTTCATATATACCCGCATATTGTCAGGTATCTGACGTCCTTGTAGACCCTCCTTATGAAGTGACCACTTGTTCTCAGCACTCTTCTTCTTTGAGAAAGGAGGTAAACCAGTGACAAATCTTCCAATAGAGTATGTTTTATCCATAATAGCATTAGCTCGTACATTATATTCCTGCCAAAGAGTGATTGGCACTGAGAGATGAACAAATTAATCAAATATCAAACCTAAAAATGCCTTGCGCACAGAATTTCTGCAGCGACAAAAAAAGAACAAATCTTGTAAGGGACAAACCACAGCATTGACTAATTCAACATGAAGCACATGCAAAGTTGTGAAACTAGCATGACCTCTAACCTAATATCTCCATAGGTAGTGTGCCAATACACAACACATAAAAGAGGCCATTCTGGTTGAATTATCGCCAGCGTAGGTGTCAGGTCAAAGTAACTTCTCATCTACCACAGAACTGAAAATTTGGGTACACTTTTTTCTATCTAATCAAGATTAGCTTACATGAACACATAATGTGGTATAAAGACCTGCAAGATAGAAGGCATTACAATTACTTCCCAAAACAAACTACTAGCTTGGTTAGTATTTTCCCGAAGTCCCAAACACATTGTACAAACATAAATTGGCTGATGACATCTCAATTTCGTGTTCAGTTGTCAAAATACATTATGTACCATAAAATGTCGGTTTTGAGTGATATCAATTTTTTTCATGCCACTGGTTTATCCTCAATTACAGGCTACTTCCAACACCATGTTCTTTCGTGTTGATGTTTTTGTGTTCTGCCTTTGCTCACTCCCAAGGGGGTGAAAAAACTACCACATATCACCTACAGCTGATTCCTAACACTCAAAATAACACTATATTTAATGGCCGTATGTCCTAGCGGTACTCTCTCACTTTATCCTTTCCTTTCTAAAGGTGGAAGTGTTTGAAGCCAGTAGCTGCTAGTTTAGTCACACTGGCTACTACCAATTAGCTTGCTTCTATTTTATAACTCTGGTTGAAAACGTCATCTATTAACGACCGGAGGGAGTACACCAGTAGACTGTGAATTTAGAACGGCGACATATTGGTAACGCGGTAACGCCATTATGCCAAATCACGATTAACCAGTATTTACTACAAAATGTGGTCCAAGTGAGGTTCCCAGGGTCAAGCATGGTAACCTATCATTACATCTTATTTATTTGAGGGATCAAATCATCACATCCTCCAAGTTATGATGAGCTGATCCCACAAGCAACAGCAAGTGATTGCTCTTCCATAACAATGCCCAGGCAGACAATAGGATCTAGTAAAACAATCACCCTTGCATAAACTATGGCTACTGCTTGTCACTGAAATGTCTAAGAAATATGAATGGCAAACTTTAAACTGAATCAGCAAGCATCTAAATTGCAAGGTGAATGAGGCCATTTCCAATCACATCAACGTTACAGAAACAGCAATTATACCCAATAGAAATTTGAGACTTATGACCACCTAATCCACTCTCTCAGATCATATATCATTTCCAAAAGCAACAGAAATCTTGGTCACTGGCACATTAAACACATAATTCAGCTCGCACCCTCGCAAACAGGGGCGGAGCCAGGGCCCGTGCTGCCCGTGCTAGGTCAGTTCGTCCCTTGTAAATTTATACAGTTTTAAGACTAAAATACTAGTATCTAGTCTAATTCTAACAAGTACAGTACTTAGTTCACTACTTTAGCCCGGGCTGCGGGTGCATTTCTAGCTCCGCCCCTGCTCGCAACATCTCAATCCCCCAAACCCAAACCCCAACGGGCACAAACAGCGCGAAATAACACCTAGTGCCGCAGCAATAAATCGGCACAACCGAATCTAGGTCACGGGCGCAAAGGTAGAGGCCGCGCCACGCGGGTCTCGACGGAGGCAGAGGAGCGGATCCGTACTCGGATGAGCCTGGTGATGGGCGAGGAGCAGACGAGGCAGCGGGCGCGGGAGCGCGCCATGGACTTGCCGCAGTCGCTGCAGAGCGTGGTGTGCTTGCACCCCGTGCCGTAGAGGTCTGACGTGTTGCCACAGCCCTCGCACGACGGCTTGAGCACCAGGTCCGCGCTCCCCATCGCGTCGGCTCGGAGCGGCGCGGGGTACCGACGATGGAGGGCCTGGGAGCTCCGGGTTCTCCGGCGTCGGCGAGGATGCGGTGACCAGGTGGGGATCGGCCGGAACGGGTTCGGTTTCTGTCCTGTGCGATTTATAGGAATGGAAATGGTCGGGTCGGGTTAGCGAACTTCTCGCAGCTTCCCCATAAGCCCAAAGGTTATATATTAAAAAAAGGTAATGACTTTATTTCAGCCCGCCATCTATTAGGGCATGTACAGCCCGTCGGTAAGGGGTCGGTGTGCGTCACATTTGCAAAAATCCCCCCACGTCCGCCCATCGACGGGCTTCGCGTCGCTTGGCGAGGCGACGCCCCCGTCCCGTTGCCCGAGGCCAAGGCGACGAACTCCCGTGCGTTGTACGGGTCGTCTTCACAAGGCGACGGGACACTGGGATCCCGTGTGCGAGTTCTTCGCGCCAAATCGCGGAGGCAGGGAAGAAAGGAAGGGAGGGAGAGGTATTGCGGAGGGGCCATCGTCGCCACTCACCTGCAACTGCCAAATCCGACCGGGAAGTGGAGATCCGGCCACGGCCGCTCTGGATCTGAGAGCTGCCGGCTGCCGTCGACCTCGCCGCCGCCGGCCGTGAGGTGGAGCAGCAAGGGGCAGCTCGCGGAGGAGGAGGCCAGCAGGGAGGAAAAGGAGTCTGATGAGGAGGAATCCGTCTGGGAGGGGGACGTCGTCGCAGGGGAGGAGGAGGCTGTCGCCCCCTCTCTTCCTCGAGGAGGCTGTCGCCCCCTCTCCTCCTCAGCTGCTACCGCAGCCAGTAGTCTGTCGCAGGACGGAGGAAGCCGACAGTAGAAGGGATGAGGGCGGCTGCGAGAAGCGGCCGTGCGCTGGCTGCTCTGGTGCTGCATCCCTCCGCCGGCCACTCCGCGCTGCTCGGTGCCCACCGTCATTTGTGCTCCTTCCAAAGTTACCCCGCGAAGTCAACCAGAAGGAGAGATCGAGAAGAGAAAGACGGAAGGGTTAATTTGATTTGTGCCATTACAAATGTCACGGATGGAGAAATGCCATTACAATTCACCTATTCGGAAGACTGCCATTACAATTCTTACTCCCTTTGAAATATGCCATTATATACGTCTTTGAAGTCTTTGGGCCCAGCTGCAGCGTACCGGACGCACAAGTATTTTCGTATGGACAACGTTACCCTCACGTACTCTTCTCATACTAGTCACTGATGAATGGAGCCCACTTGTCATCCCCTTCCTCACGTTCCCCCTCCCCTCCACCCTTCCTCTGTTCGTGTAGCTCTCTCACCTCCACCGCCGGTCGCCGCGTGCGCCGTCGCGGCCATGCTCCCACGGCCCCAGTCCGACCCTGCGCATGTGCCGCCACCACCGAAACGGACGTGGCCGCCGCCAAATCGAAGCGCCGGAGCCGAGCTGGAGCTGGCGCTTGTGGAGCTGCGCGGAGTTCTCATCCCCGGCGGCGGTGGCGGCTGCAGCGGCGTAGTACCGCGCTCCAACCATGGGGCCATGGAGGCGCGTCCTCGAGGCCGCCGCCGCTCCACCCATCGCCTCCCGGGCCGCGCGCGAGAGCTCCGCCGCCGCCGTCTCCGTGCTCGCTGCTGGATCAACGACGTGCTCGCCGCCGCACCGCGGCCGTTCCCGTCCACGGCTTTCGCCGCCGCGGGGGCCCAGCCCCAAGGGTAGGGGAGGGCGGAGGAGTCCCTGGGAAGAGGCCCCAGTACGCTGCAGCTGGGCCCAAAGGCTTCAATGACGTATATAATGGCATATTTCAAAGGGAGTAAGAATTGTAATGGCAGTCTTCCGAACAGGTGAATTGTAATGGCATTTCTCCGATCCGTGATATTTGTAATGGCATAAATCAAATTAACCCAAGACGGAACGGGAGAGATGGAGAAGAGAAATCACGGCAGGGAGAGATATTTTCATTGCACTTTTACATTTTCACTCTTTCTAAGTATGATTTTAACATAAAGGTCCTTTAGATAGGTAAAGGTGATATATAATACTTAAAAATTATAGTTTAACCTTTTTAGTAAGATTTTATTTTATACACAGTACATTCTCTTAAACAAATCATAAAATAGCATATTCTATCAAATAGCCACACAGTAGTATACACAAATATATTTGTAGTTGATCTTAACCTTTTTTTTTGACCGAAGTCGGGAGGGGAAGCCCCTACCTATTTTTTTATTTTTTTATTTTGAACCCAATTAGCTCCCACGGGGAGTTGAACTTGGGTCTGCTGGGTGCTACTCAGGTTCTCTAACCACTAGGCTAGAGGCCCTTTCACGATCTTAACCTTCATGCAAAGCATTAAACAGCTTACAGACGTCCTATGTGTCTGTGGGTTGTATGAAGTGTCTGTACGTCTGTCTGTATACTAAAATCGAGGTTCTGCAGACGACCCGCTGTCTGTGGGCTGTACATGCCCTTAGCGTCGCCAGATTTCCTCGCGTCTAGGACGGGGACGGCCACCTGCTTCGTGTGGCGGTGCGGACCCCAGCGTCTTCCTCCCCATGCTGAACCATGGCTGGATCTCGCGCTCGAGGATTCGCGGCTAGACGGTGGCGTTGGAAGCGGGTGGGATCTGGCCGGGGATGGAGCTCCTGCTCGGCTGGCTCCCTCTCGAATCCGTCGTGTGAAGGTGGGGATGGATGCTGCCGGGAGGAGGATGATGATGTCGTCGAGTAACGCGCTCTCCACCGTGTTCTAGCCAGAAGGTGCCCATCCCACCCCCACCCCCTCAATTCATGGTTCCGTAGTTTTCAGTGTTGCTGACTTCTGTTGTTGGATGAAGATGAGGGATCGATGATGGCGAAGACGTCAAGCTCCTGGGCTGACCAGAGCGATTGGATGAAGGGGATGGATCAGGAGCTTGAGCCCTAGGTACGGCCAGTCTGAAAATATGTCTCAACACTGATTTACCCCTTTTATCGATTGTGGTTTCAGTTAGCTGAATCTACATGACTAGGACCGGTATATACAGTAGGACATCATTTGGTTAAATATGGGTCTTTCTGCCCTGCCTTCCATTTGTTGCTTCAATTCAACAGGTCCTCCTTATAAGTGACATGTTCCTTCAATTTCTTTTACATGAATAATCGGCACCTGTTTGTTGGCCCAAGATCGAAATAGGAATACCGCCATCAGCTGCTTTGCTCTCATATGGTGGATGCAATGATGTACGCAGCATTCCAAAAAGGTCCCGGCGGTGTAGGTAAATTGGACATCTCCAATAACTGAACAACAAGTGGAAGGCAGTATCCCCTTAATGTGCTGCATCATTAACAATCTTCAATAGGTTAGTGCTATTTCAATCATTTTTATGTCCTATTGGACTAAATGAGCATTCAGGAAGCATGTTGCACCAGAACATGAGGGTTTAAACAGTTTGTCAGGCTCATGTTGTAGAGTGATGTAGTGGGAGGTTACTTTATCCTGTCATTTAATTTCAAATTCTTTGCCTACCTAAGCTTCGTAGTGTACCCAATATGGAGGAAAGAGGCATGCTTGTCAATTAGCCCATAGCAAAGGAAGTTTAAGAAATAGAAATTTGACTAATGACGGGCTGATAAAACACATTTGGTTAGCTGGTGTATTTTGTACAAATGTAGTTGACTGTATAAGGATTAATTATTGCAATTGTCTACAACCATTTCCTCTATTTTGGTTAGAACTACAGTATGAATCATGAAGTAGGCAAAATATGTGAGCGGCCGACGCTGATGTTTGAAATGTTGAAGAGTTGACCATAATGTGAGATTAGTTACCTCAGGAACTGTTATCATTTTGCTCTTGCATATGTCTTGCTATTTCAGTTGTGGACAATCAACATAGAAATTGAACCAGAGAAGTACAATAGGTTGTACATGTGTCACTCTTTTTAATTTTCTTGTCAAATAGAAATTACATGTTGGTTTTCTTTAAAAATAATTACATGTTAGTTTTCATGGAGAAAATACTGAATTACTTGCAGTAGTATGATAATCTAGCCTATCCACTGTTTGCTAGCTTAGGTACTCATTGGCTGTGTGATATGCGCACGGCTATGCAACACGTGCAGCAAGTTGTGTGGCCCGATCTTCTCGTAGGATTCGCAAACTTGATAACTTGTCGCTGCGTGACCTGGTGAAGAGGCAGTGCACCGCGAGGCTGTCCACGCGACGAACGACCGAGACAATCACCCTTCCACGTACCGAAGAAACAGCCCACGCAATCACGCCCTATAGACGTGAAGGCACGAACTGGGTGAACCGCAGTTCGGCGTTCTACAATTCCCTCAGGAATCGAAAGAACAAGTGTTGTAAGCCTCTCAAGACTCACGCATAAACAAAACTCCACGAGTTTGTGTATTCTGAAATCAATCAATCAAAAGTTGTTCGAATAGCTTATGTACATGGATTATTTATAGTAGGAACAACCCTCCTAGTGGGGTGTGAGTGGAGCTTGGAGTTTCTAGAGTTATGCAAACTCAAAGGTTGCCACGAACTGAAATCCCGAGGAGCCTCGCGTGGCTGTTGGGATGTTGAATGTGTTACTCACATTGGAATATTCAGGTGGCAGTTCAAGTTTGTAAGCATTATCATTTATCTGTTGGAGAACCTTGAACGGACCATCACCCCTTGGAGATAACTTACTCTTACGCTATTGGGGAAAACGATCTTTGCGTAGATGCAACCATACAAGATCTCCTGGCTGAAATGTAACCTTCTTCTTACATTTGTTGGCTTGCTTTGCATATTGTGCTGATTTCTTCTCAATATTCTTTCTTGTCTCTGCATGTAACTGCTTGATAAAATCTGATCTTTTCGTGGCATCCAAGTTAACTTGTTCCTGTAATGGTAAAGGCAAAAGATCCATGGGAGTATGCGGTTTAAACCCATAAACAATTTCAAATGGACAATAGTTTGTTGTAGAATGGACTGCCCTGTTATAAGCAAATTCAACATGTGGAAGGCAGTCTTCCCAGAGCTTCAAATTCTTTTTTAACACAGCACGCAACATGGTTGACAAGGTACGGTTGACAACTTCTGTTTGCCCATCTGTTTGTGGATGACAAGTGGTTGAAAATAACAACTTTGTGCCAAGCTTAGCCCACAATGTCTTCCAAAAGTAGCTCAAAAATTTTGTATCGCGGTCTGAAACAATAGTCTTTGGAACTCCATGTAAACGAACGATCTCCTTGAAAAACAAATCAGCAACGTGTGAAGCATCATCGCTCTTATGACATGGATAAAATGTGCCATTTTAGAAAAGCGATCTACAACGACAAAAATAGAATCCCTCCCCCTCTGAGACCGAGGTAATCCCAGAACAAAGTCCATGGATATATCTTCCCAAGGTATATGTGGAATAGGTAACGGAGTGTATAAACCATGGGGATTAAGGCGGGACTTAGCTTTCAAGCAAATGATGCAGCACCCAACGTGCCGCTGGACATCACGTCGCATATGTGGCCAAAAGAAATGATCAGAGAGCATGTCCAATGTCTTTTTGACACCAAAATGACCGGCTAGTCCACCTGTATGTGCTTCCTGCAAAAGAACCTGACGAATCGAACAAGCTGGAATGCATATTTTGTTAGTTCGAAACAAGAATCCATCATGCACATAATATTTATCCCAACCTTTTCCATCAATGCAACAAGAGAAATGTTCTTTAAAATCAGCAAGCTTGTCACTTGTTATGCAAATGGCATGAACAAAATAGTTATTTACAACATGTTCTCCAATCAAAATAAATGTAGACTTGTAGCTATGAGCAGTATTTAAGGATTTTGAAGATGTTATCATAAAAATATCATTAATTATTTTATTGACATCAATAGACGTATCAAGCATGGTATGAAACAAGTAGTTGGTAGGAGATATTCTTCCAAAAAATTTAGTTTCACTAATAATCTGAACATGGCAAAGATTTTTGACATATAAAGCATGGCATGGATCACTCAAAGTATAAAGGTTATCATCAAGATCATATTTAATACTTGAATGAACATGTGGTTCAATCAAATTAGCACAAAGGTTTGGATTATGTCCTATTGCTGCAACAATATTATCATGAGTAGTCATTTCTATATTACCAAATTTATTTCCATGCATAGTATTAGATATATGAGTGCAAAGTATCATGTAAATCAACCATATCAAAGCATAGAAAAGATCATGTATGACTGAATAGTGGTTACCAACTTGCAAACTTGCAACAAAGATATGATTATGTGATAGTAGCAAATTAGCACAAATATTATGCTCAATTCCATTTGAAATACGTGTTTTATCACAATCACTCACCACTATATTTTGCATATTAAGATCTGAATCAATTTCAATACCTGTTATAATTGGTGGTGGTGCTAGTATCTTGGATGACATTTCTGAAATCTTACCAATTGCCTCGTCATGTTTCATGTTTTGGGCTGCATACATTTGGTTTGGCTGATGTGCTACCTTCTTATCTCTTTCAACAAGTATGGTGACATCATGTACAACCATATCTTCCTCATTTTTATTGCAAACCTGAACATTTGGAAAGAAAACACTAGAGGTAGAGTTGAGAGTGTTAGTTTCAAAAGTATGCTCACATGATTTGCATTCAATCTCTCTATGGATCTGTGGTGTATCCCTCACACTTGCATTGTTTGTACTCTCTAGGTCACAGTGGGTGGAGTCACACAACTCACTTTTGTTTTCACTCTCTCTCAGTTTGAATATGTGGCCTTCATTCTCACATAGGTTTTGATGCACGATTACTTCAACATCTTGTGAAGCAACATATGCATATGTATCATACTTCACCAAGTTCTGTAAAGGCAATGTAGCAGCAAGTGGTGCAAAAGAACTAAGAACTGAAACTTCCTCAAATGCAACGGAACTTGCATTACTTGAATGGGAAGCATTTGCATTATTATTGCCTTCAATCTGAACTGTATGTTGCAAACACAATGAAATTTCAGCATCTTTGTCCATGACCATCACTGGATCTTCTTCATCGAAAATTGGAGGCTGATCATACTTCACAACATTATTTTCTTCAGTACCCTGCAGCACATCAAAAGAGAAACTAGAAGAGACTGTCATTTTAGAAATAGATGTTTCCTCACATGGACTATCTTCTACTTCACCCAATGTTTGTGCATTTTTCTCACGTATGGTGGAATCTCTCAACTTATTCTTTTTAACTCTCACACTTGATTTTGGTTGGTGGAACTCTTCCTCACATATGGTGGAGTCTCTCATCCTTTCATTTTGAACTCTCACACTCAATTTGTCTTTGTAGATCTCTTTCTCACATGAGTTTCGAAATAAGTTATCTTCCATTAAGAATGGAACAACAATGCCATCATAGCCCTCCACTGCAATCTCCACATGTGGGATATATTGCATATGTGCAGATTTAGATGAATGATTTCTCGGCCTATGAACTCCAAGATCCTCCTTCCTTCCATTAAACTTCTGCACATTGGCATCTTGCACCTTCTCTCGCTGTCTTGAACACTTATTTTCCCTCAAAACAACATGTTTTCTGGAACCAACATGCTGAAATGTACTAGGAACATGTCGTGCATGACCAAAACCAGCAGCAAATCCTCTACCACGGCCACCTATAAAGTTATCAAAACCAACAGCAAATCCTCGGCCATGGCCACCACCATGGTGATCTGCATCCTCATTATCATGGGGTTGAGGTTCCCTACGTTGTTGCTGAATGGATTGCTGAAGTTGTTCCATTCCTTGCATCAATTGACGCATTTGTTCACGCACCTCCTGAATCTCTTGAGCAGAAACAGTATGCGAAGAAGAGTCTTCTTCACCTGCCATGTTAGTAAGGAGACAAAAATAATAGGACAATGAATATGTGGAATCACTCCCTCACCACTTACAAAACAAGTTCTTTCTCTCCCTGAAAAGAGGAAGAACCGTGGCTGCAATCTGTAGTGGAAGAGTGATTGTAACAGCGACGACGGTGCAACAACTCACGGTACTTGTAAGTGGGGCTTGGTGGGATTATATGTAAGTGGAATGCGCTGAAATGTAGTGATGCAAAACCGAATAATAATCCCAAAACACAAGTCTAAGTTGCTGAATATATAGGAAAAGGTGCACAAAGATGTAGAAACAAAATGTAGGAAGTGGATAGATGAACACCAATTGCACCACCCGAAACTTGTTGCTGCCCAAACCCTTTTGGGTGTGCTGAACAAAATTCTCTTTTATTTATTTCTTTCCTTTCTTTTCTTTCTTTTTTTTGAGCAAGAACTTGCTGTTTTCAGTCTATCTTTTGACTTACTTTTTTGATACTTTTTGATATATGCAGAACAACTTTCAACTAAAGGGGGGCATAAGGTGCAGCACAAAAACAGGAAACTCGGGTGGAGAATTTGTGGCAGGTAGAAAACAAGGGTGGGATGGGTGGGAATATGCAGCAATTCGGCATTCTACAATTCCCTCAGAAATCGAAAGAACAAGTGTTGTAAGCCTCTCAAGACTCACGCATAAACAAAACTCCACGAGTTTGTGTATTCTGAATTCAATCAATCAAAAGTTGTTACCCTCCTAGTGGGGTGTGAGTGGAGCTTGGGAAGTTTTCTAGAGTTATGCAAACTCAAAGGTTTGCCACGAACTGAAATCCCGAGAGCCTCGCGTGGCTGTTGGGCTTGTGTGCAGTCTCCCACTAATTCGATCATATCTCTTTTATTGGGGGAGTCCAATCGACACGGTTTGTTGCATTGGAAAGTAGACTTGACATGCGGTTTATTGCATTGGAAAGTAGACTTGATTAGCTTTCCATCAAGTACTTGGGGGCCTCCAGAGCCTTGGGGAATTAAGAGTTATGGTCGATTCAATTTACCGGTCCGAACTGGTCCGAAGTGGTGGTCCGAAGTGATCCTTTATTTAAGCACATCACAAGCTTCTTGGTTCAGATGTCCAGAGGCTTGAACCCATCTTCATCCCATGTTGGTTCATATACTCCATCATTCCTAAGGACATTGAAACAAGAACTCAAAAGCATAGACTCGTTCAACATAAACTGATTACCCATTGTTATACAACCCATGCAATGTGCTCAATGATAGTTCAGAGGCAAATTATGGTCTCCTTGTAATTGGACCAACTATATCAAGTGTAGTTTCATTTGGAGATGAGTGAATGCTAGGAATGTCCTCATTACTGTGGCTCTCAGAAATATTGCTATCCTAGCAGTATTTTCATAGTATATTGAAGGCTCCAATTTTAGGCAGCAAAAGGAGTGCTAAAGATGGATTCATGAGCCTTGATCAGGATAATGTGCCTGAATCGGCAGTGTGCAGCATCCGGTAAATTATAAAGTCTTTGTTCATTTGCAGCTGTCCAATTTGATGCAGTCTTCCTTTTGATTACCCATTGTTATACAACCCATGCAATGTGCTCAATGATAGTTCAGAGGCAAATTATGGTTTATTGAGTAGCTTACGCAATAATATGATTCTGAATTAGACAAAATAGTATATTGCATTAGGCAAAATAGTATACTACATTAGGCAATAATATGATTTTGATTAGACAATAATATTTATTCTCAAATATGTTAGTTAGTGTATTTTCTTTCTTAATCAACCATTTTGGTTCTATTGATCAACTTTGTGGAATTCATTTGTAGGCTAATTTATGCAAAATCAACAAAAAATTATTCATTTTGCCTAATCAAAATGAAATTCTACCTACCATTGTAGATCTGTTAAACCTAGGGGAGATTAACCGACACTTGTGCGGAGATTAGATTGTATGCAATTGATCCCAGGAGGGTGAAGACTATCAAACATGTGCTTCCATCACGAGTCCCAGTGAGTGTCATTTTCTTCTTTTTTTATTCAGTGAATTGTTTTTTGCCTATCACATAACTCTATTGTTGCATAATCAGAACCATATAATTGCCTAATATAGAAAAGTAGTTGCATTCCTCATAAATATGAAATCAATAATGTGGTCCTAGAAATATGAATGTACTTTTTTTGGATTGAAAGCCATTCATCTTGTTATATATTCTGGTCATCATTACTAGTGTAATCTGATAGTAATGATGGATTAACTTCTGATCTAATATTTACTTGCCACTGCCATAATTTTAGCAAAAAATCAGCATATGCAATTAGGATGACATTTTACTGCTGTATGATTTTATTTTTTTTACAAATCATTTGATGTGATTTTTTGTGAATCTGAGATAATTCCAAGTGCTTGCTCTATGATCTCTAGCTTTTCTAGTTTCGCGCATCGTTGCCTAGGTGCACATAAACTTTTGTTTCAAGTGACTATAGGGCTATCTGTGTGATTATATTACCACACTGTTATGTACGAATTTGGGCACCCTGCACTACTTCCCAGACTCTGCTCCTTTTCGGGAACATCGATCATACCTTAGGTATGGATTTGGGTTGGGAACTGACTTTTGTTTCTCATTTGTTGGCCCAGGCTTGGTCTGTGGACAACTCTCTCCAATAGTTTCTCTTTCTCAGATCTTTTTCAGTACAAAGAACAAGAGCCCCACACTGGACATTATCATGGTCAGTCAGTGCATGATGATGTACTTAAAAGTGCATTGACCAATTTTTTTCGATATGCCACCTATGTGTGTCTTACTAGTTTTATCTAGAGCTGTTACCATGCATCGATTGATTGATACCCATACGTATTCGATAGCTGCAAAATCCAAATGCATGTTCATTACCAGTAGTTTAACTGTATTCAGTAGGCAATTAAATAATATCCAGTAAGCAGTTTAATAACAATGAATAAACAAGTTTCAAATGTTTGTCCTTTCAGTGTTGAAATCTGTAGCTATGGATCATGAAGTTTCTGTTCTTCAAGAAGAACCATTTTAATGCTACCTTGGGAGTGATTAGGGTAAGTATACTGCTGCAGATCACTACCTTATTAATGTAGAAGGTGCATATTTGATGTGTATAGAGATTTACACATAGCAAAGCTGCTATTATTTTTAGATAAGCAAAGTAGTTTTTTAGTTAGGCAAATTAATGTTATTTGTTAGGAAAAGTAGTGCCATTATTTTAGGCAAATTAGTGGCCTGTTGTTTATTTGTACTAGTAGTTTTTATTCTGTATATATGCCACATGCATGTGTATGCATTACATGTTCTGGTTTTTGGCTAGGATCTGATTTTAACTTTTCCAGGGGGCATACCCAGTGCGAAAGCTCCCACGCAAGGTGGGGTCTGGGGAAGGAAATTCCTAGACAGCCTTACCCTTGCAAAATTCTTTTTAAAATTCTGCAAAGAGGCTGGTTCAAACCCAGGACCTCCAGGCCACAAGTGGAGAGTCTTTACCACTCCGCCAGGTCCCTTACTGCTTTTTATACCTATAAAAATACAAAGATAGGCAATATTATAGATCTGATTAGGTAATAATATGTACTACTACTTGTCTGGGTATTATGATTCTCAAGTAGGCAATACTATGGTTTCTATTAGGCAATATTATAGATCTGATCAGGCAATAATATAGTTGTGATATAGGCAAATCTATGTTTCTCAGTTTTCTATGCAAAGACACCATCATTGCTACTAGGATACAGAAGTATATCATTTTTATTGATCATATAGCATCACCATGAGATCCGTTATTTGGTGTATTCTGTTAGCTTAACCCTGTTTTCTCTCATTAATAGTTGTTCGTGTCCATTTCTTTTTTTACTGTCGCTGCTGATGCCCTTGCTGTTTTTTACCTATAGACACAAAGATACATCCTTGCTGCGACAGCTCGTCGTTTCTCTTATTCTTCACCTTGTCTAGTGTATGTATGGACACAAATTAGGCAAAATATGATTCTCCATTAGACAACAATATGGTTCTGATTAGACAATGATATTGTTCTGAAATAGACAACTATGTTAGTATGGTGAAAACTACATAAGCGCTTGTACCAAACTACATAAGCTAATTTTAGTGTTTGCCTCTTTTTTTGTGCCTTTGTGTGCCAATGTAGCTTGTAAGATGCTTACTATTTAATGTTGATTTGTTTCCCTTTGTGCTTCACTTTCTAAAATTTTTAATAGATGATGAGTGTTGTCCCTGGTTAATGCTGACTATTTTTCATTTTCATAGGAAATTAGGAATGCAAAACTAATGTTCTTGTATAGGCAAATTATTACTGTCAATTAGGCAGAAGTAATGTTCTCCTTTTAGGCAAAGTAAAGTATAGGAAAATTCAATACTTTGCCAAATTTCTTGAACTCGTAGTTACCTGATTGTTTTACTGTTTTAATTCATTAGGTCATATTGAATTGATAATATTTGTTACTATATGTAATTAGGCTCGGTGATACTTTACTCTTGATACTAACTGAACTTGCTATTCTTATCACTAATCTAAGCTTTTCTTTCATCATTTCAGTCCCACAAAATGGTGTTTCGAACCTGATGTGCCTTTCTTTTCTCCAAGCTTCTTGAGTGAATCAGCACTATAACATGCTCTTCAACTTTAAAGCTTCTACCATTATTTTTTTGGATATGTCCCCTTTTTCTTGTAGTTTGGTGTTCGGTGGCCTCATAGTTCACCAGATCATCAACGTTAGCAGTGAAGTTGCAGCTCATTCATGTAGGGATGAAAACGAAAATGGTATCATTATTTTTATTATTGGTTAGGCAAATTACTACTCTTAGTTAGGCAATGTGCTATTCTTATATAGGCAAAGTAGTATTATTATCTAGGCAAATACTATTATTAGTTAGACAGTAATGTTCTTCGGTTTAATTTAGTAGACAAGGTATTATTCCTAGACATAGCAGCAGGTGCTTCATGTGTTGTTTAGATTAATATAACATAACCAAACTTAAGGGAACTAGCAGTACCAGCGCTATACGAGATCCATTGTTTCTGAATTCTGATAAAAACTAGTGGATATAGTAGCATTGCTGGAATTATTCTATGCGAGGAGCCACCTGTGAAAAAGCATGAAGCAAAAACAGTGATATTATTAAGCAATGTGTTACCATTTATTTTCCACATTGTCCACTATTTGGTGATGTCTTGCTTTCAGTAGTAGGTTAGAAGCAAACTATTAGCAATTGTACTGCCTTCAGAATTACATGATCTTACATCTGTTTTTTTATGTCGCCCTTTGTTACTGCCAGTTTTTTTTCAGTTCATCTTTTTTTTTCTAGTCAACCCTATATTTTGGTCTTATAGGGGCAATCTAATGTTTTATGTAGGCAAAATAATGCAAAAGCCTTATACCTCTGGTGCTTCTCTAATTATGCATTATGTTCTTCATTAAACACATTGCAGGTCATGAAGGGAAGCAAGTGTGCGGTCATCGTTGTTTGCAATCATCGTTGGTGAAGATCATTTTTGCTTGTGACAATGCATATACTACAGAATATCAAATTACTGTGTGCAGATTGGAATTAATTGTTTCCAAGATCCAAATTAATTATGATCATTGCCTCTGACAGGTCATATGGTTGTGCCCAGATAATGCAAATATTTGAAATTGTAATGGATGAAAGTTAAGAAAACCAGATCAGGATGCTTTTGTACAGAAAACTAAGAGCAAAATAGTTTGAAGTATAGATAAGGCTGCCAAAGAATTCGTGAGATGTTGCACGATCAGCGTGATATGCAGTTCATGTGCAGATTTGCATGCGTGCAGTTACAAGAATTTTTTTGGATAAATTATGTGCACGTTTGTGGAATAATTGCTTTTGTCTGGATTACGTTGGGTGGACAGTGGGCTGGCAGTAAATAGAAGGCCTGTGCGAGATTGGTTTCCTAAAATAGAAAGCTAATCTAATTGCTTCCCAGAACTATGCGGCCGCTCACCTAACGTACGGCCGGTCGTGCATTAGCCGCATCCAAAAAAAAGGCAAAATTTGGTCTGGGCACCGTTATTCGTCCAAATTGGCTAGAACACACCACCAACGGCGATATTTGTCAGGTACCATTATGAAATCAGGATACTTTGCAAGACACACCGCAAGTAATATAATATCAATTTTCATGATTTGATGAGAGAGAAAAAGCAAGTAAAGACCATTTTACCCTCGAATGAGTTGGGGCCCGCGTGTCAGCTCTATCGTCTTACCCGACCGTGGCTCTGATCTTCCCCCTCCTCGGCACCTCGCGCGCCTCCTCTCCCACCCCGCCTCCCCTTGCTGCGCCGCCACCCCCTCGATGTGCCGCCTGCTCCCTCCCTGCCCCCTCTGCTGCTCCTTCGTTGTACGAGGCGCTCACCGTCGTGCGGCCGGAGCCCGAGGCGTGTGGCCGCAACGGCGTCGATGTCGAATGGGGCGTGGCCTCCCCGACCGGCGACTTCGGCAGAGCGGGAGCGCCCGGAGCGACGGTGCGCTGCGAGGCGAGGTGGAGCAATGGTGCGCGGCGGCCCGGAGCGGAAGCGGGAGCGGCGAGGCGGCCACCTGTGCCTCGTCGAGCTCCGCGCCACGCGCCTCCACGCCGCCATGGAGTACGCCGGGCGGAACCTGGCGGAGCTCGCGCCGAGGGGAAGGGCCAGCGGCGGCAGCAGGCAGGTTGACGGGCAGCCGGCGGGTCGGCGAGGCGGACGGCGGTGGCGGGCAGCTCGAGCTCGCGTCGGCGGCGGTGGCGGCG
>OAMR01001297.1:74511-85331 GCA_900205405.1 Echinochloa crus-galli
CTGTCTCTTATACACATCTAGATGTGTATAAGAGACAGCTCAGGACAAGACTACACAAGTCTAATCCAAAGGCTCAATTTACTAAGGTACACAAACTAAGCAAAGATACTAATTAAGCTACTCAAGCTAACTAGTCACAAGATCACCACTTCTAGCTACACAAGCAAGAAGACAACTAGCAAGCTACACAAGCCAACTAATTGTAAGAGCAATTACACAAGCACAAGATATGTAAGAATATAAATACAATGCTTGTGATCAAGAAATGCAAACCACCGAGAAGAGTAGGCAAATAGACACAGTGATTTTTATCCCGAGGTTCACTTGTTTGCCACCAAGCTAATCCTCGTTGTGTCGACCAACACCTCGATAGTTCTTGGGCAAGGCTCTCAAGCCGCTGGCCACTCCTGGGCACACCAAGACACTACTTGCAAGTGTGGTAACTCAATGACACGCTCCATTAGTGTTGCTCTTCGCGATCCCCACGGGGTGAGCACAACCCCCCTCACAAATCCTTCTCCGGAGCACCGCACAATCTCCTTGCGTGCTTCAACGGAGCCTCAATCCACCAAGCCGTCTAGGAGGTGGCAACCTCCAAGAGTAACAAGCAAACCGGCTTGCAACACGAACACCTAGTGCCACTCGATGCAATCTCTCAAAGCAATGCACTAGACTCGTACTCACTCGCAATGGATTCGCAATCTCGCATGAACAAGTGAGTTAGTGGATTCCCAAGGCAGCACAACCAAGGGAAACACATTCCCAAGGTGCTCAACACCCTCCAAGGCCCGGGCACCCTTCTATTTATAGAGGGGAGGGGAAAACTAGCCATTACACACTTTTCCCGAGCTCTAACGGCTGCCTCAGACCGTCCGCGGTGCATTCTCGGACCGTCCGCCATTCAAAAAACTAGCCGTTGAGATCCAAACGGTCAAAAACTCGTCATCCGCGGACCGTCCGCAGTCATCCGCGGACCGTCCGACCCCCTGGATCTTGATCCCCCAAACCTTCTGGTAAAACCGTGCGAATTTGCGGACTGTTCCGCGGACTGTCCGCCCTATTCGCGGACCGTCAGTGGTCCGTTCGGACTTGTCCGAACTATCCGCGGACCGTCTGCAGTAACCGCGGACCGTCCACCACTCTATTTTCAGCACAGCCGACACTCGGTAAAACACCCATAACTTTTAGCTCCGATGTCCAAATTAGGTGATCTTGGACTCTATGGAAAGCTCATTCAGAGGGCTATCCACCCAAACTGAATTATTGACCCAAAACACTTTGGATCAAAGCAGAATTGTAAACCAAGATCACACTAAGCCATAACCATCAACCAAACTTCAACCCCTTTGCAAATGTGCCCACTCCATAAGTGTACCATCTTATGTGTGAGTGAGTTAGCATTTTCACTAACATTTCTCAAGGGGTTTTTCGCTCTCTCCGCTATGACACGGACTGTCCGACCCAAACCCACGTAGTCAGCACTTGTTTCAACAAGATTTTCAACAACGCCTTTCCCAATGTTAGTCGCCACTCGATCCTAGCAACATCGCAATGTTAGATCACTCAAGTGGCACTAGATGACCGATATGCAAACAAGTTTGCCCCTCTTGATAGTACGGCTATCTATCCTAAAGCCGGTCATAAACTTCTCTACTCTCCTATGACCGGTTAAATGAAATGCCTATTGGTTATACCTTTGCCTTGCGCATTCCATTCCACCTTTTCCAATGTTGATGCAACACATGCACCAACATCATCACGAATGATATGATCCACTTCATATCATCATGCGACTCATTGGTTCATCGATCTTGACTCCACTTGCTCTTCACCGTTGCAACGGTCCATCGGAGCCAAGTCATTGCTCAAGCATCCCGCCACGCTGACCAGCGCTTAGCCTCTAACTTGCCCTTCACACATGTAACCGGTTCATCAAACACAGTCTTGTCTTGATCTTCTCCACTCTAGTCACATGACTCCATGTCATGTCTCATATACAATGAGCTCCTTCATCACATAATTACCTTTGGACTAATCACGTGTGTATTTCACATAAACACATATTAGTCCACCTAAGTTGTCACTCAATTACCAAAACCAAACAAGGACCTTCAACCACAATGAACCAAAACATTACTATTGGGTCCAAAAAGGTGGATTGGGTGCGTTCGTTTCGTTTCTGGACCGAAACTGTGCATCGTTTCGTTACCCGCCCGAACTGGTGCATTAAATGCAACCCCGACATGGTTTTTTTGTACAGTAACAAAACTGACCAAAACACACCAAAACATCACTATTGCGTCCAAAATGGTGGATTGGGTGCGTTCGTTTCGTTTCAGTACCTAATGAAGGGACCTTGATGTCACCTAGAGGGGGGTGAATAGGTGAATCTGCAATTAACAAAAACTTTTTCCAAAGTCAGCATTGAAACCGGTCAGACCGGTTTCCTAAACCGGTCAGATCGGTTTCTGGCAGATACCCACAATAATGCAATTGACCCCCTCTACGAATTCTAGCACAAACCAAACTTGATATGTGGATCTTGTAGATGATTTCTAGCAGGTTTACTTAGTCCCTGCACACAAGTAGAGCACAACCAAGTAGATCAAAGCGGAAGCAAATATAAATGCTAGAATGGAACTTGTGAGGCAAACCAATTTGGAGAGACAAAGATTTGTTTCCCGAAGTTCGGATTCACCAATGCCACAAAAGCCATCACAAAGACAAGGTGAATCCTACTCTCCGTTGAGGGCCTACGAAAGGCGGGCTTATCCACTCCAAGCCACTTTCCTCGGTTCCACTAGCTTGTGGCCCTTTTCCACGAAGGAGGCAAGGCCGGCCTATACAAACGATCCACGGCTTACCACAAACACGGTAGCTCACCGGCGACGCCTAGCCGTCTAGGAGGCTTCACCTCCAAGAGTAACAAATGCTTCAAAGGTTGCTAGACTTCACCGCAAGTGCTCAAGCTATGGATTCACTCTTTGCTGTGGCAATTAGCTCTATCAAGCTTTCTCTAGCTCACACACAATATCTCTCTCAACCCAAATCCAAAGATATTGATAGAATCAATCAACTCTCACAAAGAGAGGTTTGGGGAGAGCTTGCTGGTGCTTGGGAAGGCTCTAGGCGTGCAAGGAAGGCAAGGGAACCAGCAGCCCTCAAAGGAGAGGGCCAAGGGGTATAAATACCCCAAACTCCCAAACTAGCCGTTATAGCCGTTGGAAACCGGTCAGACCAGTTTCCCAAACCGGTCAGACCGGTTTTCAAAGGAAACTAGCCGTTAGGGCTGTCAGAGGCCAAACCGGTCAGACCGGTTTCCCAAACCGGTCAGACCGGTTTTCAAAGGAAACTAGCCGTTAGGGCTGTCAGAGGCCAAACCGGTCAGACCGGTTTCCCAAACCGGTCAGACCGGTTTTCAAAGGAAACTAGCCGTTAGGGCTGTCAGAGGCCAAACCGGTCAGACCGGTTTCCCAAACCGGTCAGACCGGTTTTCAAAGGAAACTAGCCGTTAGGGCTGTCAGAGGCCAAACCGGTCAGACCGGTTTCCCAAACCGGTCAGACCGGTTTTCAAAGGAAACTAGCCGTTAGGGCTGTCAGAGGCCAAACCGGTCAGACCGGTTTCCCAAACCGGTCAGACCGGTTTGGGTCCTGACAGCACACTAACCCCAAACACTACACTCTCAAGGCTATCTCACAAGGGTTGATCTATTGAGCACTTTGGTGTCATCCCACAACTAAATGTTGCATCCCTCTTGATAGTACGGCATTCCTATACTCAAGAAATTAAATAGCAAATAAATCTTCCTCTTGAGCTTCTAAGTCTTCGATGATGCCATACATGATCATACTCACTTTGAGGGCTTCAACATTCTTTTCTTGCTTGAGCAAATCCAATCTTGAGCTAGGCTTAGAATTTCCAAGTGTATGGACCAATTCATAAGCCATTCCAATATATGATCAATAAAGAATTAGACGCATTGCATAGCTTCACTCGTAAGGCTTGATTAGTGCATAGAGATTAAACCATGATGCTAGTCTTCACCCTAGCAAAGTCCCTCGGCTACAAGACCAACTTGCCCTTCTCTTTGCTTGGTACCTGGACACTCCCATCTAGCTTAACTCTTTCACCATATCTAGCCACTTGAGATCCACTTTGTATTGCATCATCACTAAATCCACATTGAAATCCATTGCTTCAATTGATCTTGAAATATCTTCAATATTGTCTTGTATGTTGTCTTTGGTAAATAACTTGTCCATGAGCTTTCTTGCACTTGAGACCATATGTATGCTATAGTAATCATAGCCATGGATCAAGCTCAAAGAGATCCCAATTTCTCTGGTGCTTGGGAAGGCTTTGGACGACCATGGAAGGCAAATGAACCAGCAACCCTCAAATGAGAGGGCCAAGGGGTATAAATACTCCAATCCCAAAAACTAGCCGTTATACCCGAGGAAAACCGGTCAGACCGGTTTTCAAACCAAACTAGCCGTTGCACCTGTCAGAGCCCAAACCGGTCAGACCGGTTTCCCAAACCGGTCGAGGCAACACACTAAGTTTTCAAGGTGTTTTCCTCTCAAGGCTATCTCACATTGGTTGACCTATGAGCACTTTTGGTATTGTCAATCAACTAATGTTGCATCCCTCAGTACGGTATTCCTAAACTCAAGAAAATAAATAGCAAATAAATCTTTCACTTGAGCTTCCATGACTTGATACTTGCCATACTTGATCACTCTCAACTTTGAGGGCTTCAACATTCTTTTCTTGCTTGAGCAAATCCAACTTGAGCTAGGCTTAGAATTTCCAAGCATATGGACCAATTCATAAGCCATTCCAACATATGATGTAGAGAGAATTAGATGCATGCATAGCTTCACTCGTAAGGCTTGATTAGTGCATAGAGAACAAACTATGATGCTAGTCTTCACCCTAGCAAAGTCCCTCGGCTACAAGACCAACTTGCCCTTCTCTTTGCTTGGTACCTGGACACTGCCATCTAGCTCAATCCCTTTCACCGTATCTAACCACATTGAGATCCACTTTGTATTGCATCATCATGAATACCATGTTTAAATCCATGTCTTTGATTAGCTTGAAATATCTTCAATATTGCCTTGTATGTTGTCTTTGGTAAATAACTTGTCCATGAGCTTCCATGCACTTGAGACCACATGTATACCATAGTAATCATGTCACAATTTGATTCTAACCGTAGCCATGGATCAAGCCCAAAGAAATCCCAATTTCTAAATTAATTTATCCCAAAAACCTTTGGCAAGTATCTTCTAGGTGAGACCAAATAATTATGCATAAGCTCTTGTCTCTTTTGTCACTTTTGCTCACTTGTCATTATTAATCTTTTGATATCATGGGATCACCATCACTTGTTTGCTTTCATATCATTTGTACCAACAATGAGCTCTCATTCTTCAATATATATGTTTCATGAATATCCATAAGAATAAAACCCTGCTCATATTCTTAAACAAACAAGTTAAATCACAAATCATGTTGTCATCAAAAATCACCAAAACATTTAAGTGCCTAGATGCACTTTCACCTAAACTGTTCATCGTTTCATTACCGGCCCGAACGGGTGCATTAAATGCAACCCCGGCATGGTTTTTTGCATAGTAACGAAACTGACTAAAATGAACCAAAACATCACTATTGGGTCCAAAAAGGAGGATTGGGTGCGTTCGTTTCGTTACCGGCGCGAACCGGTGCATTAAATGCAACCCAGCATGGTTTTTTGCATTGTAACGAAACTAACCAAAACGAACCAAAACATAACTATGAGGATCCAAAAAGGTGGATTGGGTGCGTTAGTTTCGTTTCTTGACCAAAACTGTGCATCGTTTCGTTACCGGCCCGAATCGGTGCATTAAATGCACCCCGGCATGGTTTTTTGCACAGTAGCGAAACTGACCAAAACGAACCAAAACATAACTACGAGGATCCAAAAAGGTGGATTGGGTGCGTTCGTTGCGTTTCTGGACCGAAACTGTGCATCATTTTGTTACCGGCCCGAACCGGTGCATTAAATGCAACCCCGGCCTGGTTTTTTGCATAGTAATGAAACTGACCAAAACGAACCAAAACTCACTATGAGGATCTAAAAAGGTGGATTGGGTGCATTCTTTTCGTTTCTGGACCGAAACTGTGCATCGTTTCGTTACCGGCCCGAACCGGTGCATTAAATGCACCCCGGCATGTTTTTTGGCACAGTAACGAAACTGACCAAAACGAACCAAATCATAACTATGAGGATCCAAAAAGGTGGATTGGGTGTGTTCGTTTCGTTTCTGGACCGAAATTGTGCATCGTTTCGTTACCGGCCCGAACCGGTGCATTAAATACAACCCCGGCATGGTTTTTTGCATAGTAACGAAACTGACCAAAACGAACCAAAACATAACTATGAGGATCCAAAAAGGTGGATTGGGTGCGTTAGTTTCGTTTCTGGACCAAAACTGTGCATCGTTTCGATACCGGCCCGAACCGGTGCATTAAATGCACCCCGACATGGTTTTTTTGCACAGTAACGAAACTGACCAAAACGAACCAAAACATCACTATTGCGTCCACAATGGTGGATTTGCTATGTTTGTTTCATTTCCGGCCCGAACCGGTGCTTTAATCCAACCCAGGTATGTTTTTTTGCATAGTAACGAAACTGACCAAAATGAACCAAAACATCACTATGAGGATCCAAAAAGGTGGATTGGGTGCGTTCGTTTCGTTTTTGGACCGAAACTGTGCATCGTTTCGATACCAGCCCGAACCGGTGCATTAAATGCACCCCGGCATGGTTTTTTCAACAGTAACGAAACAGACCAAAACGAACCAAAACATAACTATGAGGATCCAAAAAGGTGGATTGGGTGCGTTCGTTTCGTTTCTGGACCGAAATTGTGCATCGTTTTGTTACCGGCCTGAACCGGTGCATTAAATGCAACCCCGGCATGGTTTTTTTGCACAGTAAAGAAACTGACCAAAACGAACTAAAACTTCGCTATGAGGATCCAAAAAGGTGGATTGGGTGTGTTCGTTTCGTTTCTGGACCGAAACTGTGCATCGTTTTGTTACCGGCCCGAACCGGTGCATTAAATGCACCCCGGCATGGTTTTTTGCACAGTAACGAAACTGACCAAAACGAACCAAAACATAACTATGAGGATCCAAAAAGGTGGATTGGGTGCATTCGTTTTGTTTCTGGACCGAAACTGTGCATCGTTTTGTTACCGGCCGGAACTGGTGCATTAAATGCAACCCCGGTATGGTTTTTTGCATAGTAACGAAACTGACCAAAACGAACCAAAACATAACTATGAGGATCCAAAAAGGTGGATTGGGTGCGTTCGTTTCGTTTCTGGACCGAAACTATGCATCGTTTTGTTACCGGCCTGAACCGCTGCATTAAATGCAACCCGGGCATGGTTTTTTGCATAGTAACGAAACTGACCAAAACGAACCAAAACATCACTATGAGGATCCAAAAAGGTGGATTGGGTGCGTTTGTTTCGTTTTTGGACCGAAACTGTGCATCGTTTTGTTACCGGCCCGAACCGGTGCATTAAATGCAACCCCGGCCTGGTTTTTTGCATAGTAACGAAACTGACCAAAACGAACCAAAACATCACTATGAGGATCCAAAAAGGTGGATTGGGTGCGTTCGTTTCGTTTCTGGACCGAAACTGTGCATCGTTTTGTTACCGGCCTGAACCGGTGCATTAAATGCAACCCCGGCATGGTTTTTTGCATAGTAACGAAACTGACCAAAACGAACCAAAACATCACTATGAGGATCCAAAAAGGTGGATTGGGTGCGTTCGTTTCGTTTCTGGACCGAAACTGTGCATCGTTTCGTTACTGGCGCGAACCGGTGCATTTAATGCAACCCCGGCATGGTTTTTGCATTGTAACGAAACTGTCCAAAACGAACCAAAACATAACTATGAGGATCCAAAAAGGTGGATCCAAAACTAACGCACCCAATCCACTTTTTTGGCCCAATAGTGATGTTTAGGTTCGTTTTGGTCAGTTTCGTTACTGTGCAAAAAACCATGCTCGGTAGCATTTAATGCACTGATTCTGGCCGGAACCGAAACGATGCTCCGATTCGGGCCAGAAACGAAACGAACGCACCCAATCCACTTTTTTGGCCCAATAGTGATGTTTAGGTTCGTTTCGGTCAGTTTCGTAACTATGCAAAAAACTATGCTCGGTAGCATTCAATGCACTGATTCTGGCCGGAACCGAAACGTTGCTCCGATTCGGGATAAAAACGAAACGAACGCACCCAATCCAATTTTTTTGGACCCAATAGTGATGTTTAGGTTTGTTTCGGTCAGTTTCGTTACTGTGCAAAAAACCATGCTCGGTAGCATTTAATGACCCGATTCGGGTCGGAACCGAAACGATGCACCGATTCGAGCCAGAAACGAAACGAACGCACCCACACTTTTTTTGGACCCAATAGTGATGTTTAGGTTCATTTCGGTCAGTTTCGTTGCTGTGCAAAAAACCATGCTCGGTAGCATTTAATGCACTGATTTTGGCCGGAACCGAAACGTTGCTCCGATTCGGGCCAGAAACGAAACGAATGCACCCAATCCACTTTTTGGACCCAATAGTGATGTTTAGGATCGTTTCGGTCAGTTTCGTTACTGTGCAAGAAACCATGCTCGGTAGCATTTAATGACCTGATTCGGGTCGGAACCGAACCGACGCACCGATTCGAGCCAGAAACGAAACGAACGTCCCCAATCCACATTTTTGGACCCAATAGTGATGTTTAGGTTCGTTTCGGTCAGTTTCGTTACTGTGCAAGAAACCATGCTCGGTAGCATTTAATGCACTGATTCTGGCCGGAACCGAAACGATGCTCCGATTCAGGCCAGAAACGAAACGAACGTACCCAATCCACATTTTTGGACCCAATAGTGATGTTTAGGTTCGTTTCGGTCAGTTTCGTTACTGTGCAAGAAACCATGCTCGGTAGCATTTAATGCACTGATTCTGGCAGGAACCGAAACGATGCTCTGTTTCGGGAAAGAAACGAAACGAACGCACCCAAACCACTTTTTTGAACCCAATAGTGATGTTTAGGTTCGTTTCGGTCAGTTTCGTTACTGTGCAAAAAACCATGCTCGGTAGCATTTAATGCACTGATTCTGGCCGGAACCGAAACGATGCTCCGATTCGGGCCAGAAACGAAACGAACGCACCCAATCCACGTTTTGGGAGCCAATAGTGATGTTTAGGTTCGTTTCGGTCAGTTTCGTTACTGTGCAAAAAACCATGCTCGGTAGCATTTAATGCACTGATTCTGGCCGGAACCGAAACGATGCTCCGATTCGGGCCAGAAACGAAACGAACGCACCCAATCCACGTTTTGGGAGCCAATAGTGATGTTTAGGTTCGTTTCGGTCAGTTTCGTTACTGTGCAAAAAACCATGCTCGGTAGCATTTAATGCACTGATTCTGGCCGGAACCGAAACGATGCTCCGATTCGGGCCAGAAACGAAACGAACGCACCCAATCCACGTTTTGGGAGCCAATAGTGATGTTTAGGTTCGTTTCGGTCAGTTTCGTTACTGTGCAAAAAACCATGCTCGGTAGCATTTAATGCACTGATTCTGGCCGGAACCGAAACGATGCTCCGATTCGGGCCAGAAACGAAACGAACGCACCCAATCCACGTTTTGGGAGCCAATAGTGATGTTTAGGTTCGTTTCGGTCAGTTTCGTTACTGTGCAAAAAACCATGCTCGGTAGCATTTAATGCACTGATTCTGGCCGGAACCGAAACGATGCTCTGATTCGGGCCAGAAACGAAACGAACGCACCCAATCCACTTTTTTGGACCCAATAGTGATGTTTAGGTTCGTTTCGGTCAGTTTCGTTACTGTGCAAAAAACCATGCTTGGTAGCACTTAATGACCCGATTCGGGTCGGAACCGAAACGATGCACCGATTCGAGCCAGAAACGAAACGAACGCACCCAATCCACTTTTTTGGACCCAATAGTGATGTTTAGGTTCGTTTCGGCCAGTTTCGGTACTGTGGAAAAAACTATGCTCGGTAGCATTTAATGACCTGATTCGGGTCGGAACCGAAACGACGCACCGATTCGAGCCAGAAACGAAAC
Source organism: Echinochloa crus-galli (assembly GCA_900205405.1). NCBI lineage: Eukaryota > Viridiplantae > Streptophyta > Magnoliopsida > Poales > Poaceae > Echinochloa > Echinochloa crus-galli. Next base: position 84,671 of record OAMR01001297.1, read on the forward strand.
GAACGCACCCAATCCACTTTTTTGGACCCAATAGTGATGTTTAGGTTCGTTTCGGTCAGTTTTGTTACTGTGCAAAAAACAATGCTCGGTAGCATTTAATGCACTCATTCTGGCAGGAACCAAAACGATGCTCCAATTCGGGCCAGAAATGAGAGGAACGCACCAAATCCACATTTTTTGGACCCAATATTAATGTTTAGGTTCGTTTCGGTCAGTTTCGGTACTGTGCAAAAAACTATGCTCGGTAGCATTTAATGACCTGATTCGGGTCGGAACCGAAACGACGCACCGATTCGAGCCAGAAACGAAACGAACGCACCCAATCAGATTTTTTGGACCCAATAGTGATGTTTAGGTTTGTTTCGGTCAGTTTTGTTACTGTGCAAAAAACCATGCTCGGTAGCATTTAATGACCTGATTCGGGTCGGAACCGAAACGATGCACCGATTCGAGCCAGAAATGAAACGAACGCACCCAATCCACTTTTTTGGACCCAATAGTGATGTTTAGGTTCGTTTCGGTCAGTTTCGTTACTGTGCAAAAAACCATGCTCGGTAGCATTTAATGCATTGATTATGGCCAGAATCGAAACGATGCTCCGATTCGGGCCAGAAATGAAACGAACGCACCAAATCCACTTTTTTGGACCCAATAGTGATGT
>OAMR01000385.1:24796-57235 GCA_900205405.1 Echinochloa crus-galli
GGGGGGGAGTAAAGGAGTTTACCGGAAGAGGTTTGCCCTGGTTCTTCCGGCTGGACTTCGATTTCACCTGCTTGGGTGGAGGTGGCTTGCTTGTGAAGGCAGCAGCTGTATCAGTGCGCCAGCTTTGGTCATCAATGTCACCCCACGACGGATTTGAGCTTGGTCGGCGCCTCGGCCCGGGCGGTAGGTTGGGATGACCCAAAGCGGAGTAACTCGGTCAGCGGCCTCCGAGCAAAAGCCGCTCCGACCACCGTGGGAGGGGCCCACTTCTCCTCCCGTCTTCTCTACTCCTGCCGATAATGGGGCTTCTGGTGCCTCGAAGTCATCGTCGTCGTCGTCTTCAATGTCACCCCAGTCCACCCGCTCTGGGCTGGGGGAGGTCACCGAGATATCCACCAAGCCGACGGCGGGAGCGAGGTCTGCAGATCTAGGTGCGGTGGTAGGGGGAAAATAGGACAGGGGGTGGTAAAGGGGTGGCGGGTAGCGCTCAGAGCTGGGGAGGTTGGGGCTCGGATGGTTGGGGCTGTCTTGGCTGGGGAGGTGGCCGCCACGGAGGGGGAGGTGGCTCACTCATCTCGTGCGGCCAAGCTACAGTAGTGGTCTTGACTCTTGACACTATACGCTGAGACTGAGTGGCGCCGTATGAACCAGAGCATACGGGATGTAATGGCTCGCCGCAAAGCCAAGACAACCAGAGTGATGGATGTCGGTGCCACTGGGGACCGGGGATTTACTCAAAACATAAACATGGATGCAAAGTGTTTTGAAGGCATGGAAGGTTTGGTTGATAAATGCAGCAAGTCCCTGGAAGTCATCGAGGAGACGCTGTGGCCATGTGTTCGCTGCTATTGGCTGTGTTTAGTTTCCAAATTTTCTCTCTCCAAACTTCACTATTCACCTATCACATCAAATCTCTCTCATCATGTATGGAGCACTAAACGTGGGTAAATAAAAAAACTACTTGCATGGTTTTGATGTACACGACGAGACAAATCTTTTGAGTCTAGTTAGGTCATGATAGGACAATGTTTACCACAGACAAACGAAAAGTGCTACGGTACGCTACAGTGTCCGATGTGACTTTTTCATCCATTTTCATCTTTTTCTAAGGAACTAAACACACCCATTGTAAACCAAAGTTTTCACGTCGTCTCGTGCTGATGCACAATATATGCCACGGTCTTAATCTTGCACTCTCGGGGGCCAAGAAGCTAGTGGCGCACACTTGATGGTTTTAAATAGCCTTAGATCTAGCTGGCCAGATCACTCATAAGTGGACGGGGATAACTATGCGTGTGCGAATCATGGGTCACATGCTCAAAGCATATAAAAATTGTGCTCAGCCGAATATTTTTATGAACAAAAAACAAATACAGTAGGTGATACTATTTCAGACACCACATGACTTGTAAAACATAACTTTGCGGTTTCTTAAAAAATATGTAACTATAGCCTATAGAAAAACATTTTAAATTAAACTACTTTTTTCAGTATAAATCTATATGCGTATCATCTTCGAATATCCAAATTTGTACTTTACGCAACTGTAAAAAGTTTCTTTATTTCATGACGTTTTAGAGAAGATTTTAGTCAAACATTAAAAATATAAATCATGAATAAATTTTAATTCGTTAAGTTTGGAAATGTGAAAACTATATAAATAGATTTGTCTTAAAAAATATTTTTATAAAAGTATACATATATTATTTTTATTTTTATAAAAATAAGAAGTCAAAGTTACGTTTTGAATACTGTGTCGTTGTCCTAAACATCATCTAATCTAATACCACTGGATCTCCTTAGCTAGCTACTCTACTTCCAGCAATAAACAGCACAACATATATTTTCACTAGTTTTTCTTTTTTTTCTTTAATTTTGATAAAATTTGGTAATAGCACTATCCCACTACTTTCAAAACTTGGTAGCCTATGTGTGGAACTGTATTTTAATACGGACTATTGTATGTTCACATCTCGGTCAAATATACACGTGGGTAAATACGAGCGAAGACGGAGGAAAGGTCCAATACGCACGTGGGTAGAAAGAGGGAAATTTGGGGAAAAAAAGAGGATAGGGCAGAGAGGCAAATCGGGCCAACTACTACCAGACCTGAGACCGGCAGGCGCACACGGTATTATCGAATTAAAATAAAACGAAAATAAACGGTGTGAAACCAACCCAAATAATGCCGCAGCAATCCATCTTCTTCGTCTTCCCCATAGCAATTCCCGCCTGCCCATCTTTATTTATCCGTCAGCCAGATTCCCACCCAAATCAAGCGAAGCGACGAGGACGAGTAGTTGAGGTCTCCCTCTCCTCCGGGCACCGCGGGAAGGCAGGAAGATGGCCATGGACGCAGCGGCGGAGGTGGACCACCTCGCCGCCGAGAGGGCCGCCGCGGGCTTCGACGTCGAGGCGATGAAGGTCGCGTGGGCTGGCTCGCGGCACGCCGTCGACGTCGCCGACCGCATGGCCCGGCTCGTCGCGTCCGACCCTGTAATTCCTCGATCCCGCTTCTTCTTCTTCTTCCCCGATCCCCAATCCCGCCTCCGCTTCGGTTGCTTGCTTGCTGCATCTGTCCAGCTCGTCAATTGGCCCCGACAGAGATTTTGTCCCCCAACTTTTCAGCTTCATTCACTTAGTTGACTACCATGGAATCCATGCTTTGCTTTTTTCCGCTCCCCCGAACTAATTCCAACTTTCTTTCCTATTGCTTTTTGCTTCTGATTTCCCATATTCTCTCTGTGCTAAAGGGAAAAAAAAAGCAAATGAACGGATTTCGAATACCACGGTTGACCAGCTCAATTAGGCCTTGAAGGCGTCACCTCACTCGCTTTTCCTTATATTATTAGGATTTATGAATATTCTTAGCTCCACTGCTGACTACCAATTGTTTTCTGTGGTCACCTCACGGTGCTGACTCGGACCATAAGCTTTTGTGTTCACAGTAACAAGTGTGTTTGCTTATTCTAGCATACATGATTTCTTTCCGGTTTCAAATTGGATACCACCATGTGCGTGGCTGTAAAACTGTTTCGTTCAAAGATTGTTATTATAAAAAAGCTAAAGATTGTTCAATGCTGGTATTGAACCAAACAAACGCCCAGCCTTTGGTTCTCTAATGTGTGAGCTCGAGATAAGATATTGCATCAAGATATATACTGCTTCAGATTGCAATTATTAAATTCCCTTATGGACAAGTTTTCACTTACATTATCAACTGCTTAATACATAGGTGTTCTGCAAGGACAACAGGACCATGCTCTCCAGGAAAGACCTGTTCAAAGACACTCTAAGAAAAGCAGCCCATGCGTGGAAGAGAATTGTCGAGCTACGTCTTACAGGTCCCAAGTCAACTCATGGATTCCATTACCAACCAAAGATCTATCAAGCCATTGTTCTATATACAACAGTGGTAACTGATGCTCTACACCTTCTTTTGTTGTGAATTGACAGAGGAGGAAGCAAGCCTGCTGAGGCTATATGTTGATCAGCCTGGTTATGTTGATCTGCATTGGGTACGACTATCAATTCTTTATTGCATCAAAACACATTCTGATCATACCACGATTAAGCCATTGTTTCCCATGCTGTGCGCTAATGTCTTCTGGAGTTAGTACATCAACATATTGTTCTTCCTACTATTATTCTTTGGTTGCCCTAAAAAAAAGTATTACTCTTGGGTTTCTGTCAAAATCAGGGCCTTCATTTCAATAACAAACAAAGAATAAGGTTCACGCCATCGGATAACAGATATTTTCTTTGTACAAGCTTCTTCTATATTGTTAACTTACAAAAACTATGCCATCTTGCAGGGCATGTTCGTTCCTGCTATAAAAGGGCAAGCAACTGAGGAGCAGCAGAAGAAGTGGTTACTTTCCTCGATCCCGCTTCTTCTTCCCCGATCCCCAATCCCGCCTCCGCTTCGGTTGCTTGCTTGCTGCATCTGTCCAGCTCGTCAATTGGCCCCGACAGAGATTTTGTCCCCCAACTTTTCAGCTTCATTCACTTAGTTGACTACCATGGAATCCATGCTTTGCTTTTTCCCGCTCCCCCGAACTAATTCCAACTTTCTTTCCTATTGCTTTTTGCTTCTGATTTCCCATATTCTCTCTGTGCTAAAGGGAAAAAAAAAGCAAATGAACGGATTTCGAATACCACGGTTGACCAGCTCAATTAGGCCTTGAAGGCGTCACCTCACTCGCTTTTCCTTATATTATTAGGATTTATGAATATTCTTAGCTCCACTGCTGACTACCAATTGTTTGCTGTGGTCACCTCACGGTGCTGACTGCCTGACTCGGACCATAAGCTTTTGTCTGTAACAAGCATGTTTGCTTATTCTAGCATACGTGATTTCTTTCCAGTTTCAAATTGGATACCACCATGTGCGTGGCTGTAAAACTGTTTCGTTCAAAGAATGTTATTATAAAAAAGCTAAAGATTGTTCAATGCTGGTATTGAACCAAACAAACGCCCAGCCTTTGGTTCTCTAATGTGTGCGCTCAAGATAAGATATTGCATCAAGATATATACTGCTTCAGATTGCAATTATTAAATTCCCTTCTGGACAAGTTTTCACTTACATTTGCACCTGCTTAATACATAGGTGTTCCGCAAGGACAACAGGACCATGCTCTCTAGGAAGGACTTGTTCAAGGACACACTAAGAAAAGCAGCCCATGCATGGAAGCGAATTGTCGAGCTACGTCTTACAGGTCCCAAGTCAACTCATGGATTCCATTACCAATCAAAGATCTATCAAGCCAGCCATTGTTCTATATACAACAGTGGTAACTGATGCTCTACACCTTCTTTTGTTGTGAATTGACAGAGGAGGAAGCAAGCCTGCTGAGGCTATATGTTGATCAGCCTGGTTATGTTGATCTGCATTGGGTACGACTATCAATTCTTTATTGCATCAAAACACATTCTGATCATACCACGATTAAGCCATTGTTTCCCATGCTGTGCGCTAATGTCTTCTGGAGTTAGTACATCAACATATTGTTCTTCCTACTATTATTCTTTGGTTGCCCTAAAAAAAAGTATTACTCTTGGGTTTCTGTCAAAATCAGGGCCTTCATTTCAATAACAAACAAAGAATAAGGTTCACGCCATCGGATAACAGATATTTTCTTTGTACAAGCTTCTTCTATATTGTTAACTTACAAAAACTATGCCATCTTGCAGGGCATGTTCGTTCCTGCTATAAAAGGGCAAGCAACTGAGGAGCAGCAGAAGAAGTGGTTACCACTGGCTCACAAGTTCCAAATAATTGGGTGCTATGCTCAGACTGAACTTGGTCATGGCTCAAACGTTCAGGGCCTTGAAACAACTGCTACATTTGACCCAAAGACTGATGAATTTGTTATCCACAGTCCAACGCTGACCTCCAGCAAAGTAAAGTTTTCATGAATAATTTTCTTATATTGATTTATTTACAACATTTATTATTTTCTTTTCCTCTTTCAGTGTTATGTTAGCCATATATATCTTCTTCAGATCTTTTTGCACAATTAGTTACATGTTTCTTCATGTTGTCAGTGGTGGCCTGGTGGCTTGGGGAAAGCTTCCACTCATGCAGTGGTGTACGCTAGGTTGATAACTGAAGGAAAGGACTATGGCATACATGGTAAGAGTGTTTTTGCTTTTTGGTTACCTTTAAGCGCACTTTTTTGTTGTGACTTACGCATGTCTGTGTTCCAGGTTTCATTGTGCAACTGCGAAGCTTAGAGGACCACTCCCCGCTTCCTGGTGTTACCCTTGGTGACATTGGTGGAAAATTTGGTAGCGGTGCATACAACAGTATGGACAATGGTGTTCTGCGATTTGACCATGTGCGCATCCCAAGGGATCAAATGTTGATGAGGTTTGTCCATTAGGTTACTGTACCTCGTTCTTGCACTTTATTGATTCTTCTTTTTTTTCAGCCTAACCCTCTTCAAACTTGACATTATTACCTTTTCTTTCTAGGCTTTCACAAGTTACAAGGGAGGGGAAATATGTTCATTCAAATGTTCCAAAGCAGCTGCTTTATGGGACAATGGTTTATGTTCGTCAGTCAATTGTCGCAGATGCTTCTAAGGCTTTGTCCCGTGCTGTTTGCATTGCTGTACGATACAGCGCCATCCGAAAGCAGTTTGGCTCTCAAGATGGTGGCCCTGAGAACCAGGTGTGTTTATACTGAGCCTTTTGTATAATCATTTATTCATTTTCTCTGTTAATCTCTGAAGAAATTTGCTATAATAATATGCTACTCTGCTCAACTAGAAATTAAACTGAAAGTATGAAATAAATATTAAACGAGAACTATGGACCAGGCAAGCATCAAAGGCAATTGGACACCAAGATCTGGTTGGCAGTAATAATTTGCTGACTGTTGACACGTGATTATAGCTGTGCTGATATTTACCTCAAATACCACTTGCACTGTCGTAAGATTAAGCAGCTCAGTTGGTGCTGATTGATTTTGACTTGTATTTTGCAACTGCGTGGATAAATTATCCATAGCCCTCTTTAGGTTTCCAAAGCTATTAGCTATGTCTACCTGTGGCTGGCCAGTATACGGTGCTGATTCTTCATTAGATTCATGTCTGTGAAGCATTCATGATACATTTATTGTCATTTACATATTTTTGAATAGCCGCCATATGACAACCATTTTCACATTAACTGCCCAGTGTTATTGCCTATGCTTAACATCGATTAATTCATCTTTTGCCTACCACAACAGGTGACTAATGCATTCAAACTGGTTTCAGATTCTTAATTACAGGACTCAACAAAGCAGACTCTTTCCATTGCTGGCTTCAGCATATGCATTTAGATTCGTGGGTGATTGGCTAAAGTGGCTATACATGGATGTCACTCAGAAACTGGAAGCAAAAGACTACTCAACACTGCAAGAAGCTCATGCCTGCACTGCTGGTTTGAAGGCCGTGACAACATCTGCAACAGCTGTGCGTATAATTAATTAATTTCAGTAATGTTTATTGCTGTTCCACCTTTAATCGCTTATTGGTTGTACTTGATAGGGTATATTCATTTGCCTTTTTTGGCTCTACTGTCCAGTTAGTTTGAAGTGGAGTTGAATTAATATTGATTATTCTCAAGCAGTATAATAGTGGTTTGTACAAGCCTTCATGCTACCAAATGGGAAAATATTGCATTTATCACTTGTTAGGTATTTGTAGCTCATATAAGCTGGGACCATGTACCCAAACTGTCACTCGATATGAAAATTTCTTGCCGATTTACCTGTATTCCAAAGCTCCACTATATTTCTCAACAGAATAAATTCTGGTCTGATGTTCGAGCCATATGCATGTTCTAATGGTCTAGTCAGTATGTTTAACAAAGGACTTTTGATAGTTCATTATGCTTATGACAACCCCTCTCTGTTATGCAGGATGCGATTGAAGAATGCAGAAAGCTCTGTGGTGGACATGGTTACTTGAACAGCAGTGGGCTTCCTGAATTGTTTGCCGTCTATGTTCCTGCTTGCACTTACGAAGGAGACAATGTTGTGCTGCTTTTGCAGGTTTGTATGGTTCTGATGATACTAATCAACAATCATGGTTTTGGCTACTTTTTTTGCTTGAGTATGCATGGCATATTATATACCATAGAAGCTGTTTTTTCGCTTTTCATCTAGTCCATTTGGTGAATGTTATAGTAATAGGCAGCCTTTGATGGTACATGCAGGTTGCAAGGATTCTAATGAAGACTGTATCTCAATTGGCCTCTGGAAAACAACCTGTTGGTACAATGGCTTACATGGGCAAAGTACAACATCTGATGCAATGCAAGTGTGTTGTCAACACAGGTACTCATCTAGGCTGACTCATTATTATTGTACAAGTATATTTGATATCTACTCCAGGCCTTTGTGGATGCATTGATGATGGTAATAGCTCATGTTTGATGATTCTCAACAGCCGAAGATTGGCTTAATCCTGTTGCCATACAAGAGGCATTTGAAGCTAGGGCTCTGAGGATGGCGGTAAACTGTGCCCAGAACATAGGCCAAGCATCAAACCAAGAAGAAGGTAGTATTTACATGAGCCAATGTGGCTTTCTTTATTTTTTACTGAATTGTAGTTGCTAAATTCTCTTTGGGAATCAACTATACTAATGGTGATTGTGTGCCTTACAGGCTTCTATGAGCGGTCCCCAGATTTGCTTGAGGCTGCAGTAGCTCACATCCAGCTGATCATTGTAACCAAGTGAGTTTTAATTCTTCAACCTTTTTGATGAAGTGTGTGCTGTAACTTCCATGGTCTCTTAAAAAAAAGTGATGATTCATTTGAACTCTTCCTTGTGGTGTTAGGTTCATCGAAAAGGTACAGCAGGACATTCCTGGACATGGAGTGAAGGAACAGCTCCAGAACCTATGCAACGTTTATGCCCTCTACATTCTTCACAAGCACCTGGGTGACTTCCTGGCAACTGGGTGCATCACACCCAAGCAGGGAGCACTGGCAAACGAGCAGCTGGGCAAGCTTTACGCACAAGTATGCTGGGCTCTGTTTCCTCTGCTAGTAGCATTATGATGAACTATGAAGTGTAAGTTTCTGATGGATGGTGGTCTGCAACAGGTGCGTCCAAATGCTGTTGCGCTGGTGGATGCGTTCAACTACACGGACCACTACCTGGGGTCGGTGCTTGGGCGGTATGATGGGAACGTGTACCCGGCGCTGTACGAGGAGGCGTGGAAGGACCCTCTGAACGAGACGGTGGTGCCGGAGGGGTACCACGAATACCTCCGCCCCTTGCTCAAGCAGCAGCTCAAGATCTCCAGGCTCTGATCTGATTGGCCACCTCCACAAATTCACAATGGTGGTGACGTTCTCGGAGAAACAACCCCCTCGTCATGGATGAATGAATGTGTTAAACAATCTATTCTATTGTTGTCAAAGCCAAGAAAGAGGCATATATTAGATGCTTCCTTAAGTGCGGATGATATAAGAGGTACATTCAATTAATAAAGAGCGAGTGGGAGATTTAGCATGTCTCCAATGTTGCTAAGTATTGTACGTAGTGCAAGTAGTGGAATGGATATATACAAGTGCATGTACGGTGAGCTGATGAAGTTCAATTTATTTATACTAAAAGTATAACAGAAAGTGGTGACTTGTTGAAGTTACCTTTGGCTGTTTGATTGTAGTTCTTGTGCATGGACGCATGGTAGCCTAATATGAACGTTGAATCATTTGGAATAAGATGTGTCGTGCCATGGATTGATCAGAGCGTCCATGGATCCAGCTTGTAGCCTATCTGGCCCGTTCTTCGTTTTGCATCTGAAACAGCAGATGAGTAGACGAGGATTGTGAGGTGCAATCTTGTAACGTCATTAACGCTGATCGCAATCTTGTAACGGCACTAACGCTGATCTATTCTTGTGGCACTCTTTCGACTTCAGTCTCTCGGTTCTTTCTGCTGCTAGAAGGTTGCTGATCCGCTAAGCGGAATCAGCATCACTGAAGAAATTAGCATTACATTGTTCCGTTATTGGTTCAGTCGTAAGGATGGTGAAAGCCTGAAACTAGGATACCTCCTAGTACTTTCAGAACAAAGACACACAGTAAACTAGTTTCTTCAAGGTTGCTGATCTGACCAAGTTTGCAATTTTCTATCGTTCTGCAGAAATTCAAAAGGGTTTCTTCAAGCCTGCGCTCGTTTTGGCTTGTGTGAGGCGCGTCTGGTGACACTGAACTTCAAGTTCACGTTGGTGGAGGCGCCAGCAGCCCAGCATCAGCATTTGGCACTGGAAACGGAAGCCGAGCTGAAATGGAATGATCTAGTTCTGCGCAGAGGGCCATCACATAAATGATATAGAAAAGGCGAAGTTCATTAAAGTCTGATTGTCACATTTGATGTATCAGCAGCCACATGCAAAGTAAGGAGCAACATCTATTTATCACCCAATAGAGATCAAGATGGTAGCTACAATGTACAATCACTGTTACTATGCAAAATCGAAGCATTGCTTTTACATCATTCTTTCAGCAATTTCAAGTTCTGAAACTAAAAGGACGATTCAACACATTCGTCATCAACAGAACGCATCAACCCTAAGTACTTGCTGAGTTTTCTGAAGCTATCAGGACAAAAGAAGTACAGCCAATTCTCAACTCAATAGTATCCGAAGCAGAGTGATATTTTTTATTCCGAAGAGACGAAAATATCCATAGCAGCGACAGTTCTGACTCTGTAGAGATGAAAAGTGATGTTGCCCGAAGCTTTGCTCCGATACTCCTCTACAGTGCATCAAGATTCGGATACACTAATGCCTGGGCAGCTGAATTCATAAGGGAACAAGGAAAACAGTGAAACAGTTAGGCAGCATGTATAGCTTATACATTTTTCGAGGTAGTTCAAAAGAGGACATTCAGTAGCAAGATCAACATATTGACTGACAAGTGAAAAAAGAACAGTTTTAGAGTCTGAGGTGGTGAAATCAAAGAAGCTGCCCAATTTTCTGAACTGACGAGTAGTAAAAGAGTCCAATTATTTCCATATTCTGACTATTTTTAGCATCTACTGGAAAGAATGAGATCCAAGAGAAACTGTAAATACAACAGGAAATAAAATATTTCTATCGATGCAGCTATGCTTATCTGTAGCTTTTTTTTCAGATTAGTCGGTCCAGAGTTTACAACTTTCTCAAACACATGTATAGCAACCCAAAACTATACATATTCAAAACTACATAATAAAACAAGTACCCATGATCCAAGAACATGATACTACATGCAGCAACTTCGTATTCATTCAGAACTACATGAGGTCTGTGAACATCTGAACTACAGTACAGAGTAGGCAAGTTTTGTCATCAGTATGACACAATGATCTATTGAACAACTGACCTGCAGGAACAATTTTACTGAACTCTCACAACCAATTGAAAACTACAAAAGCAAAAGTACTGAGAGCATATGAGCTAGGATTGTTTCTTTCAGCTGACTCAGTTCGAGTTTGTTAGCGGAATTCAAGTTAGTGTATGTACTCTCCATGAGAAGAGAGATAACAATTGCTACTGAACAGAGTAGTACTGAAGAAACTGCAAAGTTCTTACCTGGTGACCCGGTAGTAAGGACAACGACGAACACGGGCATGTCGTTGGTAGTCAGATTGGCGATCAGAGGGATCGCCCGCCCACACTCGCCGGCCCGCACGCACAGCGTGATGCTCAAGTACCATACATGCAGTTCGAGTGCCAGCATCGACCTCAGTTGGAACACGGACCGGCCATTGTATTCTAGCCATCTAAAGGCGTTCGGGGCGATGTGCGCATCGATGTTGCAGAAGCAGAACCCCCATGGTCAAGAAATTGCTACCTAAAGTTAAACAGATGCCGAGGAGAAAAAAATTCAAGGACCCAGTATCACTGCTCCCTAGGAGCGCGGCCTAGAGAATTAGAACTCCCAATAATCGACATTAACTTAACACGCAAAATCCAGTAACTACCAGTACCAGCTTCAGTAACAAAGGAGGAAGATACGGCACGAACGGATGCAACAATTGCATGACGGAGAACCAACCATCAAGTTTCAGCAGTTCCCGCAAATCGACTAGAAAATCGCAGAATCGGTAGATTCCCCCAAATCAACGCGAGGAGTTCCAGGGAGGGGGAACGGCGAGCTCACCGGAACTAGAGGTGGAAGCCCTGGCGGTTCCGCTCTCGGGGGGATGGCCTTGACCTTCCAAAGCATCATCGTGCTCTGGTTGGTGTCGTAGTCGACGGAGACGCCGTTGTTCCACCAGAAGTACCTGCCGTTGGCTCGGAGGAAGCGGTTGCTGGAGACGTGGCGCAAGCGGACGACGTGGTCCCCGTCCTCGAGCATGACGGCCTCCCAGGCGATGTCGTCCTGCTGCGGCTCGTCGTAGGCCTTCTGGACGGCGCGGCGGCCGCGGTGGCCGGGCGGGGCCGGGTTGGGCGAGAGCGCGAGGTAGCGGCTGTAGGCGGCGCTGTGGAGGAGGACGCGGTGGCCGCCGTCGTCGCGCACGACCCGGTGCACCAGCCACGCCGTGTTCGGGGACTCGGGGTGCGCGCTCAGGGAGACGCCCCGCCCGTCCGCGTCGGCGCGGAGGAATGCGCCGCGCACGAGGCTCTTCATCCGCACGTGAGCCCGGTCGGGGAACAACTCCATCGCCGGCGCCGGAGCGGCTCTCTGCGCGCGGCGGCGGCGAAGGGGTGGGTTCGCTTGGTGTTGCTGCGAGGGGAATGGGGGTGGGAGCAGAGCAGGTGTTCGTTGCGGCGGTTCCGTTTGGTTTTCGAGGGCGAAGGCGAAGGCGGGCGGTGGCTTCTCTCTGGTGGAGTCGCGAGCGCAGGTCGGTTGCAGAATGCCAGCTGTCCGCCAGCGGGTGGGGGCGCCTCAGCCAGCTGGCGGCGCTGCAGGCACTGGCATGTGGGGGCCAAAGCTAGCTGACTTGGCGATCAATCAATCCCCATTGGCCTGGACTCTCCTAGGCCTTGTTTAGATGTCGAAATTGGGATGCCGAATTTGGGAGTGTGACGTCACTTTGTAATTATTGTGTCACTGTAGCATTTCGTTTGTATTTGTGAAAAATTGTCTAAAAATTAATTAATTAGGCTCAAAATGTTCGTCTCACAGAGCACAACAAAACTGTGTAATTATTTTTAATTTTATGTACATTTAGTACTCCATGCATGTTATGACATTTTGATGTGACGGAGAATCTTCTTTTTACATAGTAAATTTGAGAGTTGCTTTTGGATAAGGCCCAGCGAGTCACGAGGGCGAGCGTGCGCTTGCCAAGGGGGCGGCGTCCGGCCTTCGTGCCCGTTCCTAGCTTGCTTTGCATCCTCAAACTTCAAGTCAGTAGAAATGATGTGTGAGCGGTGTAATTTCTAAATAAATCTTGTAATGGCATTGTGTGGGACTTTGGAAGCGTTGCAATTCTCTCCACCTTGTTCAACTCAGTCTTTCCAATCGGTTCTTACTGGAAGGAGCTTGCTGATCGGCGAAATCAAACTTAGGGTAGTTCAGTAAGCGACATATCTGTCATTTCTGAAGAAACCACGCTGTACCTACCTTGTTCAGTTATTGGTTCGGTTGTGAGTTGTGAGGACGCTGAAAGCCTGAAACTAGGAGACATCCAACTATCCAAGTGATTTCAGAACAAACACTCGCACTAAGCATTACTACCTCCATGCTAATGTTCCACTAGTATACGTGCATCGATTTTGGGCACTTGACAAGCAGGCCAACGTGCCAGAGGTACTGCAGATGATGCCAATCCATCAGGCTGATGGTACTCTCTGCCTATTGCTCAAAATGGAAGACAGAATTCGAACATAAGCAAAAATTTATTCCCCTAAAAAGTCGTTTGTCAGACAAAATGTTACTACCTCCGTTCCAAATTATAGGTCGTTTGACTTTTTTGGAACAAGTTTGACCGGCTCGTCTTGTTCAAAAAATTTGTGTAAATATAGTCAAATTTAAGTCATTTTTGAAGAATGTTTATTAATAAAGTAAGCCACCATAAAAAATATGATAATTTGCGCAAAATTTTGAATAAGACGAGCCGGTCAAACTTGTGCCAAAAAAAGTCAAACGACCTATAATTTAGAACGGAGGGAGTAGTTGATAGTATGATCGTGAGATATATTCAAAATCAGCATTGCTGCATGATTATGGTGAGTTGCTGAAGTTTTGGGCAGAGTGTCATCACCCAAATGATACAGCAGTGACTTTCTGTTCATGACTACTCCGTAAAAGCTAAGCTCAGAAAACTTTGACTGTAACCATTTGATGTATCAGGAGCTAGGAACAGAGTAAACATCAATATCTATTTACCACCCAATAGATGAAGATGGTAACTACAATCAACCACTGTTCATTTTCACATAATGCTTTCAGTAAATTTCAGGGTCTGAAACTTAAAAGGTCAATCCAAAACGCTTCCCGTCAGCATAACATCAACCGCAATAGTACTAAAAACAGAAGGACTTGCTGAGATTTCTGAAGCTATCAACAAAAGAACTACAGCTGATTCTCATCTCATTGTATCCAGAGTGGTACTTTTGATTTCTTAAGAGATGAAACTGTGATGTTGTTGTCCGAAGTCTTGCTCTCGGTTCCTCTACTGTTCATCAACGTCTGGGTATACTAAGGCCTCAGCACCTGAATTTGTAAGGGAACAAGAACAGTGAATCAGTTAAATGCTGCTAAAGCATGTAAGGGATTGGTGATGCAATTGTTGGGCAGTTCAATAGAAGACATCCAGTTTGAAAAATGGCATTTCTGGACAGTGAATCAAGGTAGTGGCACAATTTCCTGGACTGATGAGTAACAGATGAATCAAGTTATTTCTATATTATTACTATGTTTAACATCATGAAAATACTGATATACAAGTAAATCGGTAAATGTAACAAAAGAATGAATCCATTTCTATCAATCTACCTCTGCTTATCTGAAGCTTGTTTCAGATGATCTTCTGAACATCTGACATTTGAACCAAATTACACAGTAGGCAAGTTACAGTTCCTATTTTCATCAGTATGATACTATGATCCTGAAACATCTAACATGCAGCAACAAGCCAACAAGCTCTGAGCATATGAACTGACACTACATAGTATTCAAGCTATTGTATCTGCTCTGTTCTCATCAATCAGTATGATCAACTGAACACATTTCTACATAAAACTGAACACATTTCATGAGAACAGAAACAGACAACGAATTGCTGCACAGGCTACTGAAAGTACTGCAAGGCTCTCACCTTCTGACCCGGTGGTGAGGACAATGATCTCCATGGTCTCCTCGTTGGAAGGCAGGTCGATGACCAGAGGGGTTCGCCGCCCCTGGGAACCGGCTCGCACGCACAGCGTGATGTCTAATTCCTCTTCACCCAGTTCGTTCGCCAAATCTCTCCTCAGGTGGAACACGGACCGGCCATCGAACCACAATATTCCCCAGACGAGATTGTTGAAGCCCCCTTGATCGTTCGCCCGCATGTACTGGATTCTCCGCCGAAACACCGGCTGATGGACAGCGTTAATCGGACCACCAACGGGTACCGCTAGAGGCTGTTGCAATGGAGCAGAAAATTCTGAATGAACAATTCTGAATACAAGTTGCGACGAGAACAGAATGTTCAGACTGAGGTAACCAATCCTAGTTATGATCCGCAAGAAATAACCGAGGACATACATCATGTGAAAGAATTCCTATGGTAAGTTGATTACTAACAAGAATTCAACAGCTAACTAAACTAATGCAAATCAACTAATTGAAGTACTGAACTGGTTGATTCTGAATACACGTTGCGACGAGAACAAAATTTTCAGACTTAGATGACCAAGGACAGATAGTAATGCAGAACCACTCAAGTTGTCCAAATATACTTCATGTAAAAGAATCCCAATAATAACAACCCCAATAATAACAAATACTTCTCCCTGAAGGGAACCAATCAACCTAATGCAGAGTGAGAACTAAGAATCCAGAACCAACTGCTCCCTAGGAGCACAGCCCCATTGACGAAGAGAATGGCTGAGATTTCTGAAGCTATCAACAAAAGAAGTCAGTCGATTCTCATCTCATTGTATCTGAAGGAGCAGTCTTTATTTTGATTTCTGAAGAGATGAACTGTGATGTTGCAGAAGTCTTGCTCTCGTATTCCTCTACTGTGCATCAACGTCTGGGTACACTAAATCATCGGTATCTGAATTCGTAAGGGAACAAGAATAGTGAAACAGTCAGGAGCTAGGAAGCTGTATAAAGTGATGCAATTCTTGAGGCAATTCAGTAGAAGACATTCAGTAAAAAAATGACATTTCTGGACAGTGAATCAAAATAGTGGTGCAATTTTCAGGACTGACGAATTAACAGATGAATCCAATCATTTCTATATTCTGACTACTTTTAGCATCTATGAAATGACTGATGTACAAGAAAAACTGTAAATGCAACAAAAAAATGAAATTATTTCTATCAAATCTACCTGTCCTTGCATGTAGCTTGTTTCTGATAATCCTAACCAAACAAAGTACCATACATCTGGTAACCCAAAAACTATATATATTCAGAACTTCAATTTGAGCCACGCGAAACACGTGGCAATCCAGAAAAACCCATGAAGAGTATACTAGATGCAGCAACAATCCAGCTATATATACATTCAGAAACCTCTGAATATTTGAGCCAAATTACACGGTACTAAAGTAGCCTAGTTGCTGTTTCTATTTCCAATTTTCCATCAGTATAATACTATGTTTTTCCAAACACCTGGCATGCAGCAACAAGCCAACTAGTTCAGTTATCTCTCACAGCAAATTCCGAACTACAAAACTGCTCTGACCATATGAGCTGACAGTGACAGTACATACTACATAGTATTCAAGCTAGTGTATCTGCTCTGTTCTCATCAGTATGATCAACTGAACACCTCTCATCAGAAGAGAAACCGCTAACAGGACCTGTGCAGGCTACTGAGTCGGTGGTGAAGACAACGATCTCCATGGTCTCCTGGTCCGCAGGCAGGTCGCTGACCAGAGGGGTCAGCCGCCCCTCGGAACCGGCTTGCACGCACAGCGTGATGTCTGATTCATCTTCGCCCAGTTCGTGCGCTAAATCTCTCTTCAGGTCGAACACGGACCGGCCATAGAACCACACCGTGTCCATCACCCGCACGTACTGGATTCTCCGACGTGACACCTGCCGATGCGCAGGGTTGCGTACCCGGCGGGGCGGACCACCGGTGGGTACTGCTGGAGGCAGGAGTGCTCCCTGAAGCGAACAAAATGCAAAGAAGCAGGAATTTAGAAGGAAGAACCATTGCTCCAGGAGCGAAGCAATTTGAACGAAAGAAGCAGTAATCTTGGTCCAAAATGTGCCAGGATTGCATCAAGGATTCAGAAACAAACACTCTCATTAAGAAGGAGAAGAATCCAATCATAAAGTTTGATTGGTTATTGCAAATTGGCTAGGATTCAGTATCGGAACATCTGAACGAAAGAAGCAGCAATCTTGGTCGAAAATGCACAAAGAATTGCATCAAGATTCAAGATTCAGTTACTAATTTCGTCCCTATAGAACTCTAAAAATATTCAGTAACTAACGGTCTTATTAACAAGGAGAATAATCCAACAATCATCAAGTTTGATTGGTTACTGCAGATTGGCTAGGATTCAGCATTGGAACATCCGAATGAAAGAAGCAGCAATCTATCAAGATTCAGTAACTAATTTCGGCCCTACAACTCCAACAATGTTCAGTAACTAACAGTATCGTTAACCAGCAGAATAATCGAATGATCAGACGGGGAGCAGTTATTGCAAATTGACTAGGAAAATCTCAGATTCGACAGATTCCAAGAACTCTGCTCACCGGAATACCAAGTGGGGCCGGAAGTTCTGGCGGCTCCTCTCTCGGGGGGATGGCCTCGACCATCCAATTTATCATTCTCCGCTCGTTGTGAATGTGAAGGCTCCACATGCCGAACGTGTGGTGGCGCAGGAGGACGTCGCCGGACCCGTCCGCCGCCTCGAGGGCCACCCACAGGACGTCGTCCTGCTCTGGGGAGTCATAGACGCGCTGGACGATGTCGCAGGAGTACTCGGTGCCCTGGCCCGGAGTCTCGTCCCTGAGTGCGAGGCCGAGGTACCGGCCGTAGGCGGCGCCGTGGAGGAGGAGGTAGCCGGCGCCGCAGCGCACGAGTCGGTGCACCGCCCACGCCGCGTTCAGCGACGCGCGGTGCGGGCTCATGGTGACGGTGGCCCCGTCCTCGTCGGCGTAGAGGTACGCGCCGCTCCAGCGGTTCCGCAGCCGCACGTGCGCCCCGTCCGGGAAGAGCTCCATCGCCGGGGGTGGTCCTTCTGCTTCGCGGGGGCGGAGGCGGACGCCGGCGAGGGCGAGGGGGAGGGGAAGGGGAAGGGGAGGAGTTCGTTGCGGCGGTTACGTTTGGGCACCGAGGCGGGGCGGGGAATTTCAAGGCGATGGGAGGGAGGATTCGCTGGCGCAGGTGGCTAGTAGTAGGTCGGTTGCCTTGCAGAACATGCCACCTGTACACTGGCAGGTGGGGCCAGTCAGTCAACCTGCCATACAGGCACAGAGCCACTAGCACGTGGGCCACAGAGGCTAATGGCGCGGTGAAGAAGAAGAAGAAGAATGTGGGGCAGAAGCTGGAGATGATCTTTTTTGCTGCCCATTCTTCAAGCACGAAAGGCAAGATCACCATTATCGTTCTGCCAGAAGGCCAGAATTGCAGAGCAAAAGGGAACGCGAGCTTCCATTTTGGTTGGAGTTGGGATTGCTCCTTCTTAGAATGGAGGATTTGCGAAGAAAAACCCTCGGGTCAGGTTTCAAAATTCAAATGATGGAATCAGACTCGTGTCATAGTCATCAAGGAAGGACAAAGAGATCGATTCCAGCACAACTCAACGGAGGTGTGGGCGTTCAGCAATCACATGTACGGGTGTTGTCGGATGACTGACAGTGTTCAGGTACCCTGACATCGGAGGACAGTTTACATACTCCCTCTTTCCCCATTTATTAGTCGTTGGGAATCCGCGCTCCCCTCTCATTTCCGGTTCCCGAGCGACAAATAAAAAAGGACGAAGGGAGTAGTTTACACTCAATTAAAGTACAGCTAACACAGGTGAACACTTCACCTCTCTCTCTCTCAGCATAATGTTCCTTTCATTTGCTAAAAGTATATGCAATGAGATTCAGTGGAGGAAGCTGTGCGCAGAGCTCAGCACACAAATGATGAAACCATGAATTTTAGATCATGATCAAACTAAGTTCAGAAACATTGACTGTAATATTATATATTTAATATAGGACTCCGCTAAATTATACCCTAAGTAACAGTTATTCTGTACCCGAGCCCCCCTACACGCGCCCCCGACTCCCAACCTCCCCTCACCCGACTCCAATTTCTCTCGCGCCTGGTTTTTCCGAACTACCAGACCTGGGTGGAGCAGCGACCTATGCCTGGTTTTTTTCTTCCGATTAACGTGCAGCTCAATTTTTTGGGGATCCTGTGATATGAGGTTCTGATCTGGTTTTGACGCTCACTAAACAAAAAACCAGAACGGACAGTTATTACGTGACATGAGTTACCTTAGTTTGTTTTGTATTTTGTTAGTTAGAATCTAGCACGTTGATAGTTAGAAGTAAAGATTTTGCAATGAATTTTATCTCGTGAAAAATATTAAATTTTGCCGTTTGAAGACAATAATGATATATATTGAAAACAATTAATTTGTACGAGTATATTGCATCGGTCACATAAAATGAGTGTATATGTTTGAGCCTTGAAAATTACTTATTCATTTTCTAAAAGGGAGCGGCGAAACCATAACCAAATTGGGTTGCATCATAAAAATTTGTACGATCCGCATCAGTCAATTCAAAAGACAGATGCTAGGCAACATATCCATTCATTGTTCCTAGGTAGTGGCACTATAATATTTCCAATCTCGCCTTATACAAGGCATACAAATTGAATAAATCTTATTCTCTATATTTCCAATCTAACTTGTTCTATGAGCTGGCTTCTGACCTGTTACACAATGGCACAACGACATTTGTAGCCTGCAATCGAATTAGAAAAACAAAAATATTGAATGGTCGGCATACGCCTTGTACACCTGCCGTTTCGCATCATTGTCTCCGTGATCCTGGACTCCTGGCACCTGCAGCAGCATCCTGATTTATAAGGAACAAAATAGTCTCTGCACCAACGAGTATTTTCAACATTCCATATGGATAAACACAGCTAAAGACTAGATCATAATACACTGACATGCCGTATAGCTCTGAAATCAGTAGCATTCATATGGATACAAAGTTATAAACACAGGCCAGCTTTACTGGACAATTAAGCTCACCTCTGCATCAGCTTTTGCCAAAAATAAAAAAGGAGCAGAGCAAAGTACAGGAATGTGTCCGATGTCAAGAAAAGGTCAAAACTACATATAACCTTATCAAAAAGGAATTATCTCCAACATTTCTAAAAGCTAGTTCAGGAATAAAAGGTATCTTTCCATTCGTATGAGATAATCTTTAAATGCTTAACTGTATATTTTCTGTTAATGCAGCATGCATGTATCATATACTTAAAGGAAGAAGCATGTATCATTTCAATAAAGATTTGGTCTGCTTCCGGCAACATATTTTCTAATCACCTGTACTAATTGGGAATCACAAAAAATGTTCAGCAATCCAGAATACATATAAGAGACACATAGAGCCAGAGTTCAACACCCAAACACCCTAAAATAGCATTGTAACCTTCTTATGCAACCTACAAACTGAATAAACTAGTTTAGAATATAAACAGGATCTACAGAACCCTAACCTTTTGTAACTATACGAACAGGGCCGGGTCACTCCAACTCCCTGTGCTACCAACTCCCACAGTGGTTTCCCACGGAATGGGCCGTACCCTGGCATGGGAGACCCTCGAAATGGTGTACGGGCGAATCATTACCGCACGAAGGACGGCTCGGATCCTCGAAACCACTCCCAGGCGTCATCGACAGTACGAGAATCGATCACAGGAACCGCAATACCGCATAACAGTGGCCAAGGACAAAGAAGCACGCCCGACGCCACTCCTACTACTGTGCAGCTCCTACGCCTGTAACCCCTTCTTCTTGGCCTATAAAAGGAGAGGGGGATCAATCGATCAAAGAAAAAGAGACATTCGCACACTCCGAAACCCACGATATTGGCACTCTGCCTCAATCATCTGGGACTTGGAGGTCTAGGCTCTTCTTCCAACCTGCTTGTATCCCCTACTACTTGCAGTTCGGTGCAGAATAACACATCGCACGTACCACCTCGCTGGAAGTACGGTCTTGCGACCGGAACCAGGATAAATCCGTGTCTTGCATTATCTTCTACATCAACCATCAGGGGAGGGAACACGGCGCATTTCTGGTTGGTGTCGGGACCACGATTTCTAAACACCGACATATACCACTTGTTTTAATTACTTAAGAGACATGTAAAGCATATGTCTGCCACGACAGGAAGTCTGCATTCCTTCATCAAGTAGCATACGCTCAAACGCATCCATCTTGCCCTCGTGCTGCGAACATTCTGTTCTGAAACTTATAGCCACCTTACCAAGTCTTTTGGCACTTGCGAGCACGGCTTTCATGAACCGGATTTCACAATGAGTTCCGGTCAATCCACTAAGCTCTACTTCCTGCAGGCGAGCCGTGGAGATCTCATGGGATGCCCAATGGTCTGGGTGATCACATTCTTCCGGATCTAATCCTTCATCTTGATCATAGTACTGCAGGTACAGATATATATGTAGGTTTAGTGCAACACATTGGAGAGAGGAATCATATATTGAGAAAAATGAAAGTAAATAGGATCGAAAGGTTTAGAGTCGGTGCTCACCGGAGTGTCAAAGGAGGGTAAATGTAGGCGAAGGTGTCTAAAGATTGGTGAATCGAGCGAGGAGATTTGCCACGCTAGCTCCAAAGTTCCTCTCCAAGGAATAAACATTAACCGTTAAAGATGTGATCTGAGGGAGGTGTGGCACCTTGCCGTTTATCAAGCTAGTCCACGTGTTTCTCGGATGCCTTGTCAGAGTGAAAAAATAAATAAAAGGCAATGAGAAAATAGTGGATATATTAAATATTATAACAAACTTATGCAAATCCAGCACGCACGCAACAAAAATTCAAGTCTAAGAAAGAAAATATATATACAAGAGTCTCCTCTATCAATGAATAATGCCAGAAAATAATGTCGGCCGTTTCAAATTAAAAAAACATATATGTATACACAAGATAAAGTAGATATTATATTTGGAGAGCGAGGGATTGTTGCCTACCAGTCTACCGCGTTAAGAATGCTAGCTAGTAGTAAATTAACCAATGTAAGTTAAAAAAAACAACGATGATATGTCGATATGAATGTACCATAAGTATATATTATTATTAAGGGCTAGTTTGATCTATACCATTATAATTTTCACAGTTTGAAAATATGTCATCGGTGCGTCACCGACAGGTGGGGCTACCACAATCACTGACAGTTGCATTTTTCTAGTTTTAAAAATTATAATGGCACGAGAGGAATTAATTTTATTATTAAAAGAAACGACTCGTACCTTTGTACCGCCAAGAGTGACTTCAAGGGATGTGAGTAAGCTACAGCTCTTCAAGAGGGGTATGTAACTTTCGTTCTGCTGGTCGCAATGGAAGGTACGATGACGATGCGCCCACATATAGAGCCTGAGGCTCACCACGCACCGCAAGTCTCCATCGACTTGAAGCAACCTAGGCGGTTGTCCTTGTCCAAACAACAATGCAATTTCTTCCAGTCTCGGAGCCGAGAGGCTAAGCACCTCCGGGTAGCACTCTTCCACGTGTAAAACCCGGAGGCTAGGTGTCCTCAGTTCCAGCGACATGATAATCATATCCTCTACCCACAGCTCCGAGAGCACGTCGGATTCGATCAGCATCCCTTCTTGGCTAAAATCTGGAAACCTGAGCTTGCTCATGCGCAGCCTTTTGAGACGCGGGCAAATCGGCGACGACACGAGACGCGCGAGGAGGCGAGCGCCACCGCCGTCGGCGATGGCGATCCGTTCGAGCGAAAGATCCTCAAGTGATTCGAACTTAACGGCGGTGGGCAGCCGGAGCCTTGCGCCGGCTAATGACAGACGCATGGTCTCCAGCCTTACAGGGCTAGGGAGCTCGTCGAGAAGTATCACTGCTGGCTTCTTGCTACTGCTGCGGCGGCCTTTACCGACGCCGTGGTACTCGTCGTGATGATTACTTCCTCCGTAAAGCGCTGGACGTGATGGCAGATGCATGTCCAGAACAAAAGACTTGATCCCCTGATGAAAAGCGTACCGGATCCACCATTCAGCTGCACTGGCAGACACAAGCATCAATTGCTCCATGTCGTGGTCAGAGTTGGCACCGACGAGGAACGCCGGCGGCGGCATCAGTTGTTCTTGTTCCATGGCGCACGAGATCACCAGGCTCTCGACGGCGGCGCGGTCGGATTGGGTACGCGTGCGCCGGAGAAGGACGTCGTTGACGAAGGCGGCGCAGCATTCGGCGCCGCTGGCTTCCCTGGAAACCGGCCGGGAGGCGAAGCGGAGCGCCGGGACGCGCGTCCAGAGGCCGCGCCACCGCCGCGAGAGCGCGGCCGTGCGCGCCGCGTCCCTCGCGTCGTCCAGCAGCCCGAGGACGCGGAGGAGCACGTCGTCGTCGAGGCCGCTGATCAGGTCGGCGGCGCCGCCGGGTGTGGTGGTTGGCCGTGCTTGTGTCGCGTCGCGCGCGTCCTCCGCCGTGGAATCCATGGCCGATGGAGTAGTTGGCTCGATCGGCTAGGGCTTGATCAGATTGACCTATTGGATTTTTTCTTTTCTTTTTTGGGAATCGTATTGATGGACATGGACCTAGCCTCCGACGGGAGATGCCCCAGCCGCCTACATTTATCGTCGTCCGTCCGTTGCTTTCCGAGTCCGAGTCCGAGTCGGAATGCCGCCTCCGCCTCGGACGAGAGATGCTACCATTATCTTGTTCCGTTATTGGTCAGTCATAAGGATGCCGAAAGCCTGAAACAAGATACCTCCGAGTTTCTTCAAGGTTGCTGATCTGACAAAGTTTGCAAGTTAATGTCGTTCTGAAGAAACTCAATAGGGATTCAAGCCTTCTTCTGGGCTCTTTTTATT
This sequence comes from Echinochloa crus-galli, assembly GCA_900205405.1. Taxonomy (NCBI): domain Eukaryota; kingdom Viridiplantae; phylum Streptophyta; class Magnoliopsida; order Poales; family Poaceae; genus Echinochloa; species Echinochloa crus-galli. The sequence goes on from OAMR01000385.1 coordinate 48,491, forward strand.
TGTGTGAGGCGCGTAGGGTAACATAGAACTTAAAGTTCACGTTGGTGGAGGAGCCAGCATCAGCTGAAAATGGAAAACGAGTTCGAATAATAAACAAAACCCGTATTTCCCCTAAAAGTGAAAAAAAAACATCTTTACTGTATGATCGCAGTCTGGTGTGATCGTGAGATATTTCACCATAGACAACACCAATTTCACTGCATGGTTGTGGCGTGCTTGTATCAGCAGTACAGTGTCCTTAATCTCAAAAGGAAAAGGCAAACTACACTTTTAAAATCGTGTACTGTCTACAACTTTACTAGACCTTGTTTTAAGCAAAATGCTCAACTCATTTATGAAAAGAAAATGTTATCTAATGAAGTTCTCCGCAGAGGGCCATCACAGAAATGATATAGAAAAGCGAAGTTCAGAAAATTCTGACTGTCACATTTGATGTATCAACATTCAGGAGCAAAGTAAAGAGCAACATCTATTTATCACCCAAGATAGTAGCTACAACCACTGTAACTATGCAAAATCGAAGCATCATTTTCACTTAATGCTTTCAGCAATTTCATGTTCTGAAACTAAAAGGCCAATTCACAACATCTGTTGCCAACAGAACGCATAAACGGAAGACGTAATAAAAAAACATCTTTAGATTTTTTACTGTATTATTGCCATCTGGTGCCTGGTGGAGTGTGGTCGTGAGATTTATTTTACCGTAGACAACACCAGTTTCGCTGCGTGGTTATAGTTGTGCTTGTACAATCAAGGAGCAACATGCTGTGCCTAATATCAACAGTACAAGCTAAAATTAATACACTTCTAACATTCTGTACTGTCTACAAATGTACTAAACCTTGTTTGGAGCAAAATGTTCCACTCATTTCTGAAATGGAATGATGAAGTTCTGCGCAGAGGGCCATCACACAAATGATATAGAAAAGGCGAAGTTCATTAAAGTCTGACTGTCACATTAGATGTATCAGCAGCCACAAGCAAAGTAAAGAGCAACATCTATTTATCACCCAGTAGAGATCAAGATGGTAGCTACAACCACTGTTACTATGCAAAATCGAAGCATTGCTTTCACATAATGCTTTCAGCATTTTCAAGTTCTGAAACTAAAAGGACGATTCAAAACATTTGTCATCAACAGAACGCATCAACCCTAAGTACTTGCTGAGTTTCTGAAGCTATCAGGACAAAACTCAATAGTATCCGAAGCAGAGTGATATTTTTTATTCTGAAGAGACGAAGGTATCCATAGCAGCAACAGTTCTTGAAAATTAAGGAAGAGGTCTTGAGTTGTGGGTCCTTTAAGATTAAAAATGGAGGAAATACAAGGTTTTAGGAAGATACTTGAGGTCAACAACCGCTAAAGGACAGTATCCGTCTCTATATAACGTTGTTCGTCAACCACATAGCACAATGGCTAATGTCATATAAACCACACCTCTTAATATTTCTTTTAGGAGGTCGTTAGTGGGTGATAAACTAACAGACTGGCAGCACCTTGTAGCTAGATTAACTATTATCAACTTGAGAACGGGTACAGACCAGTTCTGCTGGAATCTAACTGGGAGTGGAATTTTTACCGTACGCTCTATAAATCTGCACTTGTTAGATCAACATCCCCCCTTCCGACATAGTTTAATTTGGAAACTAAAAATTTCTCTCAAAGTAAAGATCTTCCCGTGGTACCTTTTAAAAGGGGTGATTCTCACAAAGGATAATCTAGCTAGGAGGAATTGGAAAAGAAGTCAAAAATGTTGTTTCTGTAATTCTAATGAGATGATTAGACATCTTTTTTTTATTGCCACCATGCCAGGATGATATGGCAAATTTTCCATCTAGCTCCCGGCTTACCCCCTCCAATTTCTATTTTCCATATGATAGGGAATTGGTTATTTCCTTTTAATAAAAATGAAAGGCACTTGATTTTGGTCGGTTGTGCTGCCTTATGTTGGGCTATCTGGCGATGTAGGAATGATATTATCTTTGACAACACCAGATACACTTCATTTTTGCAGGCTATTTTCAGTGGAGCGTACTGGCTACGCTTTTGGGCGCAGCTGCAGCGTGAAGACAGGACGAATGAAGTGTTCAAGACTACTAGTATTTCTTTGGAGACCATTGCATTAGAGATGGCAAATTAGGGTTGGAAGCTTAATATTAGAATTGGATATGTTTCCCCGCTTTCGTCTTTTTTCCCTTTGATAAACAGCGATGATAGCTGATTCGGTAATAATTGAAGGTTATGTACGTTTCGGTGGAGGCCGGAATAAATATTCTATTATCTAAAAAAATAGCAGCGACAGTTCTGACTCTGTAGAGATGAAAAGTGATGTTATTGCCAGAAGCCGTGCTCCGATATTCCTCTACAGTGCATCAAGATTCGGGTACACTAATGCCTGGGCAGCTGAATTCATTTTTTTTTAGGGAAACTACGGGGCCAGGAGCCCTGAAACACATTTGCATTCTATCAAACGGTGTCACACAACAAGGCAAGCACGGTGCCTCAGGAAGAGTACAGATGGGAGGAGAAGAAGAAAGAGCTAAGAGCAGTCACGCACTCGTCAACGCCTCCAAAGAGAGCAGCGGCACCTGAGGACATCGCCGTCGACGGTACCGGCACAGTGTGGCAAGGATTTCTCCTAACTAAGACCTGCCCTAGACAACTAGTACTTTGGTCACACCAACAGTGGCCGGGAATTCCTTAAATCAACGCCTATAGGGAATCAACGCCTACAGGCAGGAAGAACGACATCTGACTGTGTCGCCGTTGACGACCATGGCACAAGGCCGGGCTAGGATTTCTTCCACCAATTTTCCGGTACCACTGTATTTCTCCCGCCGATGATGAGGCGGCCTAGAACGTCGGCAGCGCAGGGGAGGGGGACCAGTGCACGGCGCGGGGGTGATGGCTGCGACGCAGCAGCTCCGCCAGCACGATGACTTCAGCACGCCGGTCGGCGTGGAAAGGCCACCTCCATGCCCGAGCCCGCCGCAGCCAGCACCACGTAGGAGGAATCCCGGCGCGGGTCAGGGACACGACGGCTTGAGGAGGCCCGGGAGCGGCAGCTAGGGGCGGGGGGGGGCAGAGGGATCAGCCTCCCCTGGCTTGCGGGATAAAGATATATGGTGATATTTGCTTCAAACACCTTGTTCATTTTCTTGGCCATGGTGGCCCTCAACTGGAAGGAGGATCTCCCCTTGAAATCGAACGATCCGGATGAACTGGGGATGGGATTCCCTTCATTATCAATCATCAGATGAAGGATCTTCCTATGCAATGTTTGACCACCCTGCTCGAAAGGAAGACTCGCGTTTCGTAAAGCAAAGATTGTGAAGAGAAAGAATCCAGGGAGGAAAATCGTGTAGGAGCGAGGCAATTCGAACGAAAGAAGCAATAATCCTGGTCCAAAATGTGCCAGGATTGCATCAAGGACTCAGAAACAGACAGTCTCATTAAGAAGGAGAAGAATCCAATCATAAAGTTTGATTAGTTATTGCAAATTGGCTAGGATTCAGCATTGGAACATCTGAACGGAAGAAGCAAAGAATCTTGGTCCAAAATGCACAAAGAATTGCATCAAGATTCAAGACTCAGCAACTAATTTCGTCCCTATATAACTCTTAAAATATTCGGTAACTAACAGTCTCATTAACAGGGATAATAATCCAACAATCATCAAGTTCAATTGGTTACTGCAGATTGGCTAGGATTCAGCATTGGAACATCTGAACGGAAGAAGCAAAGAATCTTGGTCCAAAATGCACAAAGAATTGCATCAAGATTCAAGACTCAGCAACTAATTTCGTCCCTATATAACTCTTAAAATATTCGGTAACTAACAGTCTCATTAACAGGGATAATAATCCAACAATCATCAAGTTCAATTGGTTACTGCAGATTGGCTAGGATTCAGCATTGGAACATCTGAACGGAAGAAGCAAAGAATCTTGGTCCAAAATGCACAAAGAATTGCATCAAGATTCAAGACTCAGCAACTAATTTCGTCCCTATATAACTCTTAAAATATTCGGTAACTAACAGTCTCATTAACAGGGATAATAATCCAACAATCATCAAGTTCAATTGGTTACTGCAGATTGGCTAGGATTCAGCATTGGAACATCTGAATGAAAGAAGCAGCAATCTATCAAGATTCAGTAACTAATTTCGGCCCTATAACTCCAACAATGTTCAGTAACTAACAGTATCGTTAACAAGGATAATAATCCAATGATCAGACGGGGAGCAAGAAAATCATTTAGGACTTAGGAGTGCCTGATACAATCTGCGGCTCCGGCTTGCGCCCTGATCAAGGCGAAAGCCCCGATGCGGCTCCGGCTTGCGCCGGAGGGCGAGATACCGGCCATAAGCACAACTCTGTAAGAGGAACTCTGTAAGAGGAGGTAGCAGTTCCCGTCGCGCACGACTCGGTGAACCGCCCACGCCGTGTTCATCGACGCGCGGTTTAGGCTTTGGGACACGCCCAGGCCACCCCGTCCTCGTCGGCGTTCATGAAGGAGCCATGCGCGCGGCTCCGCAGCTGCACGTGCCCGCGGTCCGGGAAGAACTCCATCAGGCGCTGGAGCTGCTGCAGCGGCGGACGGAGGACGGCGAACGGCGGGAGGCGGGAGGCCGACGCGGACGGCGGAGGCGGGAGGCGGACGCGGACGCGGACGGCGGAGGCGGGAGGTACGAGGCGGACGGCGGCGAGGTTTCCCTGGCGCTGTTGCGAGGGGGAAGGGGGGGTGGAAGAAGAGAGGCAGGTGTTCGTTGCGACGGTTGCTTCTGGGCGCCGAGGGAGGGGTGGGGTATTTCAAGGAGAGGAAGGCGATGGCCTCTGCCCTGGTGGAATCGCAAGCCCACAGGGCCAGCTGTCCAGCGGCCAGGCCAGCGCTCAAGCCACTGTCAAGTGGGGCCAAGGACGGTGGGGTTGCAAACTTGCAATGGAACAAAATGTTCAGACCTCCATAACCGTTCCTCCTCCAAACTCCAAAGCGAACCAAATGCAGATGAGCAGGAATTGAAGAACAGATGATCGTCATTAGCAGGAAGAATCCAGCGACTAATAGCTTCAGTAACGATTAACTAACGAAGTGGGGAAATCTGGGAAAAAACGGATGCAACAATTGCATGGCAGAGGATCAAGTTTCAGACTTTCAGTAGTGCTTGCAAATTGACTAGAAGAAGAATGCACAGCATCGACAGATTTCAAGGGTTCTGCTCACCGGCTCTCTGGGGGGACGATGGACCTTCCCCATGCATCATCGTGCTCTGGTTGTCGGCGTCGTCGACGGAGACACCGGCGGTACCGTTCCGTTCCGTTCCGTTGGCCCGAGGGAGGCGGTTGGAGTCGGCGTGGCGCAAGCGCAAGAGGACCCACCCGGCCTCACGGCGACCCAGAGGCCAGAGGGCGTCCTCCTGCTCCGAGGTGACCTAGAGGCGCTGGATGGCGCCGGGGAGGGCGAGCGGACGAGTCACCGGCCGTAGGTGACGCCGTCGCCGCGCTGGACCCGGCCGGTGCACCTGTCACGCCGTGTTCATGGAGGCGCGGCGCCCGCTCAGGAGGTACGTGCCGCACGCCGCTCCGCAACCGCACGTGTCCCCGGACGCCGGCGCTGGCGCTACTTCTGCGGGGGCGGACGGCGGCGAGCAAGTGGGTTCTCTTTGCTGCTGCTGCTGCGAGGGGAATGGGTCTGGTGGAAGTGGAAGAGCCGAAGAGGGATGAGCAGAGCAGGTGTTTCGTCGGGAGGTTGCTTTTGGGCGCCGAGGCGGAGTGTATAGTTTCTAGGAAGGCATGTGGGGCCAGCCAGCTCTCCAGCTGCTGTCATGTGGGGCCAAGGACGATGGAGTTCCTATTGGTCGCGCGATCGGCTCGGCGACGCAGCTCGTTGCTTGTTGCCAAGTGGCAACCGACAGGTGGGGACAGTCAGTCAGGTTCGGGCTTTTCAATTAGCAACTGCAGCTGCATGTGAACGAACATCACGGAAGGGGAGGAAGAAATCCGAGGCAAATTCGAAGGACAAAAGGCCCAAACCGGAGCCCGGAGGAGATAGTGCCAGCTTTACTGATGAACGGCACCAGACCAATATTAACGGATCGGTCGATTACATTACACTAAGCAAGTTCAATAAATTAATAAATAAATAAAGGAAATGATCGTTGCTCTGACGAAACTGAATGGATGAACCGTAGACAGACGAAACTGAATATTCAGACACAGCAGTTCCTGACACTGCAACACTCACCCCCTCTAAGCCCTTGTTTAGTTCCGGATTCGGGACCTCCCAAATCGGGACTGGCACGTACAGTGACAATAAATGTATCACTGTAGCATTTCGTTTGTATGTGTGAAAAATTGTCCAAAAATTTATTAATTAGGCTCAAAATGTTCGTCTCGTAGAGTACAACAAAACTGTGTAATTAGTTTTAAATTTTATCTACATTTAGTACTTCATACATGTCATCACATTTTGATGTGATGGTGAATATACCTGAGCATTTTTAGCCCGGCCCGACCCGGCCCGCAGACCCGGCCCAGGCCCGGCCCGAACCCGGTCCGCCCACGGACCTTACTGGACGGGCGTGGTCACAGATCTTGCAGCCCGAGAAAATAAATCTTGGCCCGAGCCCGGCCCGAAATGCTGTTTTTAGCTATTTTACACTATAAAATAGGCCGAGAAGTGAGCATTCACAAGGCTGGGTCTGCTTTACCCCATACGGACGGACTGGATGGAAATCGCCATCCATTCTGGGCCTGCTACTTTATTGGGCCAGACAATTTTGGGCGAGCATGGAACGGGCTCCTGGACAGTGAAACAATCTATTTGCGCAGTTTATTTCTGAATCAACTGACGTGGTAACATATGAATCGGATACTTTTTGTATGAATTTTCTTAAGCACATGTCGAACCCAAAAAATCCAAGCAGATGATACTACCTGCAGCAACTAGAGATTCAAAACTCATCTAAACAACCATATTCAGAACTATAGAAGGTTTCTGAACATCTGAGCTACAATCCATAAACAGCTTCTGTTGTCATCAGTACAACACTTCATCAATTGATCATGGAACTTGCAGGAACAATTACCCATCTCTCGCAGCAAGTTCCAAACTCGCATAGACGCATACTAGCAACGGTACACAGTATTCAACCTAACCATCGACTCTGCTCTCGTCAGTCTTCAGTATGATAAACTGAACACCATTCGTGAGAAGAGAAACAGATAACAAAGTGTCACGCAGACTACTGAATAAAACTGCAATGTACTCACCTGGTGACCCGGCGGTGAGGACGACGATGTCCAGTTCCTGCTCGTTGGCCGGCAGGTCGATGACCAGAGGGGTCAGCCGCCCCTCGGAGCCGGCCCGCACGCACAGCTTGATGCCGAAGAACCATTCCCGCAGACGGATGGACAGGACTCCCGTCAGCTGCCACACGGACCGGCCGTAGAAAATGAACCTCCTCCTGGCGAGCGGGTGCGGGTCGAAGTTCCCGTCGTCATCCGCCCGCACGTACGCGATCGTCCGCCACAACACCATTGGACGGGGAAACTGTTGCGACGGAAATCAAAACAAGCGAATAGCATTGGTAACTGCTACTGACTGAATGAGCAGATCTGAATTCAGATTGCTAGATTTTATCTACATTTAGTACTCCATACATGCTATGACATTTTGATGTGATGGGAATCTTCTTTTTGCATAATAAATTTTGGGGGTAGAATTTAGGATCTAAACAAGGCCTAACTCGTGTAGAACAGTCGCAATTCTTTCTGCTGGAGCGAGGCTTCTGATTGGCCAAATCAGAGTTTTCCGGGGCGTTGTTTATTCAGATATGAGGATACCTGAAGCCTGAAATTAGGAGACCTCCATTGCAGGTGCAGGTTTATATATGACGCATCCGATTATGCTGTTTCAGGCAAACACAGTCCTTGCTGTCATTCTCCACTGAGAGGTGAGCATATAACACTACTATATGCCTCTGAAAAAAGCTGTAACTATATCTAATAACTGTACATGCAAGTATACTTAACTATAGAGCTGACAATGTTTCCATTCAACTGTTTCTGCTTGTCTGGATGCAGCAGATATATCACTGCTGTCTTTGGACAGTAAATTGTAGTTGTGCTTGTAAAATCAAGGAGCATGTTAGCATTGGGTCGCCTAATATCAACGGTGTACTTCGTTGTCTCAAAAGAAAACAGAAATTACACTTTGTAAAAATTGTGGATTGTCAGTGTACCAGACCCCTTTTTTTCAGCATTATTTTCCACTCATTTCCTGATAATACATCGAGAAATTGTGGTGTAACTGGGACTTTCAGTTCATGACTGAAAGATAGGTTCAGGAAACATTGACTGTACCATTTGATGCATCAGGAACATGGTGCAGAGTAAAAACCAATATGTACTAGTATTATCACCAAACAGAAAGGTAGTAACCACAACCAATGTTACTGTGCAAAATCATCCGAGCACTATTTCCACATAATGTTTTCACCGATTCGTAAGTTGTGACATTATAAGGCCAATTCAAACCACTTCCAGTCAGCACAAGCATCAGACCCCCAAAACAAGTGTTCCTGAGTTTTCTGAAGCTACCAGAACAAAAGAAGTACACCCAATTCTCTTCTCATTGTATCAGAAGCAGCGATGCATTTGATTTCTGAAGAGGTGAACTGTGATGTTGTTGTCAGAACTCAGAAGTCGTTTTCCTCTACGCATCAACATCCGGGCACACTAA
>OAMR01000385.1:59919-70672 GCA_900205405.1 Echinochloa crus-galli
TTCCTCTACGCATCAACATCCGGGCACACTAAATCCTGACCCTGAGCAGCTGAATTCACAAGGGAATAAGAAAAATAGTGACACAGTTAAGGACTAGAGAACAGGCAATGTGTTGCAACAGCTCGAAATAAGCCATTCAGTAACAAGATCAACATGTTGATTCACAGCTGATAAAAACTGAAACTCCTGGACAGTGAAACAATCTATTTGCGCAGTTTATTTCTGAATCAAGTAATCAACTGACGTGGTAACATATGAATCGGATACTTTTTGTATGAATTTTCTTAAGCACATGTCGAACCCAAAAAATCCAAGTAGATGATACTACCTGCAGCAACTAGAGATTCAAAACTCATCTAAACAACCATATTCAGAACTATAGAAGGTTTCTGAACATCTGAGCTACAATCCATAAACAGCTTCTGTTGTCATCAGTACAACACTTCATCAATTGATCATGGAACTTGCAGGAACAATTACCCATCTCTCGCAGCAAGTTCCAAACTCGCATAGACGCATACTAGCAACGGTACACAGTATTCAACCTAATTATCGACTCTGCTCTCGTCAGTATGATAAACTGGATACCATTCGTGACAAGAGAAACAGATAACAAGTGCTGCGCAAACTACTGAAGAAAACTGCAATGTACTCACCTGGTGACCCGGCGGTGAGGACGACGATGTCCAGTTCCTGCTCGTTGGCCGGCAGGTCGATGACCAGAGGGGTCAGCCGCCCCTCGGAGCCGGCCCGCACGCACAGCTTGATGCCGAAGAACCATTCCCGCAGACGGATGGACAGGACTCCCGTCAGCTGCCACACGGACCGGCCGTAGAAAATGAACCTCCTCCTGGCGAGCGGGTGCGGGTCGAAGTTCCCGTCGTCATCCGCCCGCACGTACGCGATCGTCCGCCACAACACCATTGGACGGGGAAACTGTTGCGACGGAAATCAAAACAAGCGAATAGCATTGGTAACTGCTACTGACTGAATGAGCAGATCTGAATTCAGATTGCTGTGAAAATCTGGCACGAACGGATGCTGAATTTGCTCCCAGAGAATCCAATCATTGAGTTTCAGTAGTTTCCGCAAATTAGAGGAGAGGGGACTGCGAGCTCACCGCTAACTGAATTCGAAGACTCGATTGATTCCGAGAACCCTAGTCCGACCAAATGAATGCGGGGAGTTCAGAACAGAGGGCTCGGCGAGCTCACCGGAACTGGAGCTGGAAGGAGTGGGGGCCTCGGTCTCGGGGGGATGATCTCGACCACCCAGTTCCTGCGCCGGTCTTCGTCTTCGTCGTCGTCCACGGTGACGCCGACGCACGACCTGTCGTGCCTGCCGTGCCGCAGGAGGACGCCTTCGCCGTCGTCCCCCGCCCTGATCGCCACCCAGAGGACGTCGTCCTGCTCCGGTGAGTCGTACGCGCGCTGGACGGGGTGGTAGAAGTGTCCCAGCGGCGGCGCGGGCTGGGCCCAGAGGGCGAGGTACCGGCCGTAGGCGGCCCCGCGGAGGAGGACGTAGGCGGCGCCCCCGCGCGCGAGGCGGTGCACGGCCCACGCCGTGTTCGGCGACGCGCGCTGCGGGCTCGAGGAGATGCCCACCCCGTCCGCGTCGGCGTGGAGGTACGTGCCGTGCACGCGGCTCCGCAGCCGCACGAACGCCCGGTCCGGGAAGAGCTCCATCGCCCGCGCGGCGGGTGCTGCGGCGGCGATGGAGGCGGACGCCGGCGAGGGGGTGGGGGTTTATCGGCGCTGTTGCGAGGGAGAGCAGAGCAGGGGTTCGTTGGCTTGTTTGTGACGGTTTCGCCGAGGCGGGGCATTTCAAGGAGGGGGGCGATGGGCTCCTCTGGACTCCGCAAGCGCAGGTCGGTTGCTGCACATGCCACCTGGCAACCGACTGGTGGGTCCGGAGGGCCCGGGACGTCAGTCAACTACCGCTGCAGTCACTGGATTGTGGGGCCACGAACGGTGCCGTACTTGTTCCGTGGGTGACACCTGTCCGACGACTCATGTCTCCTGCGGCAACTCACTTCGCGAACTCGTGTGGAACTATTGCAATTCTTGCTACGTGAATTCAATTCAGCCTCTCATGTCTCGTTTCTTTCTGCTGCAACGGGGATGCTGACCCGTACGGCTAGGGGTGGGCATAAATAACCGAAAATCGAGAACCGAACCGAAATAATCGAAACCGAAACCGAAAAAATTGGTTCTCTATTCGGTTATAATAAGTATGAAACCGAAGAAAATTCGGTTTTCACTGTCAGTTAACCGAAATAACCGAATTACATGAAACAAATGTATTTTCAAGACTATAGGTTAGGTTTATGTGTGGTGTGTCATATTCGAAGTGCTATGTATTTGTGTTAATATATTGCTATTACTTCCTTGTCAATTATTATTATCTAAAAGAGTAAGTGTTGTCCAAATTTACTTAAAACTTTTATACTTTTTTGGTTGTCTTAGACTTCACTTATAAATTTTGGTTAATTCAGTTATAACCGAAACCGAACCGAAATAACCGAAAACCGAAATGCTCGGTTTCTATATTTTTTAAAACCGATCGGTTTCTATTTTTTAAAAACCAAATTTCGTCAAAAACCGAGAAACCGAACCGAACCCGAACCAAAAACCGAATGCCCACCTGACGTACGGCCAAATCAAATCAAATTAGAGTTAGTTTGGGGCTCTGTTTCTTCAGTCGTGAAGATACTGGCACGAGAGTATACCTTCATTTCTTTATTTTTTTTCTCCTCATAATCAGGCTCACTGGGTGTATTCTGTACCATTTGAATTGGCACAATCTGATATCCGATTATTGAAAAGTTTAAATATTGACTTCTACTGCAGTTATCACTTGCCAGAGACTCACAAGCTATCATTACATCATGAGCCAACAAAGCAAGTTGATATGAATAATTTCCATGCTGAAGATAAACCAGTTCTTCATTTGAAACTTAAGGGGGCACTACTTCATCAAAATGGGATGACACTTTGCTTGGGTTGCGAATCTCAAAGGCAACCTTTCAACTGTAAATAGATCTACCTATGTTATGTGCAAGTGGATATTGCGTAATCAAGCTTAACTGCAGTCTTTAACTCACTATGGCATAAGATCTTTAAGTTAAATACTGCTTTGTTCTAGGTCTAGTAATGATCTGCATCTTTATTGCTTCCAGGTTTTACGGAGGTGATTCCTCAAGCTCCAAAGCAAGGAACATGGCACAGGAAAGTTTATGTATTATTCCTATTTTCTTAAAAGCACACTCGCATGACGAGTCGTATCTCGCGGTCTCGCCTCCTGTTGTGAGCTCAGAGCTTCACGAACACGGGATCAATTGGGGGTGACGATCCCGATGGCGTCCGAGGTGTCGGCGACCGGCGAGCTGACCGAGCCCATCGACGTCGGCTACGGCGTGTGGATCGACGACGAGCGCCAACGAGGGAGTCGGCGTCACCAGTGACTACGGCGGCGATGCCACGAACTCATGATGGCTGATGCGTGAGAGACTCATCAGAGCGTTCGTCCTGCTGCGAACTCGCTTTGCGAGCGCGAGAGATCCACTGATTTGGTCAGGCACGAGCTGCCCGGCAGCGGGCACACAGGTAAGTCGACGAGCTCTTCCACGGCAACGGCGGCGCCGGCGCGGCAGCCAATCCCAAAGCTAAAGCTTGCGGAACAGGCCCGGCGGCGTGCGTGCTGTCAACGTTGACATCACGATGGCTTCATAGATCCCCTGGATAGCAGCAGCGCATCCTCGCGTCGCGGCCGATGCGTCCTTCGAGTTCGAGATCAGCACACGGCTGGGTGACGCTGTGGGACGGCCTGCAGCTGCAGCTACTCGCGCGCGGTGGGCCATGAACGGCGGCGGCGCACGCGCCAGCACCTTCCAGGCTTGAGCTCGGCAGTGTCCGGCGAGCGTACCTCGGGAACACGACGTCGACGGCCTCGTCGAGCCAGCGCCTGGAACGCGGCGGCCATCCTCGGGTGATCGGAGGCGGCGGCGCGGCGCCCATGGCCAGGGCGCCAGGCTTGGGGTGGACGGTATTATTTCATTTACCGACCACCCCTAGGTCCCTGGCAGCCGTCCGATCGCGCACCTGTGGAATGGATTCGGTGGATCAGCGACTTGACTTGACTCGTTCCATTGTCCTGTCCGACGAGTCGTGTGTCTCGCCTCCTATTGTGAGCTCAGAGCTTCACGAATCACGAACACGGGATCCATTGGGGCGACGAGCCCGACGGCGTCCGAGGTGTCGGCAGCCGGCGAGCTGACCGAGCCCATCGACGTCGGCTACTGCGAGTGGGTCGACGACGAGCGCCGGCCAGCGCGCCAACGAGGGAGTCGGCGTCGCCAGCGTACGTCCTGCTGTTGAGTCGCTTCGCGAGCGCGAGATCCACCGATTTTGTCAGGCGCGACGCGAGGAGCTCTTCCACGGCGCCGGCGCCGAGAGCAAGGCACCCAGGCTAAAGCTTGGCACTGCTCCTTCACCTGATCCGTGAGCTGACTCGAGTGCCGCATCGATCTCAAGATCAGTGTCGCCGAAACGTCGTGCGGCGTCTGCGAGGAGCGCGCGCTACAGCATGCCACCGTGTCGGCTTCTACGACGCCTGCGTCTGCGTGCCACCGTCGGCGTCGGCGTCATTGCTAGTATCACTGTATCAGACATAGGTCGATCAGGCCTTCGAGCCATCTTGCTTTCGTTGGATTCTTCGACTGCCATTGTGTCGCGATCGGTGCCCTTTTGCCGGAAACTGCTGGGGAAAGGCACAAGGATGTGCTCTTTTCCTATCAAGTTGTGGAGAGACAATCTGACAGTGCATGTCAACTTCTGTATTTGTCGTGGAAAAGTGTCCAAGTTATTTTCTGAGAATATGCAACAATATACTTTCTCCTGCTGGTTATCATGTGCTACATTCCAGTTTGATAATCTAGTGTCACCAAACTTGCAGCAGTTCTCCTACCTGTAAACACTCCCTGAGTTTAAACACTCTTTCGACATTTGCCTCTGCCCAATATGCTTACCATATTCTCTTCCACTGAATCTTAGCCAGGCCTGTCGGTTGGTTGCTTACTCTCAAGTTTCAATTCATGACTAGCAATGAATAGGCATACACTCTCATATTTCAGCTCATATCTGTAGCTCAAGTACTTACCGTTACGGGGAGTACATATGCATTACAGCATGACGATCGTTTGGCTCTGACCGAAAATTGCCTTGTTGTGTGAGATAAAATGACAAGGAATATATGTAGCATAGGGAAATGTGGAAGTCAGCCCTTGGAATATTGCACATCTCATCTCAGGGAAGCATCCTGGACAACTGCAGTTTAGCTGAACTAGTGGTATTCCACCAACACAAAAATCAGCTTTGGGATAGTAGAACTGGGCAAGGTACTGAAAGCAAAACGCTGCGGTTAGAAATCCTGCCTATCTACTGGATTCAGCTGCAATTACAAAAACAATTGGGTACTTAATTTTCTGGAAGTTGGCCTACTTGTCGCCATAGTAGTTGTCCTGGTGACGGCCCCCTCCGTTGTTATAGTGCCAATACACTCGATCATAGGAAATTACTTGTTGTTCTTCATGATAGTAAATGCCATCATCGTCATCACTGTCGTAGTAATCCTCCTCGTCTTCATCATAGTAGTCATCCCCACTATCATCATGGATTATATTGTGCTCTTCCCACAGCGGGCAGAAGCATGTTGCTTTCTTCTCCTTCCATTCTTTCCCACATGTGTAGCAGAATTCATAGCCACACCTGCACCAAGCAACCACAGAAACACAGCAAAGGCTAAAACATCACCAAGTTTTCAGTATTATGACAAAAAATATAGGTCAATACTCAATAGGAAGCTTAATAAGGAATATCATTAAAGATTTTTTTTCTTTTTTGTACAATGATTATGACTATATGCAAAGAGAATGGAACTTACACACAGGTGATGTGGTGGCAACCCTCTGCAAGTTCAATCATGTGCTTGCATTTCACACATTGGCGCCACAGCTTCTGTTGAGCTAGATTCTTTAACTTTGCATCTTCTGGACGAGCATGGGGGTACCTCCTCTTGTAGTCGTAGCAACTCATCCTATAATGCCATGGGACCTTACATTTGAAGCAAAAAGATCCTCGGCATTTCACACACTTCCTCAATGAGGTGGCATCAGCAGCCGTGTACTTTGAGCAGGATTCTTGCATTGGGTGTATCAGCTCACTCAAGGACATCAAGGCTGAACACTTGGGATAAGGGCAATAAATCTTTTGAGATGGAGGAATCTGCCCTTCCCTGATATGTTCCACCATGATCTCTAACAGTTGAGGTGACAGGAATATCTTTGAACCTTCAACACTTAGCTTGGTAGTGCAACCATCATGTGGGCAAGCTGGAAGCATTCCATCAAGAAGTTTAACTTTCACATGCTCTTTCATGCAGGAGAGACAAAAGCGATGTGCACAACATTCAACCGCATGGATTTTAGAGACATCAGCGTCTTCCATGCAAATGGTACAGGTTTCTCTTTTATCCTTGCTAGTATCAATGGCAAGAGCTTTGGCGATCTGGGAATCCATGTAATCTCTTGCTAGATTTATCACATAGCCGACTTCTCTTCGACGAACCAGCAATATTTCACACTGCTCGAACTCCATCAACACTGATATAACCTGATCGACCATATCTGCAACCTTCTTTTGTTTTATATACCAAATTTGAACTATCTGCAACCTCATGGTGTTACAAAAATAATTAGAAGTTAAGTACTTATCATGACAAGCACATCTTGGAAGATATTGGGATAACGACAAGCCTTAAAAATATACAAACGCCAAAACGTTGACGTACACCAAATATTTGCACTAGTAGTAAAAAAAAATATTTGCACTAGTAGTAAAAAGGCTACACAACCAAATACTGAATTCAGAACTGAGACTGGGAGCAAACTAAGCACATAATTATGCTATATATATATATATATTCAAGTTTTTCATTTTCATTGTAAGACATAGAACACTAATTTATAATGTTCTGAATATTTAATCTATATATATATATATGGCATTTCAAGTATTCATCTTAAGGCTCTCTCTCGACTATTGCTAGGAGCGTGAGTTTCTTAATTATTTAGTTGCCTTCGATGTTTTGGTTGTGAATACTGTTATAGCATACTCCATACACATCGGAATCTTATGAAGATAAATATCACCTAAAAAACATGAAAGCTAAAGATTTTTGCCGGACATATACAGAGGCTCTGAATAAACCCATAGTAACTGACTAACACCATACAGAAGTAGTACAAGTGTCAAGGACTTCACCTACAGATCTTTCAGCATTATCCTCACTATATAGTTTCTCATATACCTTTCAAACAAACATGAACTTACAACTGATTCAATTATTATCTCACAAAGGAACTATAACTCAACCGATAAGATTACTAGAAGAAGGTTAGGATATTCAGTATTCAGAACATTATAAATCATTAGTGTTGGCCTTTTCACATTGAATTTCTTGATGGATATGACAGAGACTTCAATAAATTGGGAAAAGAACATGATGAAAGCAGTATTTCTAGTCCAAGCAGATCAATTATTACTAGTACTGACACTGCACGTTCGCAGGTAGAGTCGTATTCACAAAAAACGAGAGTCAGACAGATCGAAGCTGTAGTATTAGTATCGATGGGGATGCATATATCGAATTGCGTACATGGTTATACAGCGGCCTGTAATTGATGACGACCTCGACGCTGCGGATGCCCAACCCAAGCGCTGCGTGGAGGCCCTCCATGAGCGCCATGGCCTCCAGCACCTCGTGCCCACCCACAAAACCCTCCACCGGCTTCTGTACCCTGATCACCTCCTCCCCCTGCGGGCCGCACACGGCCGCCGCGAGGACCGCGACGCCGGGGTCCCGGTCCCGCGGGCCCACCACGTCCCTGCTCGCCATGCCCTTGAAGAATACGCGGAAGAGCGGGGCCGACGACGAGTCCGGCGAGCCCAGGGGGCGCTCGAAGCAGTCTCCGTCGTGGGCCCAGCGGTCCTCCGGGACGGCGGCGAGCTCGCGCGCGAAGCGGGCGTCGTGCGCGGCGACGCGGACGGAGGCCGCGGTGCGCGCGTGGAGGGCCAGGGCGTCGCGGCGGTCGAGCTCGGCGCGCGCGAGGTCGGCGGCGTGGAGCGCGAGCGCGTAGGCCGCGTCCGACGACTCCGGGGACGCCTGGATGGCCTCGGCGAGCTGGAGCTGGTAGGCGAGGTCGCGGTCGGAGGCGGAGGTCACGCTGACCTGCTCCAGGAGGGCGGCGAGGTCGTCTTCGTCTCCGCCGCCGGCCATGGTCGCGGGCGATCGCTTTGGGTGGGAATTGGCTCCTCTGTGCCGCCTCGGTTTGAATTTTTGAATTCGAGCGCTCCGAACCCGATGATATTGGGCAGCCGTTGGGCTCGCGAGGGAGGCTCGTTTGATTCATTGATTGCTGGTGCCAGATTCCACTGACATGTGGGACCACTGCGGGGGTCCGGATGCGAGAGGTCAAAATCCAGTGACGTGGACTGTGAAGTCAGACTAGACACGACCGCGCGATCGAGCTGGAGTCACACTGTCAGACACGAACGCGAAGCGATCACGGTCTATTAACCACGGTTAAGGCACTAATAATCTGCAGCAAAATCTTTTTATAAAGAAGATGGTTATCATCAACAATTCAACAGCATAATTCAACTCGGTCATTCCGTTATCGTCTACGATTCCGACTCGCCTCTACGGCTAAATTGTGCCTTCCCCGCGACTATATAAAAGGCACCCAGACCGATCGCACTAGGACTAGGAGTAACATCGTTGGCAGCGATCCGTTCTTGGGTCCTGAGCGTGACCTAGCAGCCGTGGACGCCATGGCGTAGTAGCTCCGTTCTTGCGTAGTAGCGCCATGGCGAGGGACCTAGCAGCCATGGACGATCTCGTAGACGCGATCAGGCTCTCCATCGCGTGCATCGAGGAGCTCTCGGCCGGGACCAGGGAGATTCGCGAGAAGTTGGAGTGGATGGCTACCATGGATGACGACCACCGCTCGCCGCTCACCTTCGCCGAGTTCATGGACGTGCACGTGCTCAACGAGGTGCGACGGATAGAGCGCTCCCTGATCGAACCCGGGATTGACATGGCCGAGCGAGACCTCGACGTCGCATACGAGTACCTGGTGGTGGCGCCGGCGGCGGCGGAAGAGCGCCGCGGACGCGTGACGGCGGTGAATGCGCTGGCGAACCGGCTCGAGCGCTGCCGCCTGTCGTGCCGGAGTTAGTTTCAGCCGCCGCCAACTTTGCTGTTGCTGCGTTGGATTGTTGACTCATTCGCCATTGTATATTTGCATGGCAAGGTTGTGCCGTTCTACTGGAAACTCGAATGCAGAGCAAAAGGGACGTGAATGCATGTTTCCTCGCACATGATCGAAGTTGGAATCTGACAGTTGTTGCCGTTCATTTGAGTTTTCTTTTCTTTCGGTTTGATTAGTACTCGTTGCGATGAAGATTTCAACTATTCTGCTGAAATTGCATCGTCGTTTTCTTTCTCGATGCAATCAGATTAATTTTAGCTCACACCAGCCAAGTCATCACTGACACGCGCAATTTGGCTGCCAGCAGCCGCCATGATCAGGCTCGCAACGAATTCAGCTATCTTTCTTTCACGTACGCAGCGCCCCCGGCCGGCGGGCTGCCGGATAAAGCCTGGCACCGTGTGTGATCGCGCCGGTCGTTTGCCGAGCGTGCAATTTTGGGGGCGCGCAGGCCGGTCGGGCCGTGGCAAGTGGCCTAGTGCCAGGCGGGCCTGGATTGCCAAACCGATCGCGCGTGTAGAAATAGCCTGATGATGAGCCCATTCTTGGCCCAGAATTGAAGCCAGAGATCGAGCACAAGCACAACATCACAATTCGCGAGGAGAGGTGGAGAATGGAGACCGCTAGCCCATCACCACCGCTATTTTTTTTGAAATATAAATAAACTTCGCTAGTAGAAGTATCAAACGGCACGTAAACCAATGAATCCGTGATTGACCCCACGATGAATTTGGGCATGACCAAGAAATGGGCGAGGCTGTTTCCTATCCACATTTACATGTATTGATGTAATGGATAATGTTGTTGCCATAGGCTCATGGCCTCTTGTGGACTTGTCATCCTAGTTTGATTTCCCCGTCCAAATTCGATATGATTCCTGTCCATTATATTTTGTTTTTGGAGACCCGGTTATTTGCTTATGGCTATTCGGGAACAGGTTCCATTTCCATTTCCGGTGATAATATGTGAATGCGAAAACAGGGAGTCTTTATTTCTCTCATTTATGTCTGTTTTCAGACGTACAGGTGAGTGGTGTGTTCATAAGGGTGGGCGTTTTCTTTGCAAAGAAAGGAAGTTGAATTATGCTTTGATCATAAGCAAAAATGCCTCGCTAGTTCCTTCAAAACAAGCAAAACGACTGGCATACAACTTCAAGCTGGCCAGAACATCACTCTAAGGAGAGCAAGAGCATTATTGACCGCTTGCGTGACTGCATGAGCCGTTGGATAATGCTATGCTAGGGCGCTGAATGTCACCATGGCACCCAATTGAACATGCCCACAAGCCACTGCAAGAAAAAAAACCCACAGGCCATTGCCAGAAAAAAAAGAAGAAGCCCACAAGCCACAAAGACACTCAAGATCGAAACGTCCCCAAATCACGTCCATCCTGGAACTCGAAGACACTTTTTCAACTGAGAGATAT
>OAMR01000385.1:73714-88000 GCA_900205405.1 Echinochloa crus-galli
GCCTGGATGGCCTCGGCGAGCTGGAGCTGGTAGGCGAGGTCGCGGTCGGAGGCGGAGGTCACGCTGACCTGCTCCAGGAGGGAAGCGAGGTCGTCTTCGTCTCCGCCGCCGGCCATGGTAAGCGGGGGATCGCTCTGTGATCGCCTGACTGGGGCTCCGGGCTCCTGGTGAAGGGAATTGGCTCTGTTGTGTTGCCTCTGTTTGAATTTTGAATTCGAGCGTGCCGAACCCGATGATATTGGGCGGCCGTTGGGTTTGATTCATTGATGGCAGGTGCCAGCTTCCACTGACATGTGGGACCATTGCGAGGGTCCGGATGCGAGAGGGCAAGCCAGCGCTCTGGCGAGTGACATGTGGGGTCACGGATGGTGGGTCAGACTAGGCAGGAGCTCACGGTCGAGGTGGAGTCAGACTGTCAGACACCAGACTCGGCAGCGAAATCTTTTGCAAGGAAGATCAACAGCGCAATTCAACTTGATCGTTTTTTTTCAAAAAACAATTGACTTGATCGTTCCGTTCTCTTTTCCGACTACACGTCTCGCTAGGACGCAACGATCTGGGCGAATTCCGGTTCCGACTGGCCTCTGCGAACAAATTGTGTCCTCGATCTCCACGACTAAAGGCACCAAGAACAAGACATATCGTTGGCAGTTTTCACCGATCATCCGTTCCTCTGGCTCGTGAGCGTGAGAGCTCCATTTTTGCGTAGCGGCATGGCGAGGGACCTAGCAGCCGTGGACGATCTCGTAGACGCGATCAGGCTCTCCATCGCGTGCATCGAGGAGCTCTCGGCCGGAACCAGGGAGATTCGCGAGAAGTTGGAGCGGATCGCTGCCATGGATGGCGACCGCTCGCCGCTCACCTTCGCCGGGTTCATGGACGTGCTCAACGAGGTGCGCCGGATAGAGCGCTCCCTGATCGAACCCGGGATTGACATGGCCGAGCGAGACCTCGACGTCGCGTACGAGTGCCTGCTGGCGGCGGCGCCGGCGGAAGAGCGCTGCGGACGCGTGACGGTGGTCAATGCGCTGACGAACCGGCTCGAGCGCTGCCGCCAGTCGTATCGGAATTAGCTTCCGTTTGGTTGCGTAGGCTAAACTTTAGTCACTGTCACATTAAATATAAAAATATCAATTAAAAATATTAAATATAAGTTAATTTAAAACTTATTATATAATTGAGAACTAATTTACGAGACGAATCTATTAAGCCTAATTAATTTATAATTAGATAATATAGTGCTACAGTAAATAAATATGTGCTAAAATATATTAATGATAGATTACTTAGGCTTATTAGATTCGTCTCACGAATAGCTCTTATTTATGTAATTATTTTTATAATTAATCTATATTTAATACTTCTAATTAGTATTTAGAGTATTTATATATTCGATGTGACGTGAACTAAACTTTAGTCCCTGGAACCAAACACCGCGGTGGACTTTTGCTACGTCGGATTGTTGATTATTATATTCGCCATTGTGTAGCGAGGTTGTGCCGTTCTACTGGGAGCCCGAATGCAGAGCAAAAGGGACGTGAATGATCGTTTCCTCACACATGAAGTTGGATTGTTGGAACGTGACGGTTGTTGCCGTTCACTTGAGTTTTCTTTTCTTTCGGTTTGATTAGTAGCCGAGTCTGCGTGAATCCATACCCCCATTGAAAGCACTCTTAGATTGGTGGTTGCAATATTTTAATAGCACCATTAGATTCCAGATTCGACTTATCGCGTGAGCGAATTTTCATGTCGTTTTTTAAAAAATTCTCCCCGCCGGTTTACCGGGGTTCGGAGGGGGTCTAGACTGGAAGAAGGTTTCTTCTTCTTAATGATGAAAAATCGTGGGTCGGTCTTTACCTCATCGATCTAGTTTTTTTTTAACCCATACCCTCGCTGATTACAAGTAATCCAACTAGTCGTCGCGACGAAGATTTCAACTCTTTTGCTGGAATTGCATCGCCGTTTTCTTTCTGGATGTAATCAGATTAATTTAGCTCGCACCAGCCAAGTCATCGCTGATACGCGCAGATCAGCCGCCATGATCAATTGATCAGGTTCGCAACGAATTCAGCTATCTTTCCTTCACGTACGCCGCGCCCCGGGCCTGCGGGCTGCCGGACATAGCCTGGCACCGTGTGTGATCGTGCCGGTCGTTTACCTTTTTTTTTGAGATTTTGCCGGTCGTTTACCGAGCGTGCAATTTCGGGCGCGCCCAGGCCACCCGGTCGGGCCGTGGCAAGTGGCCCAGTGCTAGGCGGGCCTGCATTGCCGAACCGATCGCGCGTGCAGAAATAGCCTGACGATGAGCCCACGTCCAGAACAAGATATTTAGCTCAACGTACATTCTTGGCCCAGAATTGAAGCCAGAGTACGTTCACTTGCGTGTGTGGATGGTATGCGCTGGCCGAGATCGAGCACAACATCACAATTCGTGAGAGGTGGAGAATGGAGACCGCTAGCCCATCACCTTCGCTATTTTTTTTTGAAATACTGTATGACTCAATAAACTTCGCTAGTAGAAGTATCAAACGGCACGTAAACCGTGAATCCGTGATCGACCCCACAATGAATTTGACCTCGACAGGGTACCAAGGTACTAGTGTACTGCCTTGCCCGTAGGTAGGTAGATGAGTAGGGGATTGAAAACGGCTGGAAAAATCATGTCCCGTTCCATCTATATTTCTTCATTTGTCATGTCGGAACGGAACAGGAAGAGACCAAGAAATGGGTGAGGCTGTTTCCTATCCACATTTACATGGCATTGATGTAATGGTTGTGTTTAGATCCGTAAAAAGGGGTGAAAAAGATCACATCGAACACTGTAGCACACTGTAGCATTTTTTATTTGTTTGTGGTAATTGTTGTCCTACTATGACCTAACTAGCTCAAAAGATTCGTCTCGTCGTGTACATCAAAACTATGCAATTAGTTTTTTTATTTACCTACATTTAATGTTTCATACATGCGTCATTTGTTATATTTAATGTTTTGATGTGATGTCGATGTGATAAAAAGTTTAAAAAATTAGGAGGAACTAAACACAGCGAATGTATCATGTTGTCATAGGCTCATGGTCTCTTTTGTGGGTATCTTAGTTTGATTTCGCTATCCAAATTCGATATGATCCTGTTTATTACATTTTGTTTTCGGAGAGCCGGTTATTTGCCTATGGCTATCCGGGACCCGGTTTTGTTTCCATTTCCGATGATGAAATGTGAACACTAAAACGGGGGTGTCTTTTTCTCTCGTTTATGTCTGTTTTCATCCCTACAGGTGTGTGGTGTGCGCGTATGTGCTACATGAGGGTCTGTGTTTGTATTTGTAGTGTGTTTACAAAGAAAGGGAAGTTGAATTATGCTTTGATTATAAGCAAAATGCCTCGCTAGTCCTTTCAAAACAAGCAAACGACTGGCTAGGTACAACTTCAAGCTGGCCAACACATAGCTCTAAATAAATAGAGCAAGAGCATTACCTCATCGCTTGTGTGACTGCATGAGCCGTTAGATAAATAGATAATGATACGCTAGGGCGCTGGATGTCACCATGGCACCCAGTTGAACAAGACCACAAGCCATTGCCAAAAAAAAAAAGAAGCCCACAGGCCATTGCCAAGAAAAAAAAAGAAGCAGCCCACAAGCCACAGACACCCAGATCGACACGCCCACAATTCACGTCCGTCCTGCCACGCAACCTGCATGTAGGCCCAAGCGAAGGACAGGGAAAGGACATGCAGCGTTCACCCGAAGACACGAAAAGCTAAAACGTCGTCTCCGAGCGCGACACCCGCTCACGAGCCACCGGTGAAAATCAGGCGGGCAGCCAGAGCCAGCCGCCGCAGATTCTTCCCCACGCCACGCCGCTTTCCACTGAAAGCGCTCCGACCCCGTCCGTCCCGTCCCGTCCACTGCACGCCCGCGCTCCGTTGGGTGTGTGGCTGGCAGCCTAGCGCCACCCCACCTGGAGATCCTGTCCACCTCCTCAAGACCTCGACCCGGCGAGGACCCCCCGGATCCGTTTTTGCTGTGCGCTTCAAACCAAAAACCCCTCCTCGCCTCCCATCCCTCGCCACCCGCGAAGCGCGCCCGAGCCGGCACCTCACCTCACCGCAGCACTCTACCCCACACCCCACCGCGGAGAAGAGAAGAAGAGACGACACGAGACGCGCCCCCCGCGGCCTCGCTCCTCCCCAGTTCCTCCCCGCGCGATCCCCGCCTCCCTGCAGCGATGGCGACGCCGGCCGTGGGCGCCGCGTGCCTCCTCCTCGCGCGGGCAGTCGGGCCGGGCGCGGGACCCAGGCGCGGCGGCGATCAGGCGCGCCCGCGGCGGCTCCAGCGGGCGCTGCGGAGGAGGTGCGTCGCGGAGCTCAGCAGGGAGGGGCCCGCGCCGCGCCCGACGCCGATGCTGGCGCCACCGCTCGTGCCAGGCTTCCTCGCGCCGCCCGCGCCCGAGCCCGCGCGTGAGCCGGCGTCGGCGCCGACGCCCGTGCCCGACGACGGCCTTGGGGACTTTCCAACAATATCCATCCAAATCACCATTAGTTGTATTCACTTATGTAGTTACGTGGCTCTTTCACCTGTACAATTTCCTGCTGAACAGAGGGCCAGGCATTCACTCATCAATTCCAATAGCAGATAAAATTATAATTTTTCATATTTGAGACATGAAAAAAAATGAGAGACGAGAGTTTGTGAAATGTGAAGAGCATTTTTTGGAAGACCAAATGTTAACATAGATTACCAATATAGACCACAATTTTTTTTCTCAGCGTACCCCCACCCTTTTCCAACAATATCCACTGCACCCATATCACCTGGAGTTGTTCTATACAGTTCTATGAGCGCAGAAAAAGTATTAAATAAAATCTATTTGCAAAACTCTTTTAAAGATGAGTGTAATTTTACCCGACGAATCTAATGAGCCTAATTAATCGATGATTTACTACAGTAATGCTACAGTATCCATCCTCTAATCGTGTGGTCAAAGCCTCGTTAGATTTGTGTCGTAAATTAACCTAAGAGTTGTGAAAGAAGTTTTATAAACTGACTTTATTTGATACCCTTAATTAATGGTCAAACGTGTAGGTAAAAATTTTCACCAACCAAACAAACGCTGCCATTGACGACATCACTCACACTTGTTTCCACATGCCGACCCGCATGGCCATTTTTCTTTACTTCATGAGAGTACACAATCTTGCTGTATATAAATAGTAGCATTTCCTTTCCATTAATCTACAATAATAGCGGCGAATTGGTTTGTAGTCCAATAGTAGGACGTTTCAAGTGGGACGCTACCCACCAGGGTTCAAATCATGGTGCTCACACCTTTTCCTGAGATTTTCTCAGGATTTACCGGCGTTATGCGTTAAGTGGTAAGCGGCGGTTCCCGTCGACAACGAGGTGCCAATGTCGACTTCGGGGCACACCCTCGAAACCTCTGCAGTGCTCTGCATAATACCGAGGCGCGAGGTATCGACACGCCACCCTGAACCCCATCGTCTCATGATCCAATACAGACGCCGCACAGTTGCCAGGGGTGTGCTGAGACTGAGATGCAGATTTCGACTTTTTTTTACATGTTACTAGCGATCATGCGTATCCGATTAGTACTACTAATAGGGGTCAATTCACCACGAATTCACCCTTCAAAAATCTACCCAACCTCTCGGGCTCATTTCGTGCCGAACGAACCGATCAGCAGCCATCCGGACACAGGTCGATGAAAACCAACGGGATTCGGCCGAGGCAGTTTTACCTTCCGGTTGGAGGGCGAGGTCCCCAAGGCCGTCGTCGGGCACGGGCGTCGGCGTCGGCGTCGACGCCGGCTCACGCGCGGGCTCGGGCGCGGGCGGCGCGAGGAAGCCTGGCACGAGCGGTGGCGCCAGCATCGGCGTCGGGCGCGGCGCGGGCCCCTCCCTGCTGAGCTCCGCGACGCACCTCCTCCGCAGCGCCCGCTGGAGCCGCCGCGGGCGCGCCTGATCGCCGCCGCGCCTGGGTCCCGCGCCCGGCCCGACTGCCCGCGCGAGGAGGAGGCACGCGGCGCCCACGGCCGGCGTCGCCATCGCTGCAGGGAGGCGGGGATCGCGCGGGGAGGAACTGGGGAGGAGCGAGGCCGCGGGGGGCGCGTCTCGTGTCGTCTCTTCTTCTCTTCTCCGCGGTGGGGTGTGGGGTAGAGTGCTGCGGTGAGGTGAGGTGCCGGCTCGGGCGCGCTTCGCGGGTGGCGAGCGATGGGAGGCGAGGAGGGGTTTTTGGTTTGAAGCGCACAGCAAAAACAGATCCGGGGTGGGTCCTCGCCGGGTCGAGGTCTTGAGGTTGAGGAGGTGGTGGTGGACAGGTGGGGTGGCGCCAGGCTGCTAGCCACACACTGACACCCAACGGAGCGCGGGTGTGCACGGGAAACGCAGCGCGACGTGCAGTGGACGGGACGGGACGGGAGCACGGATGGACGGACGGACGGGGTCGGAGCGCTTTCAGTGGAAAGCGGCGTGGCGTGGGGGAAGAATCTGCGGCGGCCGGCTCTGGCTGCCTGCCTCACCGGTTGCTCGTGAGCGGGTGTCGCGCTCGGAGCTTTTCGTGTCTCCGGGTGAACGCTGCATGTGCTTTTCCTGTCCTTCTCTTGGGCCTACATGCAGGTTGCGTGGCAGGATGGACGTGATTTGGGGACGTTTCGATCTTGAGTGTCTTTGTGGCTTGTGGGCTTCTTCTTTTTTTTCTGGCAATGGCCTGTGGGTTTTTTTTCTTGCAGTGGCTTGTGGGCATGTTCAATTGGGTGCCATGGTGACATTCAGCGCCCTAGCATAGCATTATCCAACGGCTCATGCAGTCACGCAAGCGGTGAACTAATGCTCTTGCTCTCCTTAGAGTTGTGTTGAAGGAACTAGCGAGGCATTTTTGCTTATGATCAAAGCATAATTCAACTTCCTTTCTTTGCAAAGAAAACGCCCACCCTTATGAACACACCACTCACCTGTACGTCTGAAAACAGACATAAATGAGAGAAATAAAGACTCCCTGTTTTCGCATTCACATATTATCACCGGAAATGGAAATGGAACCTGTTCCCGAATAGCCATAAGCAAATAACCGGGTCTCCAAAAACAAAATATAATGGACAGGAATCATATCGAATTTGGACGGGGAAATCAAACTAGGATGACAAGTCCACAAGAGGCCATGAGCCTATGGCAACAACATTATCCATTACATCAATACATGTAAATGTGGATAGGAAACAGCCTCGCCCATTTCTTGGTCATGCCCAAATTCATCGTGGGGTCAATCACGGATTCATTGGTTTACGTGCCGTTTGATCAAGGAGGTGCGTCGCGGAGCTCAGCAGGGAGGGGCCCGCGCCGCGCCCGACGCCGCTGCTGGCGCCACCGCTCGTGCCAGGCTTCCTCGCACCGCCGCCCGCGCCCGCGCGTGAGCCGGCGTCGACGCCGACGCCGACGCCCGTGCCCGACGACGGCCTTGGGGACCTCGCCCTCCAACCGGAAGGTAAAACTGCCTCGGCCGAATCCCGTTGGTTTTCATCGACCTGTGTCCGGATGGCTGCTGATCGGTTCGTTCGGCACGAAATGAGACCGAGAGGTTGGGTGGATTTTTGAAGGGTGAATTCGTGTTGAATTGATCCCTATTAGTATTAATCGGATACGCATGATCACTACTAGTAACATGTAAAAAAAGAGAGTCAAAATCCGCATCTCAGCACACCCATGGCAACTGTGCGGCGTCTGTATTGGATCACGAGAGTATGAGACGATGGGGTTCAGGGTGGCGTGTCGATCTCGATACGTCGCGCCTCGGTATGATGCAGAGCACTGCAGAGGTTTCGAGGGCTGTGCACGTGGTTGGATCTGAGCAGAGCAAGATATTTAGTAGCAACAGGAATGGGGCTAATTCAGGTGACACATATGTCCTTGGAAGTAGAGCAAATTGCCAAATTGATAGGTCTGTCTCTTTCTTGGCTAGGTGCCTTGGTGGTGCGATTGTAACCTGTGTTGCAAGTAGTTGTACTCCACGGAATATCCTAGCAGAACCTTGGGGGTATCATATCAGTTCACCAGAAGCTGAATTTACTGAATCAACATCCCTCAAGGAAATAAGAAAATTGGAAATGATAATGAAACACTGAGACTGAAGAGTGGAATTACCATTTTTTTAGAATAAATTTTAGCCAGTTGATGGAAACTAGAAAGAACTTCAGTGGAGAAGTGTTATGGAATGACAATAGCTATATGTTTAGTTGCAAAAGCAAAAAAGAACCTAGAATCTATCTTAGGATCCTTGGATTATAAATTTACTCTTGGCCATAAGTACCTTCTAGTCAGTCACATGGTACCTGGTACCATTTTGTGCTTTGTTT
Source organism: Echinochloa crus-galli (assembly GCA_900205405.1). NCBI lineage: Eukaryota > Viridiplantae > Streptophyta > Magnoliopsida > Poales > Poaceae > Echinochloa > Echinochloa crus-galli. The sequence goes on from OAMR01000385.1 coordinate 82,079, forward strand.
TTCACTGGACTACTAGTTCCAATACGTATCTATTCTTTTGGGTACTTGTGGGATATTTATTGATATGCTGTTGGCCCATCTTGCTCTCTTCCTTGGACCACAACTCTACTTTGTTTTCTTATGTATATTAAACACACTCTCTGATCATACGATCGAAGCATTTAGGCAACTAGTGAACTTCTGGCGATGCGATTTTGTCATTTAGCTGAAAAGAGAATGTTGATAGCACCATTATTATCAATTCCTAGACTTGTTTTTTTTTCTCGAACCACGCAGGAGAACTGCGCGTCATTTCATTAAGGTAGAAAAAGGTACAACAGTCTAAACAGACCACACTAGGTGCCAAGAAATGGCACCCCTCACACTCACCAAAACTATGAATTCGCCATGATAGAATTATAGTGGCGACCTACAAACACCCAGACTGTTAAGCCATGATCGGCAGCGACCTGGGCATCAACTCCATGAGCTTTGATGCCCCTGCCATACACCACAGACTTGTTTTTGGCATGATGAACCCATGCTCTGTTTTGTATTTAACATTCTGCTAATATTTTCCCTCTACCATGGCCTTAACAAATATATAAATCCTTCATTTCACATACAGAGATTGCTGAGGATTACATCAACGACACAGTAGTTGTGGCAAGTGAGCAAGACTGTGCGATCATGATTGGAAAGGAGCAAGCTCGAGCTGAAGTAACACATAGCATTGTTTTTGTAACTGGCGAAGCTTCTCCTTATGCAAAGTCTGGGGGTCTAGGAGATGTTTGTGGTTCACTACCAGTTGCTCTTGCTGCTCGTGGTCACCGCGTGATGGTTGTAATGCCAAGATATTTAAATGGTACCTCCGATAAAAATTATGCAAATGCATTTTACACTGAGAAGCACATTCGGGTTCCATGCTTTGGCGGTGATCATGAAGTTACCTTCTTCCACGAGTATAGAGATTCTGTTGATTGGGTAAGTATTCAACTGTCTTATTGTTTCTGATGAGAATTAATATCTTGCTACCTTTGTCTGTAAGACTGTACCGACTTTTAGCCCTGTGTGTTTCTTGATGTTCTGATGTTACTTTGGTACTTACATGTTATTCATCACATAGTCTCAGCATCCTGAACAACATACAGTACTGTTCAGATTAAGACGAGGAGGGTTCCACAATGCTTGAAATGAGTATCCATGAAATTAGCACACTTGTACCCCTGATCCTAAAGTCTTATGCATCTGTGGCCTTGCATTTGTGTTGGCAACAATGATACTGAGTAAATATGACACTAGATGATAAGGATTAACAGATAATGATATGCACAACTTACTCTTGTAGCATTATTTGTGAGCATACCATGTTTGTTGATTTCTACTGTTTGCAAGAGTGTCTACTTAATACATGCTATGTTTTTCTTCTTATTGCAATTGGTGACCGAAGAATTCTTATGTGTTTGGGCTATTTATTAATTTTTGGATTCATGTCAATTGTGTCATTTGTTTAGGTGTTTGTTGATCACCCCTCCTACCACAGGCCTGGAAATTTATATGGAGATAAGTTTGGTGCTTATGGTGATAATCAAGTAAGAATCCTGTTACATTAAGTTCCTATTTGATGTGTTTAAGTTATATCACAAAATTTATCAAGTGATATATGCCTTGCAGTTCAGATACACACTCCTTTGCTATGCTGCATGTGAGGCTCCTTTGGTCCTTGAATTGGGAGGATATATTTATGGACAGAAGTGCATGTTTGTTGTGAACGATTGGCATGCCAGCCTTGTGCCAGTGTATGTTGTGAATCTACTAATCTAAATCCTGCAAGCCTACACCTTTATTCATAGTCCTCATAGCTCTGTTTTTTCAATGCATGTCGTATTACAATAACATTCATTGTTTTTTTTTGGTTTATCAGTTCAGGATTAACTAATAGTTTAGTGCAGCAAGAACTGTCTGTTTAATAAATAGTTAAATTTGGTAGCCAACTTACTCTTGTACTGCTAGTTCTTAGTCCATAAGCTACACATACTCTGAACCATCCCTTTACTTCGAAACAGGAAGGCATCATTTGGACAGAAGTTGCATTTGATTTCTGTGAAATGATAATCATTTATTTTTTAGAGACTGGTTTATGTGGTAAACAGTAAAATCTGGTACTTTATGTGAGACTGATCAAGACTTGCACAACACCAAGCATACACATTGAACACAAGAGTTGAGTAGTAGCACTGCATCATATGATGTTGTCATTACAGATGAGTTGAGATGATACTTATGGCTTTTGACGTGTTTCACATGGTTTTCTGCTGACTATGTGTTAAGTATACTTTTAAGTGCAATTTTAGACAGTTCCTTTTGTATTCTGCTGTTTTCCCTTTTTGTTGTTCCCTTCTGTTGGCTTCACGAATGCTAAATTAGCTTCCGTAATGTAATACCTAATCTTGATTTTGTTTATTTCAGTCTTCTTGCTGCAAAATATAGACCATACGGTGTTTATAAAGACTCCCGCAGCATTCTAGTAATACATAATCTAGCACATCAGGTTTGAGCCTATCAGTTTGCGTTGTCTATATACAATTTGGCAAAAAAAAGAATAATTTGGCAATACAGATCACTCAACACCTTATGTTTTTCATTGTGGTAGGGTGTGGAGCCTGCAAGCACATATCCTGACCTGGGGTTGCCACCTGAATGGTATGGAGCTCTGGAGTGGATATTCCCTGAATGGGCAAGAAGACATGCCCTTGACAAGGGTGAGGCAGTTAATTTTTTGAAAGGTGCAGTGGTGACTGCAGATCGGATTGTGACTGTCAGTAAGGTGATATTACATATAATATTTTTATGTAAATATTTTTTACAGGATGTTCTTTCCTCAGTCTGGGTGTTGCCTGGTTTCCACTTTTCATTTATGTTTCATTTCCAGGGTTATTCATGGGAGGTCACAACTGCTGAAGGTGGACAAGGCCTTGATGAGCTGTTAGGTTCCAGGAAGAGTGTATTAAACGGTAACAATATTCATGTTAATTTGTTTTGTGGAAACAACCGAGTGGGATGATAAGAACTACTCCCTCCAATCACAAATAAGTAGCCTTTTGGGGTTGTCTTAAATCAAACACTCCAAAGTTTAGTTACAAATTACCTTTTATGTGTTGAATTTGGATATCTGAAAATGATATGAGTCCATAAAAGTATACTTTTGCCATGATTTGTAAGTATTATTTAACAAAAGTATTAGTCAAATTTGTAGTTTGTAAACCATGTTGGCGTTCAAACCTCACTTATCTGTGAATAGATGGAGTAATTCAATATGACTGTATGATGCAGGAATTGTAAATGGAATTGACATTAATGATTGGAACCCAGCCACGGACAAACATATCCCTTACCATTATTCTGCTGATGACCTCTCTGGAAAGGTGCGCTCACAGTTGGGATTACTGCCTCCTATGTTTAATCTCTCCCTCTCAACTCTCATTTCTCAAGTTTCTCTCACTCACTAATCCTTTCTGTCCTGGTGTCGTCATTTTAGGCCAAATGTAAAGCTCAATTGCAGAAGGAGCTGGGTTTACCAATAAGGCCTGATGTTCCTCTGGTTAGATACCAATGCTCGAGACATCAAATTTTCTTTAAAAATATATGGGATTGATTTATTAACTTGATTTACAGATTGGCTTCATTGGAAGATTGGATTATCAGAAAGGAATTGATCTCATTAAACTTATCATGTCAGACCTCATGCGTGAAGACATTCAATTTGTAAGTCATTATTCTTTTCCATGACCTTAAGGTTGAAACTGAATCAAAAGCACCATGTGGGGGACTAGGTTCAAGAGAACTGACGAACTTTTCTAATGTCCTTGCACAGAATTGCTTTCTCCATTCCAGTCCTCTCTTTTCCACTTTGATATTTATGTTAGTTCACAAATGGCGCTAATAAGTTCTTGCATGAGTAAATTTTAGAAAAAAAACCTATGGCCTTCTACATGTTCCTTTGCGGTCCTTATTCTCACCAGTAGCTGTGTTCACGCTTAAAAAACAGAATTTATTTAACATTATCTCACCAGTAGCTGTGGGTTGGAGAAACTAGAGCCATGTCCTTATTCTTCTCATGAGCTCTTTTTTTTTAAACATTCAACTGACTAATGAAGGAAGGATGGGGGTTGGGTTGGATTTAGAAGTTTTGACTTGCGCTCTTACGCCTACAACTAGTGTGTGTTGACCAATGAAACTTCTTTTCCTTATTTAATGTAGGCCATGCTTGGATCTGGTGACCCAGAGCTTGAAGACTGGATGAGATCTACAGAGTCGAGCTTCAGGGATAAATTTCGTGGATGGGTTGGATTTAGTGTTCCAGTTTCCCACCGAATAACCGCAGGGTATGCAAAAAAAAACCATTGCCAAAGAACTCACTTGTCAATTGTCATCTTATAAATACATTTTATATTTGAGATCCTGATATTCCTTTTTTGTACAGCTGCGATATATTGTTAATGCCATCCAGGTTCGAACCTTGTGGTCTCAATCAACTATATGCTATGCAGTATGGCACAGTTCCTGTTGTTCATGCAACTGGGGGGCTTAGAGTAAGACAGTTATCCTTTAATAATGACTTTTAATATCAATAGTTCGGTACCACGGCAGAATGTTTAATCATCTATGTTTTGAACAGGACACTGTGGAGAACTTCAACCCTTTTGGTGATAATGGAGAGCAGGGTACAGGGTAAGTACTGCTCCATTTTAGAGTATATGGATATTCTTCCCTTTCTTGTCTGGAATCAATTGAATGCTTACAATGGTTTCTATAGCTTGCTCCATTCGTCATTGAACTGATCAAGTTTCACTGCACACATATTTTACAGGTGGGCCTTCGCACCCCTAACAACAGAAAACATGTTGTGGGTAAGTTTCCGTTAAACTTGAAACCTGTTAGGATCTTGGTCATAGAATGTCCTTGTACCATAATGGGCCCTTTTTTTGTGTACCAAACATTGTTGAACTCAGTTGTGTTAACATCATCCATCTAGTCGATTCTGCTAAAGACAATGGGTAGCTGGACTTACGGGAAAAGGTGCTTGATTCTGACATCTTGTTAGCATATGGAAAGTTGGAGTTACTGGGAAATGGGACCCGTAAAGTATTGTTCATACGAGCAAAATAAGAAAATGCAGGAGCTACACCTGGTTCTAGACTGCTAACTTGTGCTAGCCTGCTAGGTGCATGATGTGCATTACATATTTGGTACATGCTTCCGATGTGCAAATAGAGCTTTATTTTCGTTTTCTTTTTGTTCAATACAAGTAATTTTAAAGATATTGACTTCAGCTCACACTTCACCTGAACCAAAGATGTTACTGCTCTGTCCAGAATTTTATATGTGTACTAAGTAATTGCTTTGACCTTGACTACAATGATATTAAACCAAGTCTGGGAACTGTCAGTTGCCAAAGCTGGAAGTTTCTTCTAAAGCAATCGAAGAGTAGTGTAGAGAGTTTATGCACCTCGGGTTTCAGGATTCATTGTTTACTGTTTTATTAAATGCAGTGTCTATTTTTTATCCAACAATAGTAAGACGAACCACTGCTTGCTGGGATTTTGAAGCTTTAATGATGTTTTGCAGACATTGCGAACTGCAATCTCGACATATAGGGAACACAAATCTTCCTGGGAGGGACTCATGAAGCGAGGCATGTCAAAAGACTTCACATGGGACCATGCCGCGGAGCAATATGAACAGATCTTCCAGTGGGCCTTCATCGATCAACCTTATATCCGGTAAAAAAGGGAAGCACAAGTGGCGTCTCAGTTGAAGATTTTCGGTTCTTCATCCTTCCATGTGCTTAAGGATGAGCCAAAAACCCTGTACATAACATGGAACCATGGAAACGACCGGCTATACCCTCCATTGCTCAGGTCAGCCTTACGGCCCCTGCTG
>OAMR01000385.1:88429-139017 GCA_900205405.1 Echinochloa crus-galli
CGCCGCCGCCGCCGCCGCCGCCGCCGCCGCTCCCGTACGAGGCGATGCTGAGGTCCACGGCGTACGAGCGGTTGCGCGCGGAGCACCCGGCGGAGTTCGCGCCGGCGAGCGTCTTCTTCACGCACGACCCGCGCAGCGCCATCGACCGCCGCAACAGCTTCCGCGTCAAGGCCGCGCTCGTCTACGAGGCCGTCACGGGCCACCACGTCGACGACCACATGCTCCGCGCCAACAGGCTCCTCCTTGCCCTCGCCGAGGAATGCCACTCCAGAATCAGGGGCCCAGCAAAAAAGAAGGTCGTCGGGGACGCAGCTCCGAGTCCAAATAACCCAGGCACCAGGCAGGGGAGCAGCGAGCTCACCGACGAGGAGAACCGGGTGGTCGACGGCATCTTCCTCGTCGTCGGCTTCCTCCCCAAGCTCACGGACGCGATCGCCAAGAGCCCCGACCGCGACGCCGTCGACGAGACCTTCAAGTCGCGGCACATGCACGACATCGTCGCCGACATGGTCAAGCTCGAGAACCAGCTCCCGCTGCAGGACCTCCTCGACGTGATCGGCGTCGTCGAGGACGCCATCAAGGCCGTCGTCGCCCGCGACGAGTTCAAGGACGTCAGGGACTCCATCGCCGGCGCCGGCGAGTACAAGCTGCCCTTCGACAGGGACAGCTTCGGCGACGTCGTCCACGGCTTCTGCTGGTACTACTCGCCCTTCGCGTCCAAGAAGACGGCCGCGAGCCCGTTCAAGGACGTCGCCGCCGGCGGGGACATGGCGTCGCGCACGACGCTCCTGGACTGCCTGCACCAGAGCGTGGTGAAGCCGCCGGAGGGGAAGGGGGTGAGCGTTGCCACCGGCCGGCCGTCGCGGATGCCGACGGCGCGGGAGCTCCGGCGGTCGGGCGTCCGGCTGCAGGCCTCCGAGCACGGCCGCGCCGAGGTGGAGTTCGCGCAGGCGACGGTGCGGCTGCCGGCGCTGGTGTTCGACTTCAAGCTGGCGACGGTGGCGCGGAACCTGCTGGCGCGGGAGTACGAGGAGCAGAGCAAGCCGGTGACGCGCTACTTCCAGATGATGAACGAGCTGGTGGAGGACGCCGCCGACGTGCGCGTCCTGCGGCGCGCCGGCGTGGTCCGCGGCGGGTCCGGCGGCGGCGCGCAGGAGGTGTACGCGCTCGTCAAGGACATCGACGGCCACGCCACGTACCCGTCCGTGTACATGGCCATGGACAGGGAGATCGAGAAGGTGAGGCAGTACCATGACCAGAGGATGACGAGCTTCTTCGTCCGCAACCGCCCCGGCGTGATCTGGGCCTCGTCGGTGGCCGCACTCTCGGTGGTCGCCATCGTCGCCGCGAGGAGGAACCGGGGATGAATTGAACAATCGAGATATATCCGTACGCAGCTAGATACGGTGCTGTCACGTCACGCACGTACATGTACATATGTATATAGTGTCACTTCATGTGTTGTAACTTGTAAGGCGTATCGTGATCCATACGCCGATCGACTAGACGACTACAAGCGCACTGATAAAAAGACAATAAAAAGTCCAACAATTTGATCATCAGGCTCCGTCAAATTGCTACCACCTCCGTTCGAAATTACTCTTTGTTGTTGGCTTTTTTATTTAACATTTGACCATTCGTCTTATTCAAAAAATTTCAAGAGTATCGTTTATTTTGTATGTTGACTTGCTTTATCATTATATACACTTCAAGTAGAACTTATTAGTTTGTATATTTGAATAAATTTTTTATGCTGTGGCTGGTTTGTCTCAAAGGATCGTGATGCAGTGCCCAAGTCCAGATGAATGACAGTTTTGAAGAATAAGAGGAGGAGGATGCTGGAAGCAGTCCCGCGCAGGCAGCCTCGCAACGGTACATATGAAATCAACTGGATTCTGTTTTGGTTACGACACTAGCTGTTTAAAATTGTTGCTCATGACATGTTGTCCTTTGCCCCTAACGGTTCATAACTTTTGACCCTTTAGAGAACCGTGCCTCGTTTTTGTTGATTATCTGCCTGACGAGAGGGCCCTCTTGTGTGTTTTCTCGCCTTCTCGGCCATTTGCTGAAGACGGTCACTGCTGATGGTGTGCATCTTCAGTGTCAAGGTTGTCTGTATACCGAAAGCGTATCTGTGATGGTATCGAAGAATCCTCCAAAGCGCATGATGTGTGCCTTGTGTCCACGGCACGGACGTCCATGTCGCAGGTGCTTTATCCTTGTCGTGACCACGTCCTTTCCGCTTGGTCAGTAACCTTCAGAGCAAAGGGGGCATGGCCTACGCTACGCGAGCATGCGCGCCTTGGGTTCGCGATGCCCACATGCCGGGGGCCAATCTGGTGGGAAAACTTGCAGCGCCTCCATCCCGGACCCGTACACCAGTTTTGGGATCGATCCTTGAACGTCGCCTTTGTCCAACCTTGGATTCCTGAACAATCAGTTACCAAGTCTTTGAATTCGTTTGGTGTGAATTAAATGCTTAATGTAACTGAACCTGCCAAAGAAGAAACGCACATTGTGAAAAATTACACCTCACTACCATGTCTTTTGAATTGTTTGACCGCCCAAAACTACCACATTGTTCTGAACAACGGGCAGTTTCAGACTTGCATGTCACGTAAGCTGCTGCTTTGCCCTGCCTGCCTCCGATCACGCCAAGAAAGGGATTACTGGCGACCTCAGAAAGCAATAGCAGCAGCGTTGTCCTCACGGCCCTTGCTAAAGCGAAGCGCCTATAAAACCCCACCGCGCCAAGTCACTAACCAAACCATCGATCGCCCATCCGTCCACCGCCGCCGCCCGTGCAAGGCCGGAATCAAACGAAAATGAGCACACAATATGACGTCAACAAGGCGGAGGCCCCGGAATCGCCACCACTACCACCGGCAACAGCACCATCACTACCACCGGCAGCAGCATCTCCACCCGTGACACCGGCAGCACCAGAGCCCCGCGCACCTGCGCCCACGGGCGGCGCGGCGCCGGCGCCGGCGCCGCTCCCGTACGAGGCGATGCTGAGGTCCACGGCGTACGAGCGGTTGCGCGCGGAGCACCCGGCGGAGTTCGCGCCGGCGAGCGTCTTCTTCACGCACGACCCGCGCAGCGCCATCGACCGCCGCAACAGCTTCCGCGTCAAGGCCGCGCTCGTCTACGAGGCCGTCACGGGCCACCACGTCGACGACCACATGCTCCGCGCCAACAGCCTCCTCCTTGCCCTCGCCAAGAAATGCCACTCCAGAATCAGGGCCACAGCTCCAACGGAGGTCATCGACGGGGACGCAAATAACCCAGGCCCCAAGCAGGGAAGCAGCGACAGCGAGCTCACCGGCGAGGAGGACCGGGTGGTCGACGGCATCTTCCTCGTCGTCGGCTTCCTCCCCAAGCTCACGGACGCGATCGCCAAGAGCCCCGACCGCGACGCCGTCGACGAGACCTTCAAGTCGCGGCACATGCACGACATCGTCGCCGACATGGTCAAGCTCGAGAACCAGCTCCCGCTGCAGGACCTCCTCGACGTGATCGGCGTCGTCGAGGACGCCATCAAGGCCGTCGTCGCCCGCGACGAGTTCAAGGACGTCAAGGACTCCGTCGCCGGCGCCGGCGAGTACAAGCTGCCCTTCGACAGGGACAGCTTCCGTAGACTCCGCGAGGAGGAACCGGGGATGAATTGAACAATCGAGATATATCCGTACGCAGCTAGATACGGTGCTGTCACGTCACGCACGTACATGTACATATGTATATAGTGTCACTTCATGTGTTGTAACTTGTAAGGCGTATCGTGATCCATACGCCGATCGACTAGACGACTACAAGCGCACTGATAAAAAGACAATAAAAAGTCCAACAATTTGATCATCAGGCTCCGTCAAATTGCTACCACCTCCGTTCGAAATTACTCTTTGTTGTTGGCTTTTTTATTTAACATTTGACCATTCGTCTTATTCAAAAAATTTCAAGAGTATCGTTTATTTTGTATGTTGACTTGCTTTATCATTATATACACTTCAAGTAGAACTTATTAGTTTGTATATTTGAATAAATTTTTTAAATAAGATGAATGGTTAAAAATAATGAAAAAAAGTCAACAACGAATAGTAATTTAGAACATATGTAATATCTTGACGGGGTGTTTCGCCCAATCGCCACTCACTCTGTTTCATGCAACGCAAATTTGCTTTGCCACGTTGGACGATTATGTCGCCAGCCGCATGGCGATATCATATTCTTCGATCTCTGTCTTCTCTCAAGTAGTCCGCTACACCGGTAAAGATGAAGGTGAGTACCGAATATAGCGGTGTTTTCTGAGGCAGCGGATTAACTACAGCCGCATGTCATTTTAGATCTTTTTTCTCCTCCTAAATTAATTACTTAAAATGACATTCGAGTTCACTTTATCAAGTTTTTATCTCAGCGTGAAATGATTAGGACTTGGATCCCTACCCAACAGGCAAGGGGCCACCGTCTCCCGCATGTTTCTCTCTTATTATCTCATCAGGTCTTCCATCATCATAATCCCTACATCTTACACTTCTCCATTTGCTTCGAAATATAAAATAAACTAATTATTACTGTAAATCTTATAAACATCATAAAATGGCTATATTCAAGTCACCCGCGATAAATCTAATTTGAATTATCCTACATGATAATGGTTAGCCACTAGTACATCAATTCAAAGTGTTTATTGGCCTTCGATACAGGCATAATTAGTTCATACCACAGGTCATGGCGCTGCCAAGAAAATGGCAAAGAGAAGGTCCAAGCAAAAATAGTTCCAAAAAGTCTTTTTTTGAAAAATTCCAAAAGCTTTTAGAAACAGAAAAAGGTCTTAAAAGCTTTTAATTAAAAATTCTCTTAAACCATCTTTTTCCAATTAAAACTTTTACTAAAAATTTCTAAAGAAGTTATGGATAATATTTTTTCGAAACATTCCACAAATATTTTTTTAAAAAATGTTCCAATAAAGTTCCCTTATAAAAAATAAATTTATTGAAGTTTTAGGAAAACCTTTCTTGACGAAATTTTAAAGAAAAATGAGAAAAGAAAAACAAAAGAAGCGGTGGGTTCAGCCCATGTCTACCGCCACCTTGTAAATTACTGTAGTCATTTGCAAGCGAAACTCGTTACGCTGTGCACCGCGGCTTCGCCTGCTCGCACGGATCCAGTCGAACCCACGTCAGGAAATGAGTTGGAGGCGGGATGAGGACAACTATGTTGTTGTTGCACGCAGCTGGAGAGATAAATGGAGACAAATGACTGGAAGCGAAAGGAGAAACGCATGGAAGGAACGTTACCTGATCCAGCACATGTGTAGACGGAGGAGCAAGTTCTTTTAGTACGTAGCGCGTTGTCGAGTCCAGACAAGTGCAAGCGTGCCTGTGGACCCCATGCTTTATTTACCCGGTGCGTGGATTACAATGGCCAGGCAAAAGGCGCGTTGGCCCTCGCCAAGGAGTGCCACTCCAGAATCAGGGCCCCAACTCCAATGGAGGTCGACGGGGACGCAGCTCCGAGTCCAAATAACCCAGGCACCAGGCAGGGGAGCAGCGAGCTCACCGACGAGGAGAACCGGGTGGTCGACGGCATCTTCCTCGTCGTCGGCTTCCTTCCCAAGCTCAAGGACGCGATAGCCAAGAGCGCCGACCGCGACGCCGTCGACGAGACCTTCAAGTCGCGGCACATGCACGACATCGTCGCCGACATGGTCAAGCTCGAGAACCAGCTCCCGCTGCAGGACCTGCTCGACGTGACCGGCGTCGTGGAGGACGCCATCAAGGCCACCGTCGCCCGCGACGAGTTCAAGGACGTCAAGGACTCCGTCGCCGGCGCCGGCGAGTACAAGCTGCCCTTCGACAGGGACAGCTTCGGCGACGTCGTCCACGGCTTCTGCTGGTACTACTCGCCCTTCGCGTCCAAGAAGACGGCCGCGAGCCCGTTCAAGGACGTCGCCGCCGGCGGGGACATGGCGTCGCGCACGACGCTCCTGGACTGCCTGCACCAGAGCGTGGTGAAGCAGCCGGACGGGAAGGGGGTGAGCGTCGCCACCGGCCGGCCGTCGCGGATGCCGACGGCGCGGGAGCTCCGGCGGTCGGGCGTCCGGCTGCAGGCCTCCGAGCACGGCCGCGCCGAGGTGGAGTTCGCGCAGGCGACGGCGCGGCTGCCGGCGCTGGTGTTCGACTTCAAGCTGGCGACGGTGGCGCGGAACCTGCTGGCGCGGGAGTACGAGGAGCAGAGCAAGCCGGTGACGCGCTACTTCCAGATGATGAACGAGCTGGTGGAGGACGCCGCCGACGTGCGCGTCCTGCGGCGCGCCGGCGTGGTCCGCGGCGGGTCCGGCGGCGCGCAGGAGGTGTACGCGCTCGTCAAGGACATCGACGGCCACGCCACGTACCCGTCCGTGTAATATTTTTTCGAAACATTCCACAAATATTTTTTTAAAAAATGTTCCAATAAAGTTCCCTTATAAAAAATAAATTTATTGAAGTTTTAGGAAAACCTTTCTTGACGAAATTTTAAAGAAAAATGAGAAAAGAAAAACAAAAGAAGCGGTGGGTTCAGCCCATGTCTACCGCCACCTTGTAAATTACTGTAGTCATTTGCAAGCGAAACTCGTTACGCTGTGCACCGCGGCTTCGCCTGCTCGCACGGATCCAGTCGAACCCACGTCAGGAAATGAGTTGGAGGCGAGAGGACAATGCAATTGTTGTTTCGCACGGCTGGAGAGAGATAAATGGAGACAAATGACTGGAAGCGAAAGGAGAAACGCATGGAAGGAACGTTACCTGATCCAGCACATGTGTAGACGGAGGAGCAAGTTCTTTTAGTACGTAGCGCGTTGTCGAGTCCAGACAAGTGCAAGCGTGCCTGTGGACCCCATGCTTTATTTACCCGGTGCGTGGATTACAATGGCCAGGCAAAAGGCGCGTGACTATAGTGGGGCGTGCGCAAGCGAGCATGCTAGCGCATTTGGTATCATATATATTCATTCATAGTCCTAATAGGGTACATTCTCATATTTCAGATCAACATCTAGTAAAATGGCTTATCAAATCAAGTGGACGCAATGCAATATAGGTGAATTACTTGGTGATTTGTGAAATTGTGAATAATCGACATGTATAATCCACAAAGTTTGAGCTAGGAGATTTAACTTGGCAGATCGCTGAAACTAGTAAGCCCTGGTTCAACATCTCACAGCCGGTCAAGCTTATAGCTTGAGAGTCGGCCATGCAGAAAGCCATGTCCAATCAAAGACTAACCAAGTAGTCAAAGGCTCCAAGCACAAAGGCCTTCTCGAATGCTTAGTTTGTGCCTGCCATGCAGGACACCGATCCCTCTGGTGCAAGCACAATCCCAAACTAACCACCAAGTGAATCACGGCGCCTGAATCGGTGTCAATAATCCTTCGTTCGTGAGGAGCTAGCTAACTACGCGCGTTCATGCCGATCAAATCCCCAGGCGCTTGAACAAGCACACACGATCGAACTTGTTACAATATATTTTCTCAATCAGATCCGAATTAAGCTAGGTGTCTTATGCAACTTAACACACAGAATACATGTACTCGATCACTACAAACACACTGAACGAATGAGAAGTCGATGGCGACGCGAGAGTTCTAGAACGAGAAAAAGAATAGCAGTTGGCTCCATACATACAAGGCAAATGACAAAACCAAAACTTTTCCGGCGGCCGATGGCTGGATGAGGAGGTGATGATCGCTCAGAGCGGACGCAGCGGCTCGGTGGAGAAGAAATCCTCGCTGATGTCGCTGAAGTGGCCCGGCCACATCGGGAGGTCACCGAGGTCGAGCGCGGCGTCGTCGGTGAGGTGGTGGAGCCGCGGCTCGTCGGGGTCGTCGAACATGACGCCCAGGGCCGGATCGCCGAAAGGGGCGATGATGCCGGGGACAAAGTCCACATCGAACGGCGGCAGGAGCGCGTCGGACAAGAACGGCGAGGTCTCCTCCGCTTTCTTGGCCGCGGCGGTGGAATCGGCGGCGTCCGTCGGCTTTAACGCCAGAGGCGGCGCCGCCGCGTCCATCTCGCCCGGCATTGCGCGGAGGACGGAGACCGGCGAGCTGACCAGGTGTGACTCGTCGCTGGACTCCTCGGCGGAGGAGAGGTCGAGCACGGCGGTGGGAATGGCCTTGGGCGGCGGGGGAACTCGGACGGGCGGCGGCGGAGAGGCGGCTGGAAAGTTGGTCGTCGCCGATGCGCCGCGGAGGCGGCGGGCCTCGCTGTCGTACTTCCTCGCCGCCTCCTCGGCGGTGTCGAACGTGCCCTCAATCTCTGTCTGCTGTCAAGATGAAGGTGAGTACCAAATAGGCGAATATAGCGGTGTTTTCTCAGTCAGCGGATTTTTTTTTTCGTGAAACAGTCAGCGGATTAACTACAGCCGCATGTCATTTTAGATCTTTTCTCCTCCTAAATTAATTACTTTTTTAAAATTACACAGTATAACGCAGACGCTCGCATACGCACGCACCTCTATAAGCATCTCCGAAGGACTGAGCACTCGGAACCCAAAGTCACTATTGGCATGCCATGTGTAAAAAGATATTTCACTACTCCTGGAATCCGCCCTTTGTTGGTTTCAGTGCGTTCAGATACAAAATTGGGACGGAAAAAAGTGATACCCAAATTTAAACCGAGGATCCTAAATTTGGGAAGGAAAACGTGATACTCAAATATGGTCAAACCATTTTTTTCAATATATAACATATCGTATTTAATAAAAATGGGCCCACATGCAAGAGACGTGTTGCATAAAAATATTGTTTTGCTTTTCTTTCTAAATAGGCCCATTCAGTTTAAATAATTGGAAAATAATTACAAGGATGGAGCTGTAGTAGGCCAACGCTGTAACTACTAGTGCAAATGACATCTGGGGCCAGATGGGCCACATGTACTGTGAGGTGACATGAATAATTGGCAGCTCATCATTTTTGTTTACTTATTTATTTTCTTCCAGATTTGTATATACTTTGGTAGTGAACCGCTCTGTATGAATGTGGTGCTAAATTTGAAGGTTTTAGAAATTAAAACATGCCAATAAGAAGTGTTGCGAATTTTGGTGTGTATTTGAAACATCTTTTTAGAATGTTGGAAATATTTAGAGCCTGATATGCTTATGGCATAGTTTCTTAATGAAATTAAGTTGATGGCAAAAAATAATTGATATATTTTTTCAACATTTCCCATGGAAAAAATAAGCTAAAAATCTTAATGTTTGTTCATGTAAGTTTAAGTTCATCAACTTGAACAAGTTTCGTGGGAAATTGAGTTGTTCGATATGTCAAGCCGTCTCATCGATAACGGTTGTCTAGACCAATTATTTGTAGACCTTATACGATTTTGGCTTCTCATGGACCCACGTTTACACGCACGTAGGCAACCTAGCGGTGTAACAAGTAACGGAATGAATAGCGTCCTAGTTGTAAATTCCTATCTCTCATAATATTTGTTCTTGTAAACTTAAGTTCATCAATTTGAAAAACTTTCATGAGAAATTAAATTGTCTGATACGACAAGATGTCCCAATGATAACAGCTGCCTATGCCAATTATATGTGGACCCATTTGCGTTTGGCTTCTTATGGACCCACACCCACGTTTACGCGCACGTAGGCAACCAAGCGATGTAACAAGTAACGGAACGAAGAATGTGCTAGTTGTAAATTACTTGGGTTAAGGTGATTGGCAGCTCACCATTCCTACCACTCCTATTACTAATTTAGTTGTTGTGTTGAAATTTTAAATTATAAAAAAGGATGTACATCTCTTTAAAATTATAGTTTAGAATGTGTTTAAAGCACATTGTATTCGCATGTATTTCTATTCTTTTATGAGAAATATTTTTAAACCTCAAAGTATGATTATGAAAATAAAAGATTTTTGTTAGTCAAATATAGTGCATATGTGGTGCGCTTCATGCATTCATATTTTTGTTAAATCATGTGAATGTCAGGAGGAACAACATCAATTTTATGGTTTTCATGCCAAATTCTTGTGTTTGAACCAGGGATGGACTGTCGATGACCATTTTGTGCCCCCGGCATGAGCTTAAAAGCTGCGTCAAATAAGTTCATAGTTTTTTTAAGAAAATCAAATACGATGGTATGGCCAAAAGTCTAGGAATGAGGAATCGACGTTCAGTAGAGATGAAGACAGAAGTACGAACCAGTTAGTCACATACTATGTTTATTCAGATATAAACCAAGAATGATTAGCCGCCCAAGAGCGAATGCACAGTCCACTCTTGTCCATTTCCAAGACGAAATGTGGGCCATCGCACAGCAGGAATGTTTGGTGAGATACACTAACCACTCATTTTCTTTTGTGCACACAGAATCGACAAATATTTGCTTTTTGCATCGCTAAAGAAACAATAGGAGAATGCTTATAGTAGAACTTTGCTGTCATGTATAGTAGTCGTTGGCCATATACTAATTTAGCACTGACGTGGCCAGCCACGTTTGGATTTTTCCTGTAGTTCATATTCGCAAAGGCCTGTCGGGTACGTTACGTTGACGTTCGAACTCAGCTGCGGAAGATTATATTATTAGCTACTTCGGTGGAGATCGATCGATTTACAAACTCTCCTTTGATTGTCCTCTACCGGGTAATTTCTTCTATGAAGAGGTGGCTGATTCTGAGCAAAGGGGCAGAGAGACAGAACCTAGTGGAAACTATATATGTGGAGAAGTTCTCCTATATATGTTAGAGTGGCATCACAGGCTGGTGTTGACGCAAAAAAAGAACAGAAGAAGAGAAGTACCAGAAACAGGATGGGAGCTGTTTGGTAGTTCGTTTTTCCTTTTATCTTGAGTTGTAATGAAGTGTTAAAAAATCTTAGCACCACCGTTGCTCATACTCTCTGCGAGTAATCCGCTTTTTATTTTTGGCCCAAGTTGCGGTCTGTAATTTTGGGTTATCTGTTGTAAGGCGCCTCTGGCGCATAAAAAGCTCTATCTCTTCTTCTTAATATAAGCCGGCTAACCGGGTCTTTCAAAAAAAAAATGAAGTGTTAAGTGCATCTTAGAAGAATATCTGCAAGGAGGGTTCAAGCAGTTTCTTTTGCTAGGCATTGGGTTCGTGCTTGCAATATGCGTGAAATGTAAGCTGGTACTCCCAGCAGACTATGTTTGGCTTTCAATATAATATAAAGTGGGGGCAGAGGTCTGTTATCTAAAGATTTAAAAACTCGTCTAATTACAGATGAAATGTTCCCATGTTGCAGCAGCTAGCAGGTGACAACTTTTTTTTCTAAAAGCAAGATATTAAAGAAAAACTATGCGTTGATATCAATGTTTTAAACAGTGACTATGACATTTAGCGGAAAACTATGCTCAGTCACTATAGATATCCTATAGCCTGTTCTAGCCGTAGTTGGCTTCAACTTGGTATAGTCTAAAAGCCTATAATCCGCTATTTGGAATATTGGTTGGTAATACGTAGTTAGATGACATTTACTATCTGATTTTGTGCCTGAGGATTAAAAAATCAGACTTTTACACATTTAGAGGGTGAAAATTGGACCTTTTCCGTTTAGATTTAACATGGCCAGCGACGTTTGATATGTCTATCGTCCATATTCTTTAGGCCTTTCGGGTAAGTTAAGCCCACATTTGAAATTGTTTTTTTAACAAACCAAGAGGAACTGCTGCAAGAATCAATCATTCATATGTATTCGGAACCCTTTTAGTTTAATACGTTGGATCATTCATATTCATATTACTATGATAACAAATTAAACAGGTTAGGTCCCACTAATAACCAAGGTTACACAAGTTAAGTACGTCCAAAGCCATTTTTTTTCTCTCACCACATCAACTCTAGTCAATTTCTATCCTGACACGATCCGACTGGGTAAACCCCTAGCCAATGTGAGCTGCCACTCCCGTATCCAGCGCTCGGGTGGTCCACGCACCCGGACAACACAAAAACCAACCCCCTGCAGGCACCCGAGACTCCAAGCCCCCGTCGCGTCGGCACCAGCCACCAGGCGACGCGAGCGCAGCGCAACGACCCCTGGCTGGGAGGTAGCAGCTAGCGAAGATGCCGAGCCCCGGTGCGGGGCGGTAGCGGACGAAGCGAGCCGGCCGGCGGGCGTCGCCGCTCGCCCCGGCACGAGCGGCCACCGCAACGGACAAGCGCGCGGGAGGAATAGATTGGAGTTTGGAAGGAAGGGAAGGTAGGCGATGTTGCTACGCTGTCCTGCCTGCGTGATCGAGTCGACGACGGCCGTGGTGGTGACCGGCCGGTGCGCGCGCGTGAAGTGAAGTGACGGGCCGGTTCGGGGAAACAAA
The DNA here is from genome assembly GCA_900205405.1 of Echinochloa crus-galli. NCBI lineage: Eukaryota > Viridiplantae > Streptophyta > Magnoliopsida > Poales > Poaceae > Echinochloa > Echinochloa crus-galli. Next base: position 100,742 of record OAMR01000385.1, read on the forward strand.
CGGACGAGGCTTGACTGACCTGGCGCCCCGGCCTAGTTGCCACTAGTTTAAGGAAAAGACGGCGCCTGGGTCTATTATAATTTCTAATAATCGATTGATTGACGTGAGTGTGGTGTACAGTGTACTGCTACTGTTATCTGGGAACTGATGGAACTGTGTCTGGTTCATCGCTGCCACTAGCTAGTTTAAGGCCTGAACAGTATACTACTCGCGAGTCGTTTTGTGAACCTGATTGTGGGTTGCAATTTCGGTTGATCCACCCATGTGTAGATCATGGTTAAAAGAAGGCACTGACTCACTATCCTGCAGGAAGGCACGATTAAACAAAGACCACGGTCACAGGGGGGAGAAAATGTCGGAAATGAGCGTGCCAACCAGCGATTGGGTTCTCAAATCTCAAGAGGCGCGAGTCACCCGCACAACGGCACAAGGCCGCCGCGAGCGATCCATGATTCCTCTCACTGAAATCACCGGTGGACGCCGCTGGAAGCGGGCAGAGGCACAGTCGTCATCCGCAAGTCACGGGGACGGCAGCACTTGTTTCTAAAAAGAAAAAAAAACGGCAGCATTTGCAAAGGCACGGGCTGGGCTGCGCAGGCCGAGGCCCTCAGGCCTCGCACATTTTGTTTTTTGAGCAAGCTGCAAGCTCAGGCCTCTCACATGCCTGAGAAAAATCCAGCACTTTAAGCCCAAAGCTGGCCCGGCCCGATCGCGCTAGAGGAAAACGACTCTGCCGGATTCACGGCGGAAAAAGTTCATTTTTCGTCCCTCACATTTAGTCGTTGTTCGCTTTTCATCCTCAACGTACAAAACCAGAAATTTTTGGTCCTCCATGTTTCAAAACCGTGTGTTTTGCATCCTAACCCGGTTTTGATCGTGGTTTAGACTGACGTGGCAGGTGAGGACCCACATGATAGGTGGGACCCACGCCCTCTCTCCATCTCCTTTCTTCCTCTCTCTCTCGTTCCTCTCTCCATCTCCTTTCTTCTTCTTCCAGGTCGCCCAAGCCCTTGCTCTATGACTTCGTCGCCGCCAAGCTCAATCCTCCTACCGGCGTACTAGTCCTCGTCGACGTCGGTGGAAATCGTGGAGCCGAAACCCAAGGCGGTCGCCGTCGCGGAAACGAAGCCTAAGAAGAAGAAGAAGAAGAAGAAGAAGAAGAAGAAGAAGAAGAAGAAGAAGAAGAAGAAGAAGAAGAAGAAGGAGGAGACACCGAGCAAGAAGGCGAAGAAGCTCAAGAAGGCGACGAACCTCACCGTGCAGTCGCTGGAGACGTACGGCAGCGACTGCGAGTACCGCTTCCTCTTCGACTGTGTCGCCCAGCTCTTCGCCGACCTCCTTACCGTCAACCTCGACGGGCTTGCCTATTGCGGCGCCAAGATCAGGCTCGCCGCCAAGTGGTGCCCCACGTTGGGCTCTTCCTTCGACCGCGCGACGCTGCTGCTCGGTATGGAGCAACGAGAGATAGAGGAAGAAAGGAGATGGAGAGAGCGCGCGGATCTCACCTGTCATGTGGGTCCCACCCGCCACGTCGCTCTAAACCACGGTCAAAACCGGGTTAGGATGCAAAACACACGGTTTTGAAATATGGAGTACCGAAGATTTCTGGTTTTGTGCGATGAAAAACGGACAATGACTAAACGAGAGGATGAAAAATGGACTTTTTCCATTCGCGGCAACAAGTCGCCCGCACACGAAAAGGCCCCGCACTTTGAAGCCCATATGTGAGAGCCCGACCGCACGCGCGGCCCAATTGCTGGGTTGCTTCGTCGCGAACCCCTTGCCTTCTTCCCAGACACGGCTTCTTCCTCTTCCCACTTCCCAGAGGAGTTTTCCCATCCAAACCGCGTGATCCGACCTCTCGCTCTCGCAGTCTCGCCGGAGCGCTCCACACCTCCAGCGGCCAGCCGCCCCCACCGCCCGCGCTCGCGGCGCCGATGGATTACGAATTCCGGGGCCGTTCGGGCTCGGGATCCTACAGCGCGCATCCGGGGGCCGCGCCCGGCGGCGGCGGCGGCTCGTCGCTCTACCCGCGCGTCGGCCAGCCCATCCTCGGCGGGGGCGGGGCCGCCGCCGCTTCGCCGCGGGCCGCGCCCTACCACCACGGGTCCGGGGCTGGCTCCGGGTCCTCGGCTCCTATCGTAACGCCGCTCGCTCCAACCTCCTCAGCCTCCTCCTCGAGTAATTCTCCCCCTTTCCCACTTTGTACACATAATATCGGATTAGTTCCACGGTTGGTTCGTGTTGGTCCCAGAGCGCAGAACTACACGCTATGTGCTCGATCGAATGCAGTATATGGTGAATCATCTGTCGGCTTAATTGGATGGTTTTTTGGTGGCTGTTAGGTCAGCAGATCTGTTGTATGATTCGGTTCTAATTTAGGGATGACGATGTGGTAGCTGATAATTCTGGGAAGTTGAATGCCGGCAAATTTGAATGTCATGAGCTAAAGTGGGCTGCACTTTAAATTTGTAAAGTTTGGTCGGGCGTTACTCGTGCAACTTAGTCGCACACTGAGACATTAATTGGTTATGGCCAAGGTGCTACAAGGACTTCTAGGTTTTTGTGTGTGCTGTACTTGTATATTTGTTTGCATGCGCTTCATCTACACCTTAGAACTGGCACAGAATGCAACGACATCAGATGCGAAATGCTTATGAAATGGTTTAGTAGTGTGGAGACAGTGGGATTGTGTAAAGGTTTGTTCCCCATACAAGCATCATGTTGATAAGATGCTAAGCTTGCATAGGCACATGGATGTATTTCAGTTTTTGTAATTACTGAACACGACAAAGTAGTTGGTAGTGCTGGTAGTTGTGTTTCTATATTTATTATTTTACTGTTTCCATCTTGCAAAAAATGAATAAACTTCTTACTGGCGTTTCCTGTTTTGCTTGTCCTCAATAACATTGTTTTCTAATACTATTATTTTCTTATTGTGCAGAAGTGGGCATACAAGTTGCGATAAAGCCTGAATTCCGCATTACCCCTACTGTGAGTAATTTGATTTAATACTGAATTTACATTTTTCTGTCTTCTCAGGAGCTACTAATCTGCTATTACTATTAGATACCAAAGTGTTACTCCAGTGAGATTGCCTAGCTGTTAGACAAAATTTGGTAAGCTGTTAACCAGTATGTAAATATGTAAGTTTTCAACTGTTGATATCCAACAGTTTTTTTAATAAACAAACCATTTTTGTCTATTAGTTTCATGTGGGGGCAGTCCATGGCAGGGAATTTGCAGCAATTGAATGGTCTGTCATTGTTGATTTGTTGCGGGTCACCTTTAGCTGTCCAGTTACTACCTACTTGATCTTGTTAATCTGAGCCCCATTAACAAATCTGACTATTTTTCCTATTTCTTGATGGACAATACCACTTTTGCCAGACAATAACCCTCTCTACCAGCCCATTGTAGATAGCTAGTGCAGCGTATTCCATGATGAGCGTACAGCTGGCAAGGACGTAATAAATTGATATTTGTGCTAGTACGCTAAAAAATTTTCTGATGGCTTTTGTTAATTTTGTGTACCAATAGCTATTTGTTGGTTGCATAATTGTGGTGTTATAGTCTTATATGTTGTGGTCAACTAAATTGAAATATATGAGATGCAATTCATACTATGTGTGGGTTCCATCAATGCTTCGTACTGTATATGGGCTTGTCTAGTGTTTTTATTCTGTTCCTAGATATGCGCTCTACCGTTCTTCAAGATTCCATTAGGTGTGTGTTATTCGAGCTTTACTTGTTCAGTCGATGATTTGGGAATCCATGATCTTCTAATTACCGTTACCTTTTCAGCCTCAATTGCCACCACAGATGGTAGAAATTCCTCGCAGCACGTTCAACTTTGATTTTGAGTATGAGAGAAAGATTCTTGCTGAGGCAGAGAAGGAGAACCCTAACTGGAGTAAGTTTGTTGTAGAAAGACAGGCACCGCCCCCGCCCCCGCCTGTGGCACAGCAGGCATGTGACACAACTCCTGCTTATTCTGTCTTTAATATATCAATAATCATTACATGGTTACCATTGGATAAAGTTTCATCGGTTTCCTAGCAGGAAATGGGGTCTTAAGGTGTTTATAAACTAATTTTTGGTCATTACTATTGGCTTAATTGCAAGCTTTCCTTGTGTAACTTATGCCCAAAATTTGACTGATGTGGTGATAACCTATACCATCTTTTTTTTGTTTTTGCTAATTTCTGTAGCTTATTCAGGAGAAGAAACTATTGTGTATATGCTCTTATTTGTTCATATAATGTATCATTGTAGTTTTGTATATTCAAAACACAAATCATACTGGTTGGTAACTTTGGCTGTCCTCAACCTTCAATGGCATATAGTTAATGTATTTGGTTATTTTAGGGTACCCATCATTTCTGTTAATCTATTTAAGCTCAGTTCCTTCTGCCCATTCCATATCTGTCCAACCTCTCCGTCAACAATAAAAATAACTGCAACAAAATCATAGTAATATTATCCAACTTTTCAATTGATTAAGTGTATTTCTAGGCTAGTACAGGCATTTGTTGAGATTTTAACTCAGAGAGGCACTTAGTGATTTTTGAAATATTACAATATTGTGATTTCATTCTAGGTTCCTCACCTCTGTCACATGATGGGTAGATCATGCCAAGCAGATGTTTAAAACAAATTATATTGATTGAATAACTGCCATTCCCATTTTCTGCAGGTTAGACCAGCATCTTTAGGGGATCCAGTTGTGGACAAGTATGTTGCCATGGGACTTGGGCGTGAAGCTGTCTCATTTGCTGTGTTGAATTATGGAGATAATCCAGCTAAGGCATGCTCTTTTCCTCTTGTATTTTCATAATACTTCTTTCAGCACCATTAATCATGAATGATTTTCTGGTAGCTAAAGCTTTTTTAATGACTAAGTATGTGGTACATGTTATCTCTATTCAGATTTGCAGGCAATTAAATCCACCTTTTCATGTTTCATGCGCTAATTAAAGACTATGGTTGCCTTCCTGTCCCGTAGTTATTAGTTTTTTCAATTGGTTTTATGTTTCTCACCCATTGTTCATGGTTATAAAGTGCCTTACACCAGTATTGCTCACATCAATTATAATGTTCTTGTAGAAATTTAGTATGCTGAGCATGTTTTTGACATGTATTATTCAGTTTAGCGAGAATTTCTGGTTGGCAATTGAGCAAATTTACACTACAAAAATAGTAAACACAGAAACATACAATCTTTTTTCCCTCCTGTTAGGTATGACTGTTTGAGAAAAGAAATGCATGCCTTCTACAGCAAAGCCAATTTTCAGCAGTGAAGAACTTGCTGTTTGGTAATTGCACATAAGTTGGAGTAAATGGGTAAACGAAATAACTTGACATGTAAAACGTTTAAGGTAACCTGGTAGTCGGTTTGCATTATGTATGCTGTTCATGTAAACTTGCTGTTTGTGTGCCATCACAATTTTTCATCTAAGGGGCAATTGTCTTTTGCTGCTCCTGCTGCATGTCCATCAAACTGACAAGTATCCTTGTACCCAGGTGAAGGAGTTTGTGAAATCGTACAACATCCTCCACGAGATGGGCTTCACATCGCCGAACGTCCCCGAGTTGCTGGCCATCCACGACAACGACCCTGACAAGGTCGTCCAGCGCCTGCTCTCCTCACCGTCCTGATCCCACAACAAGACGCCTCGCGTAGTCGTAATATATGTATACCACATCAATGTACAGCCCTGCCCTATGCTGGCAACCATCATATGCTTTCTCACATGCTTTTATGGAGTTATTACGTGTGGTTCTGCTTCGACCTACGTGTTATCCGCCGCTATTTTTGTGAACAACTAAGCGATATGGTCTGTATGTTGTATTCCGTCACCCGTTTGGTGTTTTTCTTTTCCTTTTTCTTGCACCATTTGTTTCACGTCTGAATCTTATCTCTCGGCCTACATGTAGCACAACAGGATGATTGCTGAATGATGATTCTCATTAAGAAACGGGCAAACGGCACGAACATATCTCCGTGACAGCGAGTTTATCCATTGGCTATCGAGTTGAACCTTTTTCAGCGTCTATTTGCTTCGCGTCCGCGTCCGCCGCCGAGAGTTCCCCGACGCTTGCGGCGACGCACAGACTGGTCGACTGCACGAGTGCTGCTTGGCGGCGAGCCGGCGACCGAACTCTCCTCAGATTCGCTGTTCCAGACGGCGTCAAATTTGGTCGAGAAGTCCAAAACATCCGTCGTTCTCTGGGCTCAAATACAAATCAGCTAGCGTGCGCTGTAGGATGCTAAGGTTATCTAGAGCGTTTGGAAGGTCATTTCTAGAGGGACATATTGGATAAGGTGTTGATCGGTGCTATCTAAGGAGAAAGAGAAAAGTACTCTGAAAGAGAGCCGTCATCAACTGGAGATCACGGTGCTGGAGATCTTCAGTAATTTTAGTTGAAAATTTAGAATGTCTGCGTTCTGTCATGGTGGACTAAGTGTTGTGTCTATATCTGTTCGTTTGGATTATCAGCAGCCAGCCATCAATATTTTTCTCTCTACATAAATTAGCACCCGTCATCAGTCAGCCAACAGTATTTTTCTCTCAGTATAAACTAGCACCAGTCACATGCCACCCGCAAGTCGAACAGGGCCGGCGAAGCATAATGCATGTGGAATACCAGTATACACAGGTATCTCTAATGACGGCACTAGTGCTTTGGGATGGCGTAGCAGCGGACACCATCGACCAAGCTCTAGCGTAAAGCTATCTGCCTCCAAAAAAAAAGTATTTTCTCCACACGAGAAACAAAACCGAAATGGCGACAAATTTCCAGCTCAACACCACGAACACTCTCTTTTCTCCAATATATAAACGTAAAACGTTCCATGCTGCGCCTTTATTTTTCTCTACACCTCGACAGTTCGACACGCCGCATATCGCTGTGCAGTCTGCACCATGAGGACCGCACGGCTGCTGCTCCTCGTGGCGGCGGCGCTGTGCTACTGCTGCGCCTCCCCGGCGGCGACGGCCGCCGAGAGCTGCAGCTTCCCCGCCGTGTTCAACTTCGGCGACTCCAACTCCGACACCGGTGGCTTCTGGGCCGCGTTCCCGGCGCAGCAGGGCCCGTTCGGCATGACCTACTTCGGCAGGCCGGCCGGCCGCGCCTCCGACGGCCGCCTCGTCATCGACTTCATAGGCACGCAGCCACGCGTTCTAGATTTCTTAGTCACATCTTCTCTGTGAGATTCTGATACGAGACGACGGCGTTTTTCGATCGGCAGCGCAAGCGATGGGGCTGCCGCTGCTGAGCCCCTACCTGCAGTCCATCGGCTCCGACTTCAGGCACGGCTCCAACTTCGCGACGCTGGCGTCGACGGCGCTGCTGCCAAACACGTCGGTGTTCGTCACCGGGATCAGCCCCTTCTCCCTCGCCATCCAGCTCAACCAGATGAAGGAGTTCAGGGACAGAGTCGTCAGCTCCAATGGCAGCAATGGTATGACAAAACGCTTAACCGCTTTCTGACAGTTTCTATCAGGTAGCCGAAAATTACAGAAAACAATGCAAACTCTGAACTTCTGACGGAAAGGGACAGAGGAGAAATGGGCAGCCAGAGGTTCGATCAGATCTATGCATGTGTCGGCAGGAGATAGTACACGATTGTTGCATGAGTAGCATGACAAGAGTGGTCTTTATTTTTTTCTTGTGGTAATTGCAAGCAGTGACAATCAAATGTGCTCTGTTACTACAGTCTACAGGTGAAGATGGGAAGTGCTAAGTTTGGTTATTTCACTGAACTGCGAATACTTACTGTGTTACTGCATAGAAAAATAAATGCCTTGCTGAAGGAGTCCGTTGCTGAATGCTTTTGCAGGCCAACTCCCTTCCCCTGATATCTTTGGAAATACTCTTTAAACAATACACATAATATCGGAGCAACTGATCCTGCCTCATCAACAGAAATGATCGAAGGAAAAGGAAATAATAATGAAACCCGTCCGTCTATCCTGGCAACGACTTCTGTAATATGAACATGCAACTGATCCTGCCTCATCAACAGAAATGATCGAAGGAAAAGGAAATAATAATGAAACCCGTCCGTCTATCCTGGCAACGACTTCTGTAATATGAACATGCAACTGATCCTGCCTCATCAACAGAAATGATCGAAGGAAAAGGAAATAATAATGAAACCCGTCCGTCTATCCTGGCAACGACTTCTGTAATATGAACATGCAACTGATCCTGCCTCATCAACAGAAATGATCGAAGGAAAAGGAAATAATAATGAAACCCGTCCGTCTATCCTGGCAACGACTTCTGTAATATGAACATGCAACTGATCCTGCCTCATCAACAGAAATGATCGAAGGAAAAGGAAATAATAATGAAACCCGTCCGTCTATCCTGGCAACGACTTCTGTAATATGAACATGCAACTGATCCTGCCTCATCAACAGAAATGATCGAAGGAAAAGGAAATAATAATGAAACCCGTCCGTCTATCCTGGCAACGACTTCTGTAATATGAACATGCAACTGATCCTGCCTCATCAACAGAAATGATCGAAGGAAAAGGAAATAATAATGAAACCCGTCCGTCTATCCTGGCAACGACTTCTGTAATATGAACATGCAACTGATCCTGCCTCATCAACAGAAATGATCGAAGGAAAAGGAAATAATAATGAAACCCGTCCGTCTATCCTGGCAACGACTTCTGTAATATGAACATGCAACTGATCCTGCCTCATCAACAGAAATGATCGAAGGAAAAGGAAATAATAATGAAACCCGTCCGTCTATCCTGGCAACGACTTCTGTAATATGAACATGCAACTGATCCTGCCTCATCAACAGAAATGATCGAAGGAAAAGGAAATAATAATGAAACCCGTCCGTCTATCCTGGCAACGACTTCTGTAATATGAACATGCAACTGATCCTGCCTCATCAACAGAAATGATCGAAGGAAAAGGAAATAATAATGAAACCCGTCCGTCTATCCTGGCAACGACTTCTGTAATATGAACATGCAACTGATCCTGCCTCATCAACAGAAATGATCGAAGGAAAAGGAAATAATAATGAAACCCGTCCGTCTATCCTGGCAACGACTTCTGTAATATGAACATGCAACTGATCCTGCGTCTAGCGGAGGGTCGCACCGCCTCGCCTCGCCTACTTCGCCATCCCCTCCCCCTAAAAAACCTAGAGAGCAGGCGAGGTGCACTGGCCTCCGCAATGTCGGATTTCTTTCAAAAAACGAGGTTGTTGGATATGGATCGTATGGTAATGGTCATCTGGGCAGACAAGTCTGAATCTTGCTTGAAGGATGGCTTCGGATTAGCACCGCCGTAGGGAATCTTCAACTACCCAGGTACGCTTCTGATCGGAGATCTGTTTGTTTATCCGGCGAATGTCTGTTTCATTGATTCATTGATTCTTGTTGCCTGCTTGCTTGCCATGTCGCTAATTCGATTTCGGTTTGGGATGTATGGATTCATGATGCATTGGCATATCTACTTTGTTGCAAAGAGGCTTGCACCACATTGCTTGAAGATTAGTTGCTTAAATGATTTAAGCAGCTAGGTCTGTAGTTTTCTCATGCCGCCTGGTAGTCGGTTTGCATTATGTATGCTGTTCATGTAAACTTGCTGTTTGTGTGCCATCACAATTTTTCATCTAAGGGGCAATTGTCTTTTGCTGCTCCTGCTGCATGTCCATCAAACTGACAAGTATCCTTGTACCCAGGTGAAGGAGTTTGTGAAATCGTACAACATCCTCCACGAGATGGGCTTCACATCGCCGAACGTCCCCGAGTTGCTGGCCATCCACGACAACGACCCTGACAAGGTCGTCCAGCGCCTGCTCTCCTCACCGTCCTGATCCCACAACAAGACGCCTCGCGTAGTCGTAATATATGTATACCACATCAATGTACAGCCCTGCCCTATGCTGGCAACCATCATATGCTTTCTCACATGCTTTTATGGAGTTATTACGTGTGGTTCTGCTTCGACCTACGTGTTAGCTGCCGCTATTTTTGTGAACAACTAAGCATAATATGGTCTGTATGTTGTATCCGTCACCGTTTGTCTTTTTTTTTTTGTTTTCTTTTTTGCGCCGTTTGTTTCACCTCTGAATCTTTTCTCTCGCGGCCTATATGTAGCACAGCAGGATGATTGCTGAATGATGATTCTTATATTCAGAACCGGGCAAACGGCACGAACTTATCTGTGTGACCGCGATTTGCTTCGCGTCCGCCACCGAGAGGTCCAAGACGTTTTGTGGCGACGCACGACTGCACGAGCGTTACTCCGAACTGTTCTCGGATTTGCTGTGCCAGACGACGTCAATTTCGTCGAGAAATCCGAAACATCTGTCGGTCGCTGGGATCCAGTACAAATCAGCGAGTGTGCTACTGCTACAGTGCACTGGTATCGTTCACTGGGCAGCATGAACGGCAAAGCATGATGCATGAGGAATACTAGTATACCAGTATCTCTATTTTTTTTGGAAGTATCTCTAATGACGGCACTAGTGCTTTGTCATGGCGTAGCAGCGGCGACCAAGCTCCGGCGCGAAGCTATCTGCCTGACTGCCTCCAAAAAGAAAGTATTTTTTCCTCACGAGAAACAAAACCGAAATGGCCAAAAATTTCCAGCTCAACACCACGAACACACTCTTTTTTCTAATATAAACGTTCCATGCTGCGCCTTTTTTCTCTACACCTCGACAGTTCGACACGCCGCATATCGCTCTGCAGTCTGCACCACCATGAGGACCGCACGGGTGCTGCTCCTGGTGGCGACGGCGCTGTGCCACTGCTGCGCCTCCCCGGCGGCGATGGCCGCCGGGAGCTGCAGGTTCCCCGCCGTGTTCAACTTCGGCGACTCCAACTCCGACACGGGCGGCTTCTGGGCCGCGTTCCCGGCGCAGCAGGGCCCGTTCGGCATGACCTACTTCGGCAGGCCGGCCGGCCGCGCCTCCGACGGCCGCCTCGTCATCGACTTCATAGGCACGCAGCCACGCGTTCTAGATTTCTTAGTCACATCTTCTCTGTGAGATTCTGATACGAGACGACGGCGTTTTTCGATCGGCAGCGCAAGCGATGGGGCTGCCGCTGCTGAGCCCCTACCTGCAGTCCATCGGCTCCGACTTCAGGCACGGCTCCAACTTCGCGACGCTGGCGTCGACGGCGCTGCTGCCAAACACGTCGGTGTTCGTCACCGGGATCAGCCCCTTCTCCCTCGCCATCCAGCTCAACCAGATGAAGGAGTTCAGGGACAGAATCGTCAGCTCCAATGGCAGCAATGGTATGACAAAACGCTTAACCGCTTTCTGACAGTTTCTATCAGGTAGCCGAAAATTACAGAAAACAATGCAAACTCTGAACTTCTGACGGAAAGGGACAGAGGAGAAATGGGCAGCCAGAGGTTCGATCAGATCTATGCATGTGTCGGCAGGAGATAGTACACGATTGTTGCATGAGTAGCATGACAAGAGTGGTCTTTATTTTTTTCTTGTGGTAATTGCAAGCAGTGACAATCAAATGTGCTCTGTTACTACAGTCTACAGGTGAAGATGGGAAGTGCTAAGTTTGGTTATTTCACTGAACTGCGAATACTTACTGTGTTACTGCATAGAAAAATAAATGCCTTGCTGAAGGAGTCCGTTGCTGAATGCTTTTGCAGGCCAACTCCCTTCCCCTGATATCTTTGGAAATGCTCTTTATACAATAGACATTGGCCAAAATGATTTCACCTCAAACCTCGGATCCGTCAGTGTCGAAACAGTCAAGCAAAGCCTCCCTTCAGTTGTCAATCGAATCTCTTGGACAATACAGGTAAGTAGTTAAAAGACAGTTAGCTCAAACCGAAGTGATCAAAAGAATTGATGAATTAGTTAATTTAGTATGCTTTTGACCTACCTAACTTTTTCAGGATTTGTACAAAATTGGAGCCCGCAACTTCATGGTGTTCAACATGGCGCCAATCGGATGCTACCCGGCATTCCTAACGAATCTTCCACACAACAGCAACGACTTGGATGAATCTGGCTGCATGAAAACTTACAATGGTGGAGTAAACTACTACAATGGACTACTGAACACCAGCTTAGTTGAGGTCAGTAAGAAGCTGCAGGATGCGTCGATTGTGTATGTCGACAAGTATACTGTAACTCTTGAGCTGTTCCGACATCCTGATGCTCATGGTAAGCTGTCTCGAATACTGTTTTTTCCAGCATCTGAACAGGACATCAATCAAGTTTTTTTCATTTCAAAATTTGATAGATATCCATATCCAGCAACACACCTGATTGATCTTGTGATGATTTCAGGGCTGAAGTATGGGACTAGGGCTTGCTGTGGATATGGTGGTGGAGCTTACAATTTTAACCCAAATGTTTACTGTGGCAACACCAAAGCAGTGAACGGTAACATTGTAACCGCAGCAGCCTGTGGAGATCCACAGAATTATGTGAGCTGGGACGGAATCCATGCCACTGAAGCAGCAAACAAGATCATAGCATCTGCAGTAATTAGTGGCTCCTATTCATATCCACCCTCAAAGCTGTGCAGCCCATAGACTGATCACATAATCATTCAGTTGTACTGAACTATTGCTGAAACAATACTATCACAGAATATGTTTTAGCAAAAGATGAAGAAGATAGTACTAGTACAGAGACGTCTTGGCGAGTAAGGAGGTCAGATTCCAAAATTTGAAGGAAAGAATAAAAACTTTTCTCAATTTTACAGGATCACGACAGGTTTTACTTTAGATTAATGTATACTACAAAGTTCAGACTTCAGATAACAAAATCACTTGGGTGCAAAATTTGCAATTCCTGCAAATAAATTTCAACCTCTGATTAATAAGAACCACTTGATCCGGTTGTTCAACTTACAAACCCACACATTCAGAATTAGCAATGGGCTCAGACTTAAAACTGACGGACCATTCTTACACCGGCACGAACAACCGCAATCATGTATAAAGGTCATAACTCACCACAACTAAAATTAAGCTTGAGTATAAATCAGACAATTGAGTTCATAACTTAGCTAGTACAGCCACAGCATCCACCATTGTCACTAACACGTAGCAAAGGTAAAGGGAAAATGCCATGCCATTGTTTCTCTTGTACAGAGTTCAAATCACAGCTTCATACCTAACTGAAAGTAATGTTTGTTTATGTATTGAAACTTTTCCCTGACCAGTCAGTTCGAAATCGGAACAGACACATCAAAATGTCAGCTATTCTAAGCAACAAGGACAAATCAGACACAATACAACACTGAGACATTTCAAGCATGGATTCAGAGAGCCTACCACACAAAGTAGTACCTAACACACACAGCTTTTGCTGAAACAACACTATCACAGAATAAAATATGAAGATAGTACTAGTACAGATATGCCTTGGAAAATAAGGAGACCATACTTCAAATATTAAATAAAAACAAAAAAACTTGTTTTAGTTGTACAGAATCACTACAGGTTGTACTTTTTTATTAATGTATATTACAGAAGTTTAGACTTCAGATCACAGAATCAGTTAGATGCAAAACAAATCCCAACTTTCTGATTTGTAAGAAACAACTGATCCAGTTGTTCAACATACTTGCATACATTTTAACATATTCAAAATTAGCAATGGCCAATGACCTCAGAATCAACTGACTAACTGTTCTAACATCAAGCACAAACCAACCACAATCCTGCATAAAGGTCCATCACTCACCACAAGTTTGAGCTTGAGTATAAATCAGAATACTTAGTATAAATAGATCATTTCATATTGCGAACTCAACCGATGCAGCCACAGCATCCACCATTGTCATGTCATTGTTCTCTTGAACTAGATGACTACATGTTGTACAGAGTTCAGATCACATCATCACATTTAACAGCCCAATCAGTTCAAGATTGGAACAGCCATGAGAAGGCTATTTCAATTGGCAATTGCTTTCGAGTTGATTATGGGGCAAACAAACATGAGAAGGCTATTTCAGTTTCAAATTGCTAATGTTGTTGTAGCGTAAAGTTTCTTTTTAATACCGTTGCTTAGCCTAATGTTGTTGCTGATAGTTTTCCTATAGTTGAAAATACGGGACAAATATAGAAAAACAAAGACGGACGTAAATTGGAGTTTTTCTGTCTGTTTCCATCCCTCCCAACCATTATTGGCTTTGTATGTTACAGAATACCTACGCGTTGATGATGATGCAGATGCCTTTTGCGTTACACATCACTATAAAAAGAGAGTGGAACAGTGGGATTTGTTTATTCAACTTCCAACTGTTACGTTATTAACCATCAAATTCCATTTATAACTACCATAATCGAATTTGCCTGGCAGCGATTTTTGTAATATGAACATGCAACTGATCCTGCCTCATCAACAGAAATGATCGAAGGAAAAGGAAATAATAATGAAACCCGTCCGTCTATCCTGGCAACGACTTCTGTAATATGAACATGCAACTGATCCTGCGTCTAGCGGAGGGTCGCACCGCCTCGCCTCGCCTACTTCGCCATCCCCTCCCCCTAAAAAACCTAGAGAGCAGGCGAGGTGCACTGGCCTCCGCAATGTCGGATTTCTTTCAAAAAACGAGGTTGTTGGATATGGATCGTATGGTAATGGTCATCTGGGCAGACAAGTCTGAATCTTGCTTGAAGGATGGCTTCGGATTAGCACCGCCGTAGGGAATCTTCAACTACCCAGGTACGCTTCTGATCGGAGATCTGTTTGTTTATCCGGCGAATGTCTGTTTCATTGATTCATTGATTCTTGTTGCCTGCTTGCTTGCCATGTCGCTAATTCGATTTCGGTTTGGGATGTATGGATTCATGATGCATTGGCATATCTACTTTGTTGCAAAGAGGCTTGCACCACATTGCTTGAAGATTAGTTGCTTAAATGATTTAAGCAGCTAGGTCTGTAGTTTTCTCATGCCGAGATGTTGTCTTCGCTTATATTTTTTTTCCGTTCTCTTTGCATACGCGGCTAAGATCTTCTCGAGAGAGGATGGGGATGGGACAGGCTGTTGACGTCCAGGGCGAGCATAGACAATATGCCCTTGTACAAGAGTTACCTCAAGGACTATTACAGCCACAACACGGCGGAATCCGTTGCCCAGGCATGGCAGAAAGAGCAGGTTGCCTCTGCAGATTCTTATGGCGCCGAAGTCGGGACTGGCCTATTGGCAACTCTTGCAAACTTGGTGCGTTCCTGCGTCCCTTGGTTTGCTGCATTCTTTTTCTTTCTTGTTTGTCTGCTAATTTACTGCATTTGTTGCTGGAATGGTTATGTATTCAAGTGCATAGAGACCGAGGAGCAGTTTATCTCCAAAAGGAAGGCGTACAAGCTAGATATCACTGCCAAGGAAATCAATCTCAGCAAAAAGATCCAGGAGGGAGCGCGTCGTATCATCTGCTTGGAGGGTGAATTTCCTATCGCCGCTGCTGCTTTGATGGTATTTATTTATTTATTTATACTTTTGACTAATAAAAGTACCTGTTCAAATTAATCTCAAGATGCATTTCATGTTATTTATTAATTTCTTGCAAACTTATTTGCCTGTTGCAAATTTGTGGTTCAAGTTTATCACGAAGGAGGCTGAGATGATGTGCGAGTGGCTGAACATTGGGACCTATCACCCAGATCATTCCTGGTGCACCATGATTAACACTGCACGCAGGTGTGCTTTAGACTTCATGACGTACAATGGCCCTGAATCCTTAAGCGCTGCTGGCCTCATGATGGTACGCGACTATCTCTAGGGAAACAAGCTGTGGCTACTTGATTTGTGGTGTTCATAATTTGATGTTTATTGATTTATTGGGACCAATTTCCACATGATATATTTAAGGGCGTTGCTAAGGAGACCAAGACAATCTGTGAAGATATTAGGCAAGATCCATTTAGAAGCAGGAAAAGCTGTTCCATTGCAATCCTGTTGGATGGGTGGGATGTTCTGGAAGCGATACATTATGAGTTTTTTTGTGCCAATCAGGATGGCACAACCGGTGGGTACGATCACTTCTTGTGCTTCCACAGTTATTGCTGGTTTCTCATTATGTACCAGATGATCGATTAGCTTAGTTCATGGTTTTGATTGTAAGAGTTGTAGTAACATGTCTTTGTTCTGTACTGCTGACAGGACTAAAACTGTTGGGGAGCTGATCTCTCAGGAGAATGATCGAAAATCTAAGCGGAAGAAGGTAAAAGCTTACCTGGAATAATGCATTACAGGCTAGTCAGGCCCTGTTTTCCGCGTGGAGATTTTATACGGTCATACTTAAAAGTCAATTCTTTTTTGTAACTTTGGCCATCATTTCTAGTATTTTATATTGTTAGACGATTAGAGATTGACATTACTAAATTCCTAATGAAAAACATGTTCATAATATGCAACTATTTTCATTTATGTTGATATACTTCTGTAGATACTTATGTTCGAATTGTTAAATCGGGGGCAATCTCATCCTAATGTAGTAAACATTTTAATTGAGTGAGCCGATAATCAGCTAGCAGTATAGTTTGTTCGACTATTGATCCTATTGACATAGCATGGTCTTGCCCAGATTTGTTTTCATGCAATCTGTACCTTTAGATTTAGTTGGCTCAACAGATCGTCCTTTTTCCCGTTCTTTTCATGATATAGACATGAGAAAATTCCCTATATGCCATCAAAATTTAACGTATCCCTTCACTGTCGTTGAAAATTGAACTCATCCCCTGTGTGCCACTATCGTCAAAACAGTCACATGGCGGATGGAAAAGACAATATTACCCCTAACTGTTAACATCTGTAGTTTTGGTGGCGTTCGGATTGACTGAGGAAAGGAAAATAATACTGGGATATCTGACCGTGGGAAAAGGATAGGAATATCAAAGATTTATTCGTATTCCACGTTTTGGTTTGGCTTTGGGGTTGGATTTTGTGGGGCCCACATGAAAATAATTATGGATTAAAATTTTCAATGGCATGAGATAAATTTCTGATGGCATAGAGGGAATTTTCTTTATAGACATCTGGATACCTGAAGAAAAGGGCACAGGTTTAGGAATTAAGAATCTTTTAAGAGACAAAACCTTGGAATAGCTGGTAAGAATATATACAAGCGTCGGAATGTGTATTAATGCATCATTTTGCTTTACAAGATGCTTCATACAGTCGCTGAAATAACTATAACATTTAGTTGACTGGGTAGACAGCAAAGTGTGCTCTTTTTTCATTCTTTTCATGATGGAGGTATCTGGATACCTGAAGAAAAATATTTATTTACAAGCTTCTGAATTGGGAATTGTAGGGACAAACTTGCCATAGCTGATAGGAATGTATACAAAGCTCTGGAATGCATGTTTGATACATCATTTTGCTTTTACAAGATGTTGCATGCACACGTTGGAGTGCAAATTTACATATATCAGTACACTACTTGATAGTGTCTTCCCTTTGTAGCTTATAATCTGTTTCTGTATTTATTTATGCAAGGCTATGTTTCATACACCATTTTGCTATTACAAGATTGCATGCACAAATTTACATATATAATTATACTACTTGATAGTGTCTTACCTTTGTAGCTTATAATCTGTTTCTGCCTTTATTGTGCAAGGCTAATTCCGTTCTGTGTATATGATCAGCCAATTAAGGGAGGGTGCAACCGGAAGTAACTCTATGGACCAGCGATGCAGGAGGGAGGATTAAGGCCAAGGGAGGGTTCAACCGGAAGTAACTCTACGGACCAGCGATGCAGGAGGGATGGAAGCGTACTGGAATTGGATATGGTGTTTATGTTACAATGTTCCTCTGGTTGTGTCATGTGGTAATGATTCCTGCTGATTATCTGTTAGTAGCTGCTGAATCACAGGCCTACCTTGTTAAAACATGAACCGAGTCTAGTTCATATTGATCCGAATTTATTTATTCCAGCTTATGATGTTGCCATGGTGTAATTTACATCCTCAATATTAGCAGTGACCTCAGAATTAATCTGTCGGACTATTCTAACACCAAGCACAAACCAACCGCAATGCTGCATAAAGGTCATCACTCACCACAACATATGAATTGAGCTTAAATAAGAAAATAATAGTAGAAATAGATCAATTCCGTTGCAAACTCAACCAATGCAGCCACAGCATCTACAATTGTCATGTCAGGTTGTACAGAATTCAGATCACAGCATCATAGCTAACCGCAAACAATTTATAAATTCATACTTTCACTGGCTAATTGGTTCAAAATTAGAGCAGCCATATCAAAACCTGAGCCAAATCCTAACTGCAGTTCCACGCAACAACACATGGGCCTACCACACATTGTAGCACATGCAATTCGGGAGAACAACACAAACCATTAGTCCATGACAGTCTCAAGTTTGGCGCTCTCTTCTTATAACTGGTTCAGCACTGGGAGCTCACTGCTCCAACAGTTTTTTTTTTTGAAATTAGTTCCAACAGGTCAATGCAAGCTCAGACGAAAATTACAGAAAACAATGCAAGCTCTGAACTTCTGACGGAAAGGGGCAAGGGAGAAATGGATAGCCAGAGGTTCAGACTTCAGATCTATGCATGTGTCGGCAGGAGATTGTTGCATGACAGTGGTCATTTTTCTTTTTCTTGTGGTAATTGCAAGCAGTAACTATCAAATGTGCTCTGTTACTACAGGGGAAGATGGGAAGTGCTAAGTTTGATTATTTCACTGAACTGTGAATACTTACTGAGTTATTGCATAGAAAATTAAATGCTTTTGCAGGCCAACTCCCTTCCCCTGCATAGAAAAGTGATCGGAAGAATTGAGGAATTAGTTATTTTAGTATGTTTTTGACCAACCCAACTTTTTCAGGATTTGTACAAAATTGGAGCCTGCAAACTTCATGGTGTTCAACATGGTGCCAATCGGATGCTACCCGGCGTTCCTCACGAAGCTTCCACACAACAGCAACGACTTGGATGAATCTGGAATCTGGATGCATGAAAACTTACAATAGTGGAGTAATCTACTACAATGAATTACTGAACATGAGCTCAGGAAGAAGCTGCAGAATGTGCCGATCATGTATGTAGACAAGCATACTGTAACTCTTGAGCTGCTCCAACATCGTGATGCTCATGGTAAGATGTCTCAAGTAACTTTTGCAGGGTCTATTCAGGACATGAATCAATTTTTCTCTATTTCCAATTTCATTCATGTTCATGTCCAGCAATACACCTGATTGATCTTGTGATGATTTGCAGTTCATAACTTACATTAAGATCACACTGTAGTGATACAGCTGTCACATTGTCTGTAAAACACTGCTGAATGATGATTCTCACTGAGGCGACACAAACATGTCTCCGTCTCCATGATCTAAATTGTGATTCTTGTTGGCATGCTTGTACACTATTGATCATAATCCAACACTGACAAACATATAGAAACTAGATCATTAAATATAAAGATAAAGATGAGTGACTGTCCATACTTCATATCACAGTATCAGACCAAATGCAAACAATGCTTGTAAATAAATTCAATCTTTTCAAATCTGTTCAAAATTGGAACAGGCACATCAAAATCTCAGCCAGACCCAAACAGTCACTCCTAGCAACAACCACGAACCAACATCAGGTCATTTCAAGCAGGATTCAGATAACCTGGCACATGAGTAGTATATGGCGATTCATAAGAGCAACGCAAACATAGAAGATTTGAGGATAAAATGGATCATTTTCACTGCATTTCCTCAATTGGTAGACATAATTCATAGATAGCATTAACACAGGCTAATAAATTAACAACGGAACCTAGAACACGACAACAGCAGGCAAGGGCCAGCAGCCTAAACAACTAGTAGCAGAAATCAAGCAGGCGAGTGAAACGCCTAGGCGCGCTCCCCGCGGATGCGGCGCGCGAGCTGGATGTCCTTGGGCATGATGGTGACGCGCTTGGCGTGGATGGCGCA
Organism: Echinochloa crus-galli; assembly: GCA_900205405.1. Classification (NCBI taxonomy): domain Eukaryota; kingdom Viridiplantae; phylum Streptophyta; class Magnoliopsida; order Poales; family Poaceae; genus Echinochloa; species Echinochloa crus-galli. The sequence goes on from OAMR01000385.1 coordinate 120,679, forward strand.
GAGGTTGGTGTCCTCGAAGAGCCCCACGAGGTACGCCTCGGCGGCCTCCTGCAGCGCGGCGACGGCGGAGGACTGGAACCGGAGGTCGGTCTTGAAGTCCTGCGCGATCTCGCGGACGAGGCGCTGGAAGGGGAGCTTGCGGATGAGCAGCTCCGTGCTCTTCTGGTACTTGCGGATCTCCCGGAGCGCGACGGTGCCGGGGCGGAACCTGTGCGGCTTCTTCACGCCGCCGGTGGCCGGCGCCGACTTGCGGGCGGCCTTGGTGGCCAGCTGCTTCCTCGGGGCCTTGCCCCCGGTGGACTTCCTCGCCGTCTGCTTGGTGCGTCGCCGGGGCCGACTTGCGCGCCGCCTTGGTCGCCAGCTGCTTCCGCGGCGCCTTGCCGCCGGTGGACTTGCGCGCCGTCTGCTTCGTGCGGGCCATCGCCGGGGATTGGGGTCGGGTGCGGAGGAGGGGTGGCGGCAATCTGGGATCAGAGGCACGCGGTGGAGTTGGGCGCTTGAAATTTTGAGGGATTTTGGTGTGGTGGTGTGGGGGATTGGGTGGGTTTAAGTAGCGGTGGGATTTGGGGAGTTGGCGCGCGGCCGCGCGGAGCTTGAAAATTTCGTGGGTTTTGGTGAAAATTTGGGGGGTTTGGAGGGATCGGGGTATTTCGAATAGAACTGTTTTTGGAAGCGCGCCGTTTCTGGGGCACATGGTGGACGAACTGGGGTTCGGGGAGCCATTGGATTTGGGTGGATTTGACGGCAGGGATGACTGCTTGACGGTTGCCACGGATCGCGATCCGCGTCTGTAGTGTGTATCTCTCCCGCTGTTCGTCTCTGCTCGCTTGGGTAATTTGGGTTGGGCATTCTTGGGCCGGTGTCTTTGTTGGGCTTACTTTGTTGATGGAATTGGTGCCGGCACACAGCCCATCGTGTTTTTTCTGCTCCTGTTCGAACTTTTTTTTCGCGACAAAAGTACAGGCGTACATCCATGACACGCAAAAAGCGTCAGAGCGTGTTGATTATAAGATAGAATTTGTTGCTAAAGTTTGCATAAGAAAAGGTGGGGTAATGCAATACAGTTTCATGTACTCTCGCGACGAAAATACAGCATGACACAAAGTACAAGCGAAAACGTCTGAAGGGAGCACATTAGAAGATAGAATTCGTTTCAAATTCCAAACATTCCTTGTCATGCAACACGTTGCCATCGATTTACTGTGGCTGGTGTTATCGTATCGATAAACAAACATTGACACAGTACCTCTAGAAGACTACAAGTTTCAAAATTGATTCACATAAAAAGCTTTAGAGTAGAGTAATGCAACGTAGTTTCGTTGACTGGTCAAACTGAAATTCGCACTGCTATTTGCAGACTTGCAGTAGGGGCGCAGGTCAGGATGCAGATTTGATCGGGTCGACCCAATGATGTGGTATCCAAAATTTAAAACTAAGTGTAAATACCCAATTAACTGACCCATAAAAGTTTGGTGTCCAATAGTGCCGAGCGAACTGGGTCTTCGGGTAACCCAATCGTACGTGAAGTCTCATCCCAATCTCTCTGGTTGGTGCAGCGGCGACGCCACCTCGCCGACGCCCAGCATCCCCGACGACCACGCGGCACCAGACGTCTTCTCCAACACACCGGCACCGGTGCCCCTGCTGCTCCGAGCAGGAGTCGCCACCGCCTGCTGATGCATGATGGGGCCGCCGCCGCGCGGGGGCGCGGCGCGGACGCCGGCCAGTGCCGCGACGGCGAGCAGCAGTGCGGCGGACAGGACCAACGCGACGGCGAAGAGGGGCCTCCGGCGGGCGTGGGCGGCGCGGCCGGTGCCGGAGACCTCGACGGAGGCGGCGTCGGCGGGCGGCAATGGCAAGGAGTAGGGGAGCGGCGTCGTGGAGGGGATGCTGTCCCAGGTCTCCATTGTTGCCTCTCAATCTGTAGATGTATGGATTGCTAGAAGAAGAAGGTAGCTCGATCTGATTAATGGCGCGGTCGGGCGGACGGCCTTGTCGCCGATCTGATTAATCGAATACGTAGGTGACTTGGGAGCAGTTGATTTACACAGAAGTGCAGAATAATCGTGTACTCCGACCCATTGGATAAACCATTGTCACTGGTTTAAGGACCTAAATTATTTTGGATCAACCCAAAACCAACTAATGAATATTTGGGTAGTCTGGTTCGGTGTTTGGGTCAACCAAAGCCAACCCACTTACATCGTGAGGCGCAAAAACCAACTAATGAATATTTGGGTAGTCTGGCTTGGTGTTTGGGTCAACCAAAGCCAACCCACTTACATCGTGAGGCGCAGGCTCCGCAGCAAAAAGGACCTGCCAGGTGGCGATCTGCCAATGGCCAAACTTACAACCCACGGATCACGATCCGCGTGACACCAGCAAAGTCGAATCGGCACCCTCCATTCGAATGCAATCCGACGGCGCCCATCCCACCTTCCCCTCGCGCCCAGCCAAATTCCAAACAAAAAAGGAAAAGGTCTATGTACTCCCCAACCTAATGCAAGCAGACTACTTGATGCCCTAATTTATAAAACTAGGTATTGTATACCCTAAAACTATACAATACCATGCAAATGACCCCCTGGGTGGTTTTGTAAAGCTATTTTGCCACCATGGCATGCCATGACGACATGGGCCCACTTGCCTGTGATCTTTATTCTACATCCCGTTCCTTCGTCCGTTGGGCAGCCTGCGCCCCCTACTCCTCTCGTCGGTCTTTCTGGATGTTGCTCTTTCGTCTAGCGTCTACCCACTCCAGTAGCATGGGTGCAACCCCGCAACAGACACCGTCTTGTTTGAAATGGCTGCCATTAGGTGCTAAAAAGCACTCTCAGCGAAGAGCGAAAGGCCCCCGCGTCGCCTCCCACTCGGGTGACTCGGGCGGCAGAAAAACCGCCGCCGCCGCCCCCTTCCCCCCTCCATCCCCACCTCGCCGCCGCCAGAGAGAGCCGTTGGAAGCCCGTGCGGCCTCAGGGAAGGTGGCGCGCGGAGCGTCTCTGCCCTCTCTTGGACACGTCGTCGTGGATCTGGGCGGGAGATCCGGGAGGCGGCCATGGCGTTGCGACGGGCTTCAAGGTAGGGCCGGCCGGCGCCAGCGCTGCCGCGTGGAGGACGCGAGGACCGCGCGGGAGGAGGCCGCGTCCGCGATGATCTGGAGGCGGCGGTGGCAGGCCTGCAGCGGCGCGCGGCGGCGGAGGCCGCGTGGGAGGAGGCTGCGCACGCGAGCGGGTCGGCGGCGGAGTGCGGCCAGCTCAGGTGATGGCCTAGCGCGTGGGGCCTGCGCGCGGGCAATGGCGCGAGGAGGAGGAGCGGCGTGGCGTGGCGCGTTGCCGGGGCGCGAGGACGGCGGCAAGGTGACGGAGCTTCGGCAGCGGGTGGTGCTTCGACAGTGACGTCCCTCGATTGGGGAGGCCGCAATGATGGTGCCGACTTGTTGTGACGAACGCGTGCAGCGGGATTTCGACCCTCCGGATAAAAGCCCTCGCCAGATTTATTCCGGTGAAACGACGGCGACGCAAGCTTTGTCAATAAAGTTGCAGAACCGCAACACTTTTTTCAAAGAGCAAATGGTACACCCATAAAAGTTCTACAGAAACTCTTTTTGCGTGTTGATGTGGACAGCAATCATCACCACAAACCCTTTGTTTGGTATGTTCGAATCAGCATATATGGTTGTTGTTCTCCAGGTCACCCGTAGTAGAGTTTCTTAGACTTTGTACAAGTTTTTTAATGACGAAACATGAAGCAAAAGCCTATAAGAGACCATGAGATCGACTAAACCAAGGAGACATATGTGAGGGTTCTGTTCCTGCTCCTCCTGCCGGCCGACTGCCTACGGCGCCGACATATGGACCGGGCGATTTTCTTGTCCTCCAGCCGTTGCGACGACGACCTTGGGTCGTCAATCTGGCTAGGCACAGGCAGCAACTACGGCCGCTGGTCACTACCAATTCCGAAGACGACAACTGCAGCCTCAAAAGCAACATCATGACAGTGAGATAGTTAGATGCCAATTTTAGTGACGGACATTAAAATCTGAGCGGCCACTTTGTCAAAGACATTAATTCATTAGTGAGAGTCACATACAATGCGTATTTAGGTCCAAAGAGAGTCCAAGTTTTATCTTAAATCAAACAACCTTAGGTTTGATCAAATTTATAAAAATGTAAATATATAAATACCAGATAAATTTTATTAAATTTACCATGAAATATATTTTCATAGTATACACATTTGATCTTACAAATGTTGACGTATTTTTTTACAAATTTAGTCAAATATAAGATATTTGAATTAAGTGAAAGGGTCTCTAGCTAGTGGTTAGAGCACCTGAGTAGCACGGAGCAGTTGTAGCTCACCATCTTGCGAGCGACCGGCGTCGATCCTGCCGACGAAGAAGCACCAGAACGTGGCCATGTACAGTCCGTCAGAGGTGGATCCGGACATAGCCCGCGCGCATGCAGGCTCCTCGACGTACAGAGACGGCCCTGGCGATTGAGCGAGAAGGCAGGCGCAGATGCAGATATGTACGTGTTCGATCCATGCCGCCTGGCGGGCACCTGCCCGGAGGCCGGCCGGGCGTACGTGCGCTACCTCCTTGGCGAGCCGTATGCGTACTTGGCCAACCGGAGGCGTTGGAGTGCGCTCGACAGGTCCGCCGGCGACGGGAAAGCCCGGGCCGCGGCGCGGTGCGACCCATCGCCTCGCCGCTGGCGCGGGCTGCATCGATCCGGCCAGCCTGCCGCACGTACGAGATCGAGAAGCTAACCCGCGTTCGGAGGCCGTGCACTAGCTCATTCGCGCGCGACCCGAGCCCCGCCATTCCGGAACGCCGTCGAGCACCACGGCGACAGCGCCCAAACGCGTGCGCTCCGAGACGAGACGACGTTCATCGGGGTCGTGCACCGTGCACGCGCTGCTCGATCGTGTGGAGTGGATAGGGACGGCGGCCGCACCACGCCACGACGATCGCGCTCGCCGCCGTGTGCTCGATCCGCGCGCCGTGCTCACCGCCGCCGCCGCGCCGTCTTCGACAAGAACCAGCCCGCCCCCGGCTGCGACGGGCCGGGACACCTCGCGGCGCGACCGTCGGCGCACTCGATCGCGGCTGGGCAAGGCAAGGTCTTCATGCTGCATCTATCCGCCCTGCAGGCAAGCCGCACAGCCACCTAAGCGCCCGGAGGCCGGCCGGTCGTGCACTAGCTCCGATCCTTGGCGAGAGCGAGTCCCGGCAGAGTCCCTCGCCGCGCGCGTACGCTCGAGACATGTCTACTTGGCGAGCACGGGGTGGGTTTAAGTAGCGGTGGGATTTGGGGAGTTGGCGCGCGGCCGCGCGGAGCTTGAAAATTTCGTGGGTTTTGGTGAAAATTTGGGGGGTTTGGAGGGATCGGGGTATTTCGAATAGAACTGTTTTTGGAAGCGCGCCGTTTCTGGGGCACATGGTGGACGAACTGGGGTTCGGGGAGCCATTGGATTTGGGTGGATTTGACGGCAGGGATGACTGCTTGACGGTTGCCACGGATCGCGATCCGCGTCTGTAGTGTGTATCTCTCCCGCTGTTCGTCTCTGCTCGCTTGGGTAATTTGGGTTGGGCATTCTTGGGCCGGTGTCTTTGTTGGGCTTACTTTGTTGATGGAATTGGTGCCGGCACACAGCCCATCGTGTTTTTTCTGCTCCTGTTCGAACTTTTTTTTCGCGACAAAAGTACAGGCGTACATCCATGACACGCAAAAAGCGTCAGAGCGTGTTGATTATAAGATAGAATTTGTTGCTAAAGTTTGCATAAGAAAAGGTGGGGTAATGCAATACAGTTTCATGTACTCTCGCGACGAAAATACAGCATGACACAAAGTACAAGCGAAAACGTCTGAAGGGAGCACATTAGAAGATAGAATTCGTTTCAAATTCCAAACATTCCTTGTCATGCAACACGTTGCCATCGATTTACTGTGGCTGGTGTTATCGTATCGATAAACAAACATTGACACAGTACCTCTAGAAGACTACAAGTTTCAAAATTGATTCACATAAAAAGCTTTAGAGTAGAGTAATGCAACGTAGTTTCGTTGACTGGTCAAACTGAAATTCGCACTGCTATTTGCAGACTTGCAGTAGGGGCGCAGGTCAGGATGCAGATTTGATCGGGTCGACCCAATGATGTGGTATCCAAAATTTAAAACTAAGTGTAAATACCCAATTAACTGACCCATAAAAGTTTGGTGTCCAATAGTGCCGAGCGAACTGGGTCTTCGGGTAACCCAATCGTACGTGAAGTCTCATCCCAATCTCTCTGGTTGGTGCAGCGGCGACGCCACCTCGCCGACGCCCAGCATCCCCGACGACCACGCGGCACCAGACGTCTTCTCCAACACACCGGCACCGGTGCCCCTGCTGCTCCGAGCAGGAGTCGCCACCGCCTGCTGATGCATGATGGGGCCGCCGCCGCGCGGGGGCGCGGCGCGGACGCCGGCCAGTGCCGCGACGGCGAGCAGCAGTGCGGCGGACAGGACCAACGCGACGGCGAAGAGGGGCCTCCGGCGGGCGTGGGCGGCGCGGCCGGTGCCGGAGACCTCGACGGAGGCGGCGTCGGCGGGCGGCAATGGCAAGGAGTAGGGGAGCGGCGTCGTGGAGGGGATGCTGTCCCAGGTCTCCATTGTTGCCTCTCAATCTGTAGATGTATGGATTGCTAGAAGAAGAAGGTAGCTCGATCTGATTAATGGCGCGGTCGGGCGGACGGCCTTGTCGCCGATCTGATTAATCGAATACGTAGGTGACTTGGGAGCAGTTGATTTACACAGAAGTGCAGAATAATCGTGTACTCCGACCCATTGGATAAACCATTGTCACTGGTTTAAGGACCTAAATTATTTTGGATCAACCCAAAACCAACTAATGAATATTTGGGTAGTCTGGTTCGGTGTTTGGGTCAACCAAAGCCAACCCACTTACATCGTGAGGCGCAGGCTCCGCAGCAAAAAGGACCTGCCAGGTGGCGATCTGCCAATGGCCAAACTTACAACCCACGGATCACGATCCGCGTGACACCAGCAAAGTCGAATCGGCACCCTCCATTCGAATGCAATCCGACGGCGCCCATCCCACCTTCCCCTCGCGCCCAGCCAAATTCCAAACAAAAAAGGAAAAGGTCTATGTACTCCCCAACCTAATGCAAGCAGACTACTTGATGCCCTAATTTATAAAACTAGGTATTGTATACCCTAAAACTATACAATACCATGCAAATGACCCCCTGGGTGGTTTTGTAAAGCTATTTTGCCACCATGGCATGCCATGACGACATGGGCCCACTTGCCTGTGATCTTTATTCTACATCCCGTTCCTTCGTCCGTTGGGCAGCCTGCGCCCCCTACTCCTCTCGTCGGTCTTTCTGGATGTTGCTCTTTCGTCTAGCGTCTACCCACTCCAGTAGCATGGGTGCAACCCCGCAACAGACACCGTCTTGTTTGAAATGGCTGCCATTAGGTGCTAAAAAGCACTCTCAGCGAAGAGCGAAAGGCCCCCGCGTCGCCTCCCACTCGGGTGACTCGGGCGGCAGAAAAACCGCCGCCGCCGCCCCCTTCCCCCCTCCATCCCCACCTCGCCGCCGCCAGAGAGAGCCGTTGGAAGCCCGTGCGGCCTCAGGGAAGGTGGCGCGCGGAGCGTCTCTGCCCTCTCTTGGACACGTCGTCGTGGATCTGGGCGGGAGATCCGGGAGGCGGCCATGGCGTTGCGACGGGCTTCAAGGTAGGGCCGGCCGGCGCCAGCGCTGCCGCGTGGAGGACGCGAGGACCGCGCGGGAGGAGGCCGCGTCCGCGATGATCTGGAGGCGGCGGTGGCAGGCCTGCAGCGGCGCGCGGCGGCGGAGGCCGCGTGGGAGGAGGCTGCGCACGCGAGCGGGTCGGCGGCGGAGTGCGGCCAGCTCAGGTGATGGCCTAGCGCGTGGGGCCTGCGCGCGGGCAATGGCGCGAGGAGGAGGAGCGGCGTGGCGTGGCGCGTTGCCGGGGCGCGAGGACGGCGGCAAGGTGACGGAGCTTCGGCAGCGGGTGGTGCTTCGACAGTGACGTCCCTCGATTGGGGAGGCCGCAATGATGGTGCCGACTTGTTGTGACGAACGCGTGCAGCGGGATTTCGACCCTCCGGATAAAAGCCCTCGCCAGATTTATTCCGGTGAAACGACGGCGACGCAAGCTTTGTCAATAAAGTTGCAGAACCGCAACACTTTTTTCAAAGAGCAAATGGTACACCCATAAAAGTTCTACAGAAACTCTTTTTGCGTGTTGATGTGGACAGCAATCATCACCACAAACCCTTTGTTTGGTATGTTCGAATCAGCATATATGGTTGTTGTTCTCCAGGTCACCCGTAGTAGAGTTTCTTAGACTTTGTACAAGTTTTTTAATGACGAAACATGAAGCAAAAGCCTATAAGAGACCATGAGATCGACTAAACCAAGGAGACATATGTGAGGGTTCTGTTCCTGCTCCTCCTGCCGGCCGACTGCCTACGGCGCCGACATATGGACCGGGCGATTTTCTTGTCCTCCAGCCGTTGCGACGACGACCTTGGGTCGTCAATCTGGCTAGGCACAGGCAGCAACTACGGCCGCTGGTCACTACCAATTCCGAAGACGACAACTGCAGCCTCAAAAGCAACATCATGACAGTGAGATAGTTAGATGCCAATTTTAGTGACGGACATTAAAATCTGAGCGGCCACTTTGTCAAAGACATTAATTCATTAGTGAGAGTCACATACAATGCGTATTTAGGTCCAAAGAGAGTCCAAGTTTTATCTTAAATCAAACAACCTTAGGTTTGATCAAATTTATAAAAATGTAAATATATAAATACCAGATAAATTTTATTAAATTTACCATGAAATATATTTTCATAGTATGCAAATTTGATCTTACAAATGTTGACGTATTTTTTTACAAATTTAGTCAAATATAAGATATTTGAATTAAGTGAAAGGGTCTCTAGCTAGTGGTTAGAGCACCTGAGTAGCACGGAGCAGTTGTGGGAGCGAATTAACTGTTTTTGAAATAAAAAATATAAAAAAATAGGTAGAGATATCCTTGCTGACTTCGGTCAAATAAAGATATTTGAATTAAGACAAAAGTAGAACGAGCTTTTAGTTTTGTCCAATGTCCAAACCTAAAAAGTCTGTCACTTGTCAAAGCCATTAATTTCAATGGTGATAATCTGTACTCATTTGGTAAATGGTGCACTTTTAGTTTTGTCCTCAAACCATGCATATTAAGTGTGATCAAGATTATAAAAAATACCAAGTACCTAATATATTTTTATAGTATACCCATTGGATCTTATACATGTTGACTTTTCTTTTATATAAATTTGGTCAAACATAAGTGCACTATTTTGGGGAGGCGACGGAGTAGTATATAAAGATATTTACATTACCAATCTAATTAATTTTTGTGCAGATGCATTTTATTCGATATAGCTGCACTATTAGCGTTGGCCACCATGCAAATTATTATGTTAAGTAAATCTAAAAGAAGCCACCATGTTTTGAGAGGAAGGCTAGTAGTTACCATGTTGATCGGAAAAAATATCATTAATTCCATGATGATCTAACTATCTATATCATGTTTTGAGAGGAATCAACCAAAGGGTAAAAAAAGCAAAAATGTCCGCAATCATCCAACGATGTAGCCAAACACCCACGCAATAATTCGTGCTCGATCAGAAACTCATTAGTACTGGATGGCAACGCGAACTGTCGGGTTAGCATGTGCAGTACACAGCAATGACGTACACAATAGGTGCACTTGCACTTTTAAGGTGCACTACTGCTCGTTGCGCGGGCGAGGTGGCACTAATCGTCCCCGCGCAGCAGCCAGTAACAAGCGCAGTGCGCATACAGCATGCTGCTGGAGTGCCGAGCAGGCTTTACTGTGTGGATACAGAGAAGGCCTTACTGCGTGGCTACCGAGAAGGCCTTACTGTGTGGCTAGCGAGCAGGCCATGTGCGGCCAGGCCCGTTGGCGCTTATTGCATTGGGCCCATCGAGTTGGAGACAGTGGTCGGTCGGCCTGCTGAATGAATTGGTCGTGCTTCGGAATTCGGGGTGGGTGTAGCAGCAGTTGCCAGTTGGACAAGATTAACAAGTTGATGGCAATGGTGAATCTTCCGGGACGTACAGGGGATGGCGGCACGAGTTGAGGACGTACAGCTGCGAGTCTGCTACGATGCTACGCTAGCGCACCACGTACGTCGTCCTCGACGAGCTGACGACGTACGCCAGTGACGTCCAGCGCGCCGTCGGCGCCGGCTGGCGCCATTGGTGCCCTCGATCGAGCTAATCGAGCTCACCATCTTGCGAGCGACCGGCGTCGATCCTGCCGACGAAGAAGCACCAGAACGTGGCCATGTACAGTCCGTCAGAGGTGGATCCGGACATAGCCCGCGCGCATGCAGGCTCCTCGACGTACAGAGACGGCCCTGGCGATTGAGCGAGAAGGCAGGCGCAGATGCAGATATGTACGTGTTCGATCCATGCCGCCTGGCGGGCACCTGCCCGGAGGCCGGCCGGGCGTACGTGCGCTACCTCCTTGGCGAGCCGTATGCGTACTTGGCCAACCGGAGGCGTTGGAGTGCGCTCGACAGGTCCGCCGGCGACGGGAAAGCCCGGGCCGCGGCGCGGTGCGACCCATCGCCTCGCCGCTGGCGCGGGCTGCATCGATCCGGCCAGCCTGCCGCACGTACGAGATCGAGAAGCTAACCCGCGTTCGGAGGCCGTGCACTAGCTCATTCGCGCGCGACCCGAGCCCCGCCATTCCGGAACGCCGTCGAGCACCACGGCGACAGCGCCCAAACGCGTGCGCTCCGAGACGAGACGACGTTCATCGGGGTCGTGCACCGTGCACGCGCTGCTCGATCGTGTGGAGTGGATAGGGACGGCGGCCGCACCACGCCACGACGATCGCGCTCGCCGCCGTGTGCTCGATCCGCGCGCCGTGCTCACCGCCGCCGCCGCGCCGTCTTCGACAAGAACCAGCCCGCCCCCGGCTGCGACGGGCCGGGACACCTCGCGGCGCGACCGTCGGCGCACTCGATCGCGGCTGGGCAAGGCAAGGTCTTCATGCTGCATCTATCCGCCCTGCAGGCAAGCCGCACAGCCACCTAAGCGCCCGGAGGCCGGCCGGTCGTGCACTAGCTCCGATCCTTGGCGAGAGCGAGTCCCGGCAGAGTCCCTCGCCGCGCGCGTACGCTCGAGACATGTCTACTTGGCGAGCAAGGCATCCGTGCCCGGCAGGGGCTCGTGGCCTTGCACCCTGCTGGCAACACCGTACCCCCCGTAACAGAACGGAAGTTGCGGTTACGGCGCCCGAGAAAAGATTCGACGAGGATTCCATCGACACCAGCCTGTTCGTCCGTCTCCGACCTTCTCTCCTTCCCCTCACACCGCACCGCGTGTGTGTTCTTCCCCCTCCCTTCTTATTCCCACTAGCACGCAGCACGTTGCCACCCATTCCCCCCTCCCACCTAAATCCCATTCCCTCCCTCTCCCTCTCCCTCCCTCGTCGATCCCTTCCCCAGCAATCTCCTCTCGATCCCGGCCGACGGCCGTATGGGGTCACCCGTCGCCGGCGCCGGCACCAGCGCCGCCGCCGCATCTCCCACGGGCCGTCGCCCTCGGGGCTCGTGGGCGGCGCTCGACCGGTCCCCCGAGTTCGTCGACCCCGAGGAGCTCCCCGCCGGCATGGACTACGCCGTCTACCACAAGTCTCCGCCGAAGCTCTCAACCCTCTTCATGAGCCGCCGGGCGCTTCTCCCCGGCGAAGACGACCTCGACGACGGCTACATACAGTGCATCGACGGGGAGGGCAATCTCCTCCTGATGTCGGCGTGGTCGGCCAAGGCGCAGGAGCAGGCGGAGGCCCCCGGCGACCACGGCCACGCCCTCGTCGTCTGCCGCGCCGGGAGCAGGAGCGGGAGCGGCGGCACGGCGGAACTGGTGCCCTCCGTCGGCGTCCTCCACACGCCACCGCAGGCCTGCACTGGGATCGTCTCGGCTGCTTATCCCCATGGAGGCCACTACATCCTGACGCAGGTCCAGAGCGCCGCCCCAACCTCTTCGGCGGCGTGGCCCTCTTCCTCCTCCGCCTCCTCCTCCTCCGCCTCGGCCCCCAGGGAGCAGTACTTGGCGCTGTCCTACTTCTCCAGCACTCAGCAGTGGATCAAGACGGGCGTGGCCGCCGATCGTCCTCGAGAGCTGGAGGCGCATTCGGATGAGGAGGCGTGCACCTACGTGGTGGAGGACATCTCAGGGGAGCAGCAGCGGGAGAGGTTTGAGGCGCACACGGTCATCTCCCTGCCGCGACAACGCCATGGATCCAAGGCGGAGCTCGTGTTCGTGGACCTCGAGCACGGGCTCCTCCTCCTGCTCGACCCCACGGCCCCCGCGGCGGCGAGGATGCTGGCCTTCCCTGGCCCCGAGGACGGTGGACTAGCGGCGGCGGAGACCACCGAGGATGTGGAGGATGCCGCCACGCGCCGCTGCGTGGCGTGGAGCGGGGGTAGCCTGTGCGTCGTCGAGGTCTCCGTCTCCAGCAGCTCGCTAAGTGTCTTCTGCCTCGCGGAACAATACCAGTGGCTGCGCCGGTTCCGTGTCTCCTTCCAGGACATCGCGCGTCGGCAGCCAGCGCCGGCGCCCAGCCTGGGCCTCCTGGATCCGACGAGGCCTGATAGGCTGTGCTTTTACTCCGAGGACGCCCGAGTGTACTTCGTCGTTGCGGTGGATCAGGCGACGTCCGGAGTGTACATGTGTGATAAGGTCGAAGCCGTAGAGATCGCTACTGCATCCTCGTATTCGATGTTGCATGTGGCGATTTGGCGCCTTTCTGATGATGATGCTCCAGCAGCGGCGGCAGACTGGACGACGCGGGCGGCGGCACTGGTCGAGGGCAAGCGACTCCGGAGGATCGCATGGAAGGCCGTTAAGATTGGCAGCAAACATCTAGAGAAGGTCGTGCCCCTACGCTGCACCAGTGGTTGAAGCAGTCACCCGGATGGCCACCGCCAACGTTGCGGTAGGCTACTCTGCTCAGTTCGTCGGATGGATCGCCCAGCCAAGCTCACTCCCTCTGCAGCACAGAGTGATCGGTACAGAAGCTGAGGCAATGGAGGTCATACAAGAGTGGGTTTCACAGAGCAAGCCGAAGAACATGGTGGCAATTCCTGCGCCGGGCCTGAGCGGTGAGGAGCTGAAGAGCCTGCACAAATTCTTTCTGCACCATGAAGCCCGAGAATTGCTGCCGCTGCAGCCGCTCAATGACGAGGATGAGTATTGCATGGTGGACAGGGCAGCTTCTAGTTTCTCATCGACTTAGTTTGTACTGAGGATCATCTTGATTTGACAAAATATTGTAGTTTGTTGCTGTAATCGATTTAGCTTCAACTCGAATGAACCTTCTTGAAAAGATTGCAAAATTTTGTTCAATTGCTGTCAATTCTAGAATATTTGACGAGCTACCTAGATTCTAGAATCCTTTGGCACGCAATGAGTGCAACATTTCAATAGTTTGAAGAGTTCTGTTTATTTTTCGGTTCTATATTTTTGGGTAACATCTAAGATCATATATTAATCTAAATTTAAACAATAACTGAATATTGTACATTTTCTCATTTACATATGGCCACACTTCAGGTCCACTCAGTTGGAGAGAATTATGATCATGACCGATGGGAATTGAACACACACACACACACACACACACACACACACACCCTGATTCTGCTGCTGAGGAGCTGCCTCCGGCAGCCTTCTAAGGTTCACTTCGAATTTGTTGAGCCTTTTGTTGATGTAGCGAGCTTGGCGAGCAGCATCGGGTTTCAGCTGAACCACACAAAAAATGCATGGGCCTTGTAATGGGTTGTTGTGTGCAATACAAATTGAACCTCAACATGAGCTCTATTCATATACATTTGTTAGTTCAGTAGTTGTAACAGTAAGCAAAGGGGGGCAGGCAGGCCAACTTTCACTTACGCTGAACTCTCCTTGGATATTGGGCTTTTCAGTTTTTGCCTTAGCTTTTTCATGGGACATTTCATCTTCTCTGATTTCAGAAACTGGCTTTTCATTTTCAAGTTGCAACAACTGTAATTCCGAAGTAAGAAGTGTACCTAAATGCTATACGAGATAAAGGTTTAGACAAAAAAAAGTTGACAACATCCTCAATTGTGGTTGCTTTGAATCCTATGAAGAACTGGCAAATGAACTAAAAACGATAATGTGAAATGAATCAACACAATAATAGCATACCACTGAAGCAGCAAGCATAGCAGCTAGTGCTTCAATATTTTCTGAATACTTGGAAAGCTTAGCTTTAGAAAGCTAGGACTTCAATCTCGAAGGCGTTCATCAAGGACAACATCGAAATATGCAGTCTCCCCTGGTCAATTTGACTCTGCAATGTGAAGCTTGTCCTCAAAAAAAGGGACCGGACCCAGATATTTCTAGAGTCAGAGTATATAAATCCCTTGATGAATTTGGTTCCATGCACCCATAGTCCGCCAGTACAGTGTTGCTCTTGCCTAGGTCGTACCAAACACACATCTGTAAACATATAAGAAAATGAAAGACATTGCAGTCCATGAGTTTTCAATCCCACTGCTGGACAAGATAACAAAAATAGTAGCTGCATTCAGTTGGAATTTTCTAGGTTGGGTGGATACGTTCAACTATATTATCAAAGCAGAATAACTGTCACACAAGCTTAGGCAGGAGCTTTTTTCCACAAGAGATTAAATCTAGCACACAGGTCAACCCAGTCATTGACCTGGAATAGTGTTGCACAAAAGAAAAGGTAGCATCAGATAAATGGCTTATGAAGGCCAAGCAAAGTAAAGATACGCTTACCAAACAGAACAGCTGCTATCTTATACTGCTTATCATAATACTTTGGGAACTTATGTTCTGTAAACAGGTTTGAGATCATACAGCTGAAAACTGATTGGTACCTGTCATCAATAACATTAAGTTAATACAATTATCAACAGTTGGGCACAGAATAATGCCAATTAGTGAATGTATAGTTCAGTGTTTTTTATTCAGATTACGGAAACAAATTCATACCTTGAGCAGATTAGAGGATCTGAACCCATCCACAGGACCATAGATGCTGGCAGATGGACAGAGAACATCACTGAGTAACTATCTGATATCACAATGGAGAGGTAAGCATTAATAAATATATAGCAATTAAGCTAAGGGCTAACAGAACTAATCAAATCGAACCATTCATAGGAACAACAGAGGTTTCTGCTAGATATTTCAGAATTCAGATATGTCTAGGATTTATGTGTTCTTTACACACATTGGTTTCCTTCAATTTAACCTACATGAAGTGAGCATCTCTTCGCTAAATATAAGTTCTCTTCACTAAATACAACCCGAAAGCTCTGATCTAGGAAAAAAGGGAAGCTGAATATAAGTTCAACGATCATAGAAATTTACTAATCTTATGTAAGTTGGAATTACAATTCAAGATCACTATCCCAATATGAACTCAACCAAACATGAGAATGCACTAAGAAACATGACAGTATTTCGAACACATCACGACGGAAGGTATAACAATCAAGAACTTAGCTTGAAAGTCCAACATAATTAGCTCATGGTGTCTGACTGTACCTGTATCGAAGGTCCTTTGCATAGCGCCATATAAAGGACCATCTTTCATGAAAGACACCTTTTCGACGAAAAAAGACTGTCGTATTATTCCAAGAACTCAGTTAATCCCAATCTGCATTCTCATTGTCGACCAAATTCCTCCTCTTTGATTCAGTAAAAATCAATCCAAGGTAGAACAAACCGCTTCCAAGAGCACAGTATAAATCATGAATGAGCCACTACACTTGATCTCTCTAACTCCAAAGTCCAAACAGATGGACTTATACGTGAATTTCTACACTGAAGAACAATAGAATTGGCAAAAACAAGTCATTTACGACCATGGAGGTATCCGTGGGCATTTCAACCAACATTCAACACACAAATGACATGATTACAGAATAATGTCTCTACTAATTTGTTTATTTTCATATAAATTCCTAGCTTTCCACAACACTACAATTAGAAAAGAGTTACCACAGGGTGCACGAGATGCATAGCAGCAGCAGCAGCAGAAGGGAGAGCTACCTGGTGCTGCTGACTGCTGTGGAAGAAGAATATGCAGAGAGGCGGAGCAGCGGATTTCCTTGCTTCTTTGCTCGGTGGAGTGGGTCGGTGCAGCCGACTGTTTGTTCTGGCGATGGAGGAAGCAAGCAAGAGAGGAGCGCGGTTGCGGCTCAGTTCGACTTCGCCTGGGTCTCCGACCTCCCGGCAGTGCGGCAAGCCCCGAGCGTCGCCGTCGAGCTGCGGGCGGGAGAATGTGTGGTGGAGGACAGTGCCCCGGAAAGAGGCAGCCACTGCTCCTTTTGGGGGAAGTGGTCAGAGCTCGCCGTGTTTTTTTTTTTGGTAGAAATTTTTTTCGCCTCGTTTGACCCAATAATTAAGGGTATTAAATAAAGTCAGTTTACAAAACTAACTTCACAGCCCCGGGTTAATTCACGAGACAAATCTAACGAGGCCTCCGACCGTACGATGAGAGGATAATTACTGTAGCATTACTGTAGCAAATCATGGACTAATTAGACTCGTTAGATTCGTCGTGTAAAGTTACACTCATTTTTTAAAAATGTTTTACAAATGGACTTCATTTAATACTTCATGCATGCAAGATTCCCTTTGGAAAATTTGTTCCGGCTAGTAAAGAAACACAGCCCTGAGGCCGAAACTTGTCGGCGCAGCCGCGCAGGTCGGCAGCGGCGGACGGCGGGAGGATACCCAGCGGACGGTGGATGTCGCACTTGCATCACCGCCAGAGGCTAAGAATGCCACCATGTCGTAGCCGCGCCAGGTATGCGGTATGCCGTCGGGCCGCGTGAGATGAGCCGTAAGTAAGAGCAACTCCAATGGATCCCCTTTCCCTTCTCTTTTTTTCTTTTTCTTGCTATAGGGGAATCCCCTTTCAAATTTCCAGCGTATGGGAGAGAGGTGCTATCCCATTTTTTCCCCTTTACTTTTACCATGTGACGTGGAGCCCACGTGTCAATGGGTAACATCTTTTTTTTTTAATTCTTTTCCTCTTCTCCATCCGACCACATGCCCCGACCTGGGCACGGGCCTCGGCTCGCCAGAGCGCCGCCGCGTTCCAGTCGCCCCCCACCTTCGTACCCTTTGCTCCCGGTGGCCGGCGTCCATGGTGGATCCGCTTCCACCGTCCAAGAACTAGGTCAGTAGGCAGCTGCACCGTACCGGGCTTGGTTGAAGGAAAGCTCGCCATTGGCATCCAACAGGAACAACAGGACGCCGGCGACGGCTCGTACATGGTGCAGCAGCTCGAACCTGTGCGCCATTCCCAACGCCGTCGTCACTGACTGGATGATGGCCGTCGACACGCGCGCCTTGAACGAACTCCGGGTGGTGGACGCCAACGAGCTCCGCGGCGCCCCCCACTTGTCGCGCCGTGGACGAAGCATGCGTCGTGACGCCTGCATGCTCCGCGCCTCGGCCCATAGCGCAACGTGAATGCAACCGGCGCGCCAGCGCAGTGGAGCGGGCCAGAGACAGGGCCGGCCCTGTAGTGTAGTGATCCGGGGCAACCGCCCAGGGCCCCGGAATACCAAAGGGCCCCTGGCCAGGTAAACATATTCTAGCGCTACAAGAAGAAACATGCAAATTACTGGTAAAAGTTTAGTCTGACGCTAGTTTCTTCACTCATTGTACGTGTTCACCACCTGATTGCTAAGAAAAAATATTAGTCCCCAAGTAATTGGATTAGTGTTTATTTCTGTACGGCGTGTTAGCTCCTTTCTTTCCTTGTATGTGATCTGTATTACATTTTTTGATTTGGCTCTTTTTTAATAAAAAAACTCTAGTTCAGTAATTGATATAAAAAATCGATGCTTATATTTAATGGGGGCCTCCAACCATTATTTTGCCCAGGGCTCCAGAAAACACAGGGCCGGCCCTGGGTTTTGGACCTGCGTGACTGTCTCGGGTCTGTTTTCCCCCTTTTTTTTCTCGGCCTCCAAGCCTCGTCCATGGCATGGTGTCCGTCTTTACTTTTTACATGGAGATTCTAATATCTTGTCTCCCTTTTTCTGCTTTTTTTTCCTCTGTTTTTCTCTGCAAAAAGGGAGGGCACGGTGAAAATGATGAAGGTTTTCTGTGTCTTTGTTTGTTCTTTGTGCAGTACTCCGTTTTTTTTTCGCAAAAAGGAGTATAGTACCTGTCTCTTATACACATCTCCGCTGCTGAGCCCCT
>OAMR01000385.1:140896-162321 GCA_900205405.1 Echinochloa crus-galli
GCGGGGCACGGCAGACGGCTCGCCGACGCATGGCCCAAGGCGCAGCGCGACGCGGTAGCAGTATGGCAGGGGAGGGCAGTGGAGAAAAAGAGGAAAAGGGGATTGAGAAAATGGTGGGGAGATCGAGAAAATGAAGGGGAGAGGGAAAATGATAAAGGAGATTACGAAAGGGAATCTGTTGGAGCTAGATTTTTATCATTCCATCTCCTTTAACTAGAAATACAGGGAAAGGGGACTGGTTTTCTCAATCCGTTGGAGTTGCTCTAAGGAACCACGGCGGCGGCAGGGGAGAAGAAAGAGAGACGAATGAGGGGGCAAACGAGCTCTCCCGATTTGATGGGCTGCCAAATTTATTGCATCTTGCATACTTTTCACAATAAAAACATAAGATGAAGTCGACATAAATACACTTATCGTAAATGCATAAATGGATTCAACATTAATATATGTTACATTTATGATGGTTGAATGCATTTACGATGAATGTATTCATACCGGCTTCATTTTATATTTTTATTGAGAAAATTATTCAAGATACATTTAGAAAATTTTATGTGTGTTTAAGTTTTTGGATATATTTCCATTTTGCTAGAATTAAATTTAAATTTTAGAAAAATTTTGTAGTCATTTTTACTAGTTTTAAATATTTTATTTAGATTTTTTGCATCTCTAGGATTTTTTCTCATAATTTTTAGAAGCTTAGGAATATTTTTTGTGGTTTAATAAGTATTTACAAGATTTATTTTCAATTGAAAAGGTAAAACCACCTTGAAAATCGCTTAAAACCACAACAAGGAGGCAAAGTGAATGGTTTTGAAAGTTGAGGGAGGTAGTTCATCCGGTTTTTGAGTCTAGGGAGGAATGCTGGACTCGGCTTAGTGTCCAGAGAGGTAAAAGAGACTTTTTCCTTTTTCTTTGAAGGAGAGAGAGAGAGAGCGTGAGAGAGCATGCCTGCCTATTTGACGGGCTGGATATGGTGGTCCACTCACCTACCTGCTAATTTTGGTTGTTGGAACCGCTATTTGGGCCGGGCTGCTAGCAAAGGACCTAAGAAGCCGTCCAAGGGCAGAGGTGCGCCGTGCAGTTTTATAATTTATAAAAGTAAAAAGTCCATTATGCCTCTCTCAACTATCGCGAAAGTTTGGATTTCCGCCCTGATGTATAAAACCGGATATCTGTACTCCCTCAAATCTAAAAACCGTTCACTTTTCCTCCCAAAGTGGTATACATGGCGGTTTTGACTTACGTGACGCCACGTCAGGTTCAAGAGGGATGTAAATTAAACTACGTATAGTTTGAGGTGACCAAATGAACTTTATAAAAAATATATAATTATTTTTGTAACACCCTAAAATTTATCATAATTAAATTGTAGCAACTTTCTGAAATTTTCTAGGATTTATTAGGGTCTAATTAAATTATTAGAGAATTAATTGGAATTCTTGTGAATTAATTGAATTTAAATATCATATTAAATAATTTTAGTCAAAAATAAGTTGTTGATGCATTCATGATGTTGCATTTGTCTTTTGCTTGCTGTTAAATTAATTTGGAATTTAAATTCTGTTTAAATTCGAATTTAATTTGAATTTGTTTGAGCCATAGAATAGTTATTTCTGTCAAGTTCACTTTTGCCCCTCCAACTCTTGGCCAGCCCGAGTTTGCCCCCCTCTACTTCTTTTCTCGGTCAGCCGGCCCAAGTCCTTCGCGGCCCATCTTCCCGCGCCGGCCCGTTTTCTCTTTCTCTCCCTCTCGCGTCGCAGACAGGCGAGGCCCACGTGTCAGGACCTTCTTCCCGAGTCGGACTCGAGTCTGACCTGGGTTTGGTCGCGCCGCCTCCTCCGGCCTGGGCACGCACGCCAAGGTGCGTGGGCCCAACCCCCTTTTATCCAGCGCGCGTCGCCCTCTCTGTCTCTCCGCTCTTTTCGCGCACTGCCCGCCGCTCTCGCATAACCCTAGCGCCGCCGCCTTCGGAGCTCCGCCGCCGCGCCGTCGTCGTCCCACTCTCGCCGTGAAGCACTCCCGGAGGTCCGTCTCGAAGCGCCGAAGTTTTCCCCGTTGTCCAATGCGAGTTTTGCCCTCTTTTTGCCGAGCTAATCGACCGCCGTCCTTCCCACAGCGCCGCCGCCGCCGATTCCCCGTCGCCGGCCGCCGTCGAAGCTCCTCCACCGCCGAGGGTCACCAGGGTGAGTTCGTGGTGGCCCCCTCTTGCTTCTGGTGTGGTCCGCGCTCGAGTTAGTGGCGTCTAGCTCGGTTTCGCATTTGCGCCGGCGAAGCACCGCCGTGGGTGCCAGCGGCGCCGCCGCTCTGCTTCCCTTGCCGGCGAGCGCCTCCGCCGATCCAATCTCGGCCATCGGATCTTGATCCAACGGCCGAGCTTCGCCCTTGCCCCCAGTCAAACAGCGACTCACCGGTCAACTAGAGCGGTTTTGTAAAAAGGCCCTCCAAGTTTTGGAAATTAACCCGCTGTCCTAGCGCAGTTCAAAAATAATTCAATTTAGGTCCTTTTTCTTTCGGTTTAGCCCCTGCAAGATTTAAAATTGCACCCGAAGCCCAAGTTTTAACTTTTTGCATGAAAACCCTCGAGTTTTTTACAAAATTATGTTTTAGCCCTCGGTTTCTCGCAGTTAAGCCCCTGAAAGTTTTAAAACATCGCGAGCAAGTCCCTGAACCTTAGAAAAGCCATATCTTATTGACACCAATTTTGGCTTGGACCAAAATATGTTTAAATAAAATTATTGATGGCTAAATTCCATTCAACTATGACTTGATAAATTAGTTAAAATAATTATTTCTTTATAAAGAAATAAATTGATATAATACATGTGTATCCTATGTATGAATTTGTCACGCTTGTAAATACATGGCCGATAGTCAACTACGCTGTGAAGTATGAAATCAAAAGATAAATAAACATAATCCATTCATGCACGTATATGTGCTTATTAGCCGCATGCATGCACATGAATTCATGTACGTGCTAACTAAAGAGCCTTCAGCTAATAGATTAAGCAAATGAATAAAATATGTATACTCCAAGCCTATGAATACTATATACGGCCCATCGCGCAGCTTGCAACCCCATTGACCAAAGCAATGCACATCTGTGTGACGTGCAGGTGCAGGAACATGCTGGCCAGAAGATAATTAAGCATCCCTTAATCATATAATTAAAAGGAAAGACTGGAGGCCCACATGTTATACGAAAGGACCTCTCCTGCATGCGCTTGGATTTCCAAACAAAACAGGCAACCGCCGGCCCGGACCAAGTCCAAACAATTCAAACTTTTACGAACTCCATGTTCTGGATGCAACGCGCGTCAAGTAACTCAAAACCACAGCGTGCCGGTGTCATTAGCGATACAAAAATAAAAATGAATAAGCGCCAAACTCCACGCAAACTGCTCTGTCGCTTGCTCTATAAATAGCAGGCTGCCGTGAATGAACAGGAGAGGAAAAAAACACTACCGCCAGGCTGCTGCAATCCCACGACGGAAAGCAGAGCACCGGCAAAGGGAGAGACACGCAGAGACAGAGAGAGAGAGAGAGAGGAAGACATCGCCAGGCTGCTGTGATCCCACGACGGAAAACAGAGCCCCGGCAAAGAAAGAGTGCCGCCAGGCTGCCGGAGCTCCGAGGAAGAAGAAGCCAGGAGTTGCCGCTGCATCGCGTGAAGGCTCCGAAGGTGAGAAAGGCCATGGCGATGGTCTAATTTCATCGGCTCTCCATCAGCAATGAAGAAATTCTCCTTTTCTCTCTTCTTCTGATCTCTCAAGGCCCCAATCTTCGGCTTGGTCTGTTGATACAATGCCAGGATGGGATGAGCTCCTGCTCTTCGATTCGGTCCGTTGATACGAACTCAGGAGCAAGCGCCAAAACCATGTTAAAAGTGCCAAATAATCTTCTCGCTGCACCTCATCTACAGGCTCGATCATCACGAGTACTTGCCATGACTTGCAGCAGGGAAGATATAAGCAAATCCGCTTTATACAAGTTAAACACTCGCCTCACCTGCTGTACATGTGCTGTCCATATATAAGTGCTGCAGCACACCGTCATGTCAGCAGCAAAGTAAGTGGAGCGAGATAAATCAAAGAAATCATACCCATCTACAAAGATTAAATGGCATCAAAGAAAGCAGCCATGCACGTACTGTCTTACATTCCATCAGTTCAGTGCTTGTGTAAAACTAGCTAGCATGTGCGTACAGCATTTTGCATGTTTCATATTTAGTTAAGCCATGAAAATGTTTAGCTATAGATATATGTTAAATATACGTTTTCACCTCTGCTTGCCACGTGCACAAACTTAGTTAAAACAAGAGGCCTCAACATACTAACATCTTGTGTATACAGGCTTATTTTTCAATTGGTGTCATGCATGTCACGGAACACTGAAATTTGCATTTCTACTAGATTGCATTCACCAAATTCATGCTTTGCTAAATTATAAAATAAACCAAATAAAATGACATATATTCTTTATGCATATTCCTTTCATTTGGGTATCATTCATGAGCATCAACACTGATAAATTGTGTCGCGGCAAGGCCGACACCTAGGCATAAGCATTTCCATTCTGGTAGAAGGGAACTAAAACAAATACGCCAGGCATATGAGCATCGGCATTATGTCCTGATCAAAGTTACATGTGCATTCACTTGTGAGAATCATTCCAAGATCTTTCTCATATATGCATGTTTGGTTGAAAGGAAATTCAAAATATATAACCTCCTTGTTTATACTACATATGCATCCGTGAAATGCTAGTAGTAGTAATTAACAGAGGGAAGGCAAAACATGGGTAAACTAAGCTAAGACTCCATTAAGCACGCTGCCTGCGGGGCCTTTTCAAATCATGTCCATGACAAAATGATAGGGAAATAAAGAAAACTTGATGAATGTCAACCTTTATGTCTCGTGGTGCTGAGCAATTAAAATAATGCTAGCAACCCATAAATATACATGTTGTATTTATCTGCATTAAGCATAAAGATCAAGCAAAATGCATACGCGAACTCATGTGTCATATTCACTAAGTTTGGGTCTACAGAAAGCGTTCATCTACGACGACACGACTGAAGACTAGTTATTTTATTCCCGTAGTCATGTAATAGGCAGCCATATGATTTAATTTGTCTTTTCATGTATTCATATTGGAACTCTTAATGAGGGGTATTCTCTACGGAGATGTAATTAACATAATTTTTATGAATATATAAGAATTATGGAAGTATGGACTCGCAATACCTGAATATCTTACTTTGTCTTATTTAAATTAAACTAAAATCTAACTTGTCTCTGCTGACGCGGAGGCGGGCCTTCACCCGTCCGTTTCCACGCCATCAATCTTTTACGTTTTAACTCCGATTTTAGCGATTCTCGCGCTCACGCATTCGTGGTAACGCGTAGAATAGTTTTGGTGCTGTTGTTTACTTCTGTTGGAATTGTTTGGTGTACTGTTTCATATTTATTGTATTGTTTTCTTGTATGTGTTCGTGTGATGCGTATAGGAAACGCGTCGTTTGAGGAAGTGTTTGAAGAACCAGCTGTTGAAGAGTTTGAGCAGCAGCAGGGTTGGGAAGAAGGCAAGTATTCCTTGATCATGCCCGTTTATACCTAAATGGCATGCATTTTAATTACACCGTTTATTTATCGATTGCATTAATATTGCTGGGTCCCATTAAGGATTTTCCTAGTTTCTTTTACCATACCTTGCACCTGGGTTATATAACTAATTTTGATTTGTAGATGATGCTTAGTTTGCTCAACTGGGATTGGCCTAATGAAACCCCTACTCTATGTTCCATTACTATCTTTAATTAATTAATGGACAAGATCACCTCTTTTAATTGGAACATGAAGCGACCACCCAGTAAAACAGTGCAACCATAGGTGCTATGTGGCTCTGGCTTTGACTGACTAATTAGGTATCTAGTTTGGGATAGTTTTACCCGAAAGGGGCAAGAGGCGCGGCGGTTGACGAGGTATAGCCCGGTCCTCGTGAGCGGCAGGCTTTGCTAAGATACGCGACTCACTAGGGAGGGTTATGCTTTGCTCTTGAACCGGAAACCTTAGCGAGCTATCACTTATTAGAGTATCTTTGTAAAGGTCTCATAGTGAAACCCAATATTCGGTCCACGTGGTGTGGGAAGGGTACATGCTTTCGGGCAATGGGAATCACGGCTTATGGTGAATGTGTACAACCTCTGCAGAGTGTAAAACTGTTATAAAAGCCGTGCTTACGGTCATGAGCGGCCTAGACCCTCACATGATTAATCTATCTGAATATGATCTAAATTGTGGTTACCTGAATTTGATGGGTTTATGCCATTTATTTAATCGTGGTTGGTATATACTTATATCTGCTAGTAAATAGATGCTTAATAAAATTTGACCAACTAAAAGTGCTTAATGCAACTACCCTTTCAGCCTTCCACTTTATAAAGCCTAGCATGTCATTTATTTCCATACTTTGCTGAGTACGATATGTGCTCACGCTTGTTTATTTATATTGCATCGACCACACTCGGACTGCTGCTCAGATTGGGACAATTTTGAGGACTATACTACTGATTTTGAGGAATTCTAGGTGAGTCCCCAGTCAACTGCCTATGGAGATGGAGTTATTTCGTTTCGTTTAGTTAAACGTTTATTTAAGTCTTCCGCTATGACATTTGTGTCAACTCTGAGATTGTAATAAATACACTTTAATACTCTTTCGTATGCATGGTTTTTGGATATTCCTTTGTGACGTCTACCATATGTGTGTAAACTTGATCCTGGCGCACATATGAGATGCATATGGTTTTATTCCTAAAACCGGGTGTGACAAGTGGTACCAGAGTTGTGTTGACTATAGGACGCAAACCTAGATAGCAATGGTCCTTCTTTAAGGATTAAATTGCTTAATCAGTCTTGTTTTAATTACCCTTGCTCTCATTTTACTATATTCTTGCTCTTTGATAATTTATCTCTTCCTTGCATTTATTTTATTTCTATCCCATTTTCTTATTGTCTTACATTGTCTTGATGTCTATAGATTTGTTCTAACCCTCTCCTCTTTCTTTCTAACCCATAGATGATTTTGACTAGACAAGGTGCTCGTAGAATGGCTAGAACCCCTTCTCCTCTTCCACCCCCATCAGTGCACGAAGAGGAAGATGCTGAAGAGGTGGAGCAGGAAGTGAATCAGGAGGAGCACGCTTCAGTAGCATCAGTAGAGGGAAGTGTTGGACCCCCTCCGCCACCAGCTAGGTGGACTGCGACGGTTCACTACCACACTGGAGGTCATGCTCCATTTCCGATGCTACTCCGGACAATGTTCGCTCGTCTTCACTACCGTGTGGAGATAGATTACCGTGGAAGAAGAAGAACCCATCCAGAGTACCCAGAGGAGTGGGATGTGTCAGTGCACATCCGTGAGGCTGACTATGAAAATGGAGGAACCAAGGAGATGGGAGTGCACCATGTCGTCGCCACTAATGCAACTTCTGAAGTTGGAATTGAGGATGCAGCCAGACAGGCACTCTCCGCGCTTTGCTTTGAGGAGGCTGTGGTAGTGGATCACGCCCCTTGCGCATATGTTCCTAAAAGAAAGTCAAGCACTCTAGAGGGCGTGGTGCCACAAGTCCCTGGAGTGTTGAGTTCCACGCTTATCAGCCAAGTGGCCTTCACTGAGATGCTGAACTCGCACACGGATTGCACTGCAAGAGAGCTACAGAGGGTGCATGAAGAACTTACTATTGAATGAAGGAATAACACGAGGCTTAGAGCTGAACTCTGGGGAGAAGTACCCCCACCTTTAGATGAAATCGATGAAGATCGAGCGGCTCACTCCCCACCCCACTTTGGAATCCGTTATGGATCACCTAGTTGCACCACCTATACCCAATAGGTTAGGATGTCCTCCCATTTATTAGCTTGGTATGTTTAGAATCGTTGAGACTCGTGCGTAGCGTGTGGCGAGTCTTGTTTTAAGTGTGTTAGAGATGCTTGTTTTGTGCTAAGTGTGTGATTTGGTTCTTGGTAATGACTGCACTTAATTTATGGAGTGATGACCACAATTAAGTATTATTAAATCAAATGATTTAGCTAGTTTGGGTTATATCTCGGTCCCTGTTTTCATTATTTACTCATCTCATTATCGATTTTATTTTATCTCTCATATAAATCATATCATGCTCAAATCTGTTCTCGTCGCAACACGACATCCTGGTACCTTTTGATTTAATTCGGATGCTACAGAACTCCGATTGACATGAAACCAGTTTGGTTGGATTAAGGACTGGATAATCTATGTTATGGGAATTTTTCGTGATTTTTGGACATTTTGACAGGAAGATACAGGTGTTTCATTGGAGTGTTCAGAATCTGTTTCGAGTCCAGACGTGGTTGTGTTAATTATTTAATATCTCGAGTTACAGAAGTCTGATTGAGTTGATTCAAGTTGGGTTAGTTTCAGAATTTGGTAACCTACATTCTGACAAAAGATCATTATTTTTGAATATTCATAATTAGATTTATGTCTATTTCATTGTGATGCACTGAATCTGCCCATGAAATCAGAAAATTCTTATCTGTGTTGAATCTTTCTCTGTATGCCTTTATCTACAACCATCTGAATCTCATGTTTCTAACCATCAGATGGCGAACACTAGGTCTGGGAGTGGAGTGGATCGACCAATTGTGATTCGTTAGGGACGTGCCAACCCCAATCCTAATCCCCCGCCGAATCAAGCACCACCCGCCGCAATGGACCAGATCCTTGCCAACCAGACCCAGATCCTCCAGAACTTGGCTACTGCTATGGCAGGCATTCAAGCTCAGCTGAACAACAACGGAGTTCATGAGCCACAAGCCCCCTACCTACTCCCATTCTTCAGATCCTCTCCTATACCTAAACCACAAGGGACAAGCATCGGGAGTTAATGAGTCACAAATCCCTACCTACTCCCATTCTTCAGATCCTCTTGACGCTGATGATTGGTTGAAGACCGTTAAGAAGAAGCTAGATATGGCTCAGTGTATTGACAGGGAGAAGGTCTTGTATGCCTTAGGCCGCTTGGAGGGATCAGCTTCAGATTGGTGGGATACTTACCATGCTGCTCATGCCACCCCTAATGCTATCACCTGGCAGGAATTCAAGGACAGCTTTAGGAGTCATCATATCCCTGCCGATGTCATGAAGCTAAAGAAGGAGTTCCTCTCTCTCAAGCAAGGGGGGATGTCAGTCAGCGAGTACAGGGACAAGTTCTTTCAGTTGTCTCGCTACGCCCCAGATGAGGCGAAGGAGGATGAGCAGAAGAAGGAGCTATTCTTGGAGGGATTGATCTCACCGCTCCAGTATCAGCTCATGGCTCACACCTTCCCATCATTCCAGAAGTTGGTGGACAAGGCTATTGGCTTGGAGCACAAGCATCGTGAGTTGGGGGAACAGAAGAGGAAGTTCCTGGCCTCAGGACAGTCAAGCAGTAACACCCATCCTCGTTTCCAGCAGCCTCAGCAGGGCGTGTCCGTTCGCTTCGGTGGACAAGGGGGTAACTTTGGGCAGAGTCAGGGTCAGCGATCATCACCTCCACCCCAGCGCCCCGTTTTTCAGCAGAACCGCCAGACCACCCCAGCTCAGACTCCAGTGAAGACCCCTGCACCAGGCAGTGCTACTACCCCTCGTGCTTGCTACATATGTGGAGATCCGGGTCACTTTGCCAACAACTGTCCTAAGAGGAATGCTCAGATTCCATAGCGCCAGGGTAGCAATGTATCTAGGCAGAATCCTCCTCAGCAGCATAACAGGAGTGGAAACCAGACGCCCCAGAGCAACAGAGGCCAGCAGAACCAGATACGTGGCAGGGTGAACCAAGTTGCCCCAGAGACCGCTCAGGAGGCTCAGGACGTGGTACTTGGTATGTTCCTTATCAACTCAGCCCCTGCATCGGTTTTATTTGATTCTGGAGCATCCCATTCTTTTATTACTGCTCAGTATGTATTTAGCCATAACATACCCATGCACCCCATGAAGCGTGATATGATAGTCAGCTCCCCTGGAGGAATCCTGAAAGCCACTTTTATCTGCCCTCGTGTTAATTTGAAAATAGTAGGGGTAGATTTTCCTACTGATCTGATAGTCCTGAAATCTGAGGGGATTGATGTCATACTTGGAATGGAATGGTTGGCTGCATTTGATGGGATAATTCAGTGTGCCAGGAGGTCAGTGTTGTTAACAAGCTCTCAAGGAGAAAATGTCGAATTTATTGCTACAGTACCCGCAGCGGCAGATGGTACGGTTAATCAGCTGGAGGGAGCACCACTTGAGGACATTAGAGTGGTTTGTGATTTTCCAGATGTCTTCCCAGATGATTTGCCAGGTATGCCACCCGATCGAGACATTGAGTTTCTTATTGAGCTTTTACCTGGTACTGCTCCTATTTCTAAAAGACCTTATGGAATGGCTGTTAATGAACTAGAAGAACTTAAGAAACAACTTAAAGAATTATTGGATAAGGGTTATATTCGTCCTAGTTCTTCATCATGGGGAGCACATGTTATTTTTGTTGGTAAGAAGGATGGCACTCAGAGGATGTGTGTGGATTATCGTTCTTTAAATGAGGTAACAATCAAGAACAAGTATCATTTACCCAGAATTGAGGATTTATTTGATCAGTTGCAAGGAGCTAAGGTTTTCTCCAAGATTGATTTACGATCTGGCTACCATCAATCAAGGATGTGTTGGACTGGGACCTCCGACTTCTGTGTCTGAGATCAAAAGCTTCCTGGGATTGGCTGGATATTACAGGAGATTCATCGAGGGCTTTTCTAAAATAGTGAAACCTCTTACATCACTATTAGAGAAAGGCAAGGAATTTGTTTGGTCAGAAGCTTGTGAGGCCAGCTTTGAGGAATTAAGAAGGAAGTTGACTACAGCTCCAGTGCTTGCTATGCCAGATATTCACAAGAATTTTGACATATATTGTGATGCTTCTAGAAAAGGACTTGGTTGTGTTCTTATGCAGGAAGACAAAGTTATAGCCTATGCATCAAGGCAGGTGAGAAAACATGAGCTAAATTATCCTACTCATGACTTGGAACTAGCAGCTATTGTTCATGCCTTGAAGATCTGGAGACACTATATCTTGGGTAACAGATGTGAGTTGTATACTGATCACAAAAGTCTGAAGTACATATTCACTCAGAAGGATCTGAATTTGAGGCAGAGAAGATGGTTGGAATTGATCAAGGATTATGATCTGGGAATCATCCAGGCAAGGCAAATGTGGTTGCAGATGCATTGAGCAGGAAATCGCAAGCGAATCTAGTGCTTGGTCGTCAGTTGCCAGAAGAGTTGTGTGCCGAGATGGAAAGGCTGAACTTGGGATTTCTCAATCAGGCAGAAAGTGTGACTATGAAGATTGAGTCTACACTTGAGCAGGAGATTCGAAAGGGTCAGCTTTCGGATGAGAAGATAAAGGAAATCAAGGAAACCATGCTAGCAGGAAAAGCTTCAGATTTCACCGAAGATGAGCAAGGTACGATCTGGTTTCGAAAACGGATATGTGTACCCGATATCGAGTCTCTTAGGGAGAAAATATTGAGAGAGGCTCATGATTCTGCATATTCGATCCATCCTGGAAGCACCAAGATGTACCAGGATCTGAAGGAAAGGTATTGGTGGTATGGATTAAAAAGGGATGTGGCTGCTCATGTGGCATTGTGTGATGTCTGTCAGAGGGTTAAGGCTGAACATCAGAGACCGACAGGTTTGCTTCAACCCCTCAAGGTACCTGAGTGGAAGTGGGAAGAGATTAGTATGGACTTTATAGTTGGTTTACCTCGTACTAGTGCTGGGTATGACTCTATATGGGTCATAGTGAATCAATTGACCAAGGTGGCTCATTTTATTCCAGTGAAGACTACTCATTCTAGTTCCAGGCTTGCAGAGTTATATATGTTCAGAATTGTTTGTCTGCATGGTGTGCCTAAGAAGATAGTTTCTGATAGAGGTACTCAGTTCACATCTAGATTCTAGCAAAAGTTGCATGAGTCCATGGATAGAAAGTTAAATTTCAGTTCTGCTTATCATCCGTAGACAGATGGTCAGACAGAGAGGACTAACCAGATTTTGGAGGATATGTTGAGAGCTTGTGCCTTGAAGCATAGAGACAGTTGGGATAAGAGTCTTCCGTATGCAGAGTTCTCATATAACAACAGTTATCATGCAAGTCTGAAAATGGCTCCTTTCGAAGCCCTTTATGGTAGAAAATGCAGAACACCTTTGTATTGGAGTGAAACAGGTGAAAGTCAAGTGTTCGGGCCAGAGATTCTGCAGGAAGCTGAGAGACAAGTTCAAATCATTAGAGAGAACTTGAGAACAGCTCAGTCAAGGCAGAAGAGTTATGCAGACACAAGAAGAAGGGAATTAATCTTTGAGGTAGGCGATTATGTGTATTTGAAAGTTTCTCCTATTTGAGGTTTGAGAAGGTTTAAGGTAAAAAGCAAACTATCTCCTCGTTTTATTGGACCCTTCAAGACTGTTGATAGGAAATGTGAGGTTGCTTATCAATTGGAGCTGCCATCCAGATTGTCAGATGTTCATGATGATTTCCATATCTCTCAGTTGAAGAAGTGTCTTCGAGTGCCTGAGGAAGAATTACCTTTGGATGAGTTGAATGTTCAAGATGATCTGACTTATATGGAATATCCGGCTAAGATTTTGGAAACTGTTGAGGGAGTTACAAGGAGTAAAGTGATTAAGATGTGTAAAGTCCAATGGAGTCATCATGGAGAAAGCGAGGCAACTTGGGAAAGAGAGGATGAGTTGATGGCAGAGTTTCCTCAGATTTTCTCTAATCCATCCGAATCTCGAGGACGAGATTTTCTTTAAGGGGGTAGGTTTGTAACACCCTAAAATTCATCATAATTAAATTGTAGCAACTTTCTGAAATTTTTTAGGATTTATTAGGGTCTAATTAAATTTTTGGAGAATTAATTGGAATTCTTGTGAATTAATTGAATTTAAATATCATATCAAATAATTTTAGTAAAAAATAAGTTGTTGATGCATTCATGTTGTTGCATTTGTCTTTTGCTTGCTGTTAAATTAAGTTGGAATTTAAATTCTGTTTAAATTCGAATTTAATTTGAATTTGTTTGAGCCATAGAATAGTTGTTTCTGTCAAGTTCACTTTTGCCCCTCCAACTCTTGGCCAGCCCGAGTTTGCCCCCCTCTACTTCTTTTCTCGGTCAGCCGGCCCAAGTCCTTCGCGGCCCATCTTCCCGCGACGGCCCGTTTTCTCTTTCTCTCCCTCTCGCGTCGCTGACAGGCAGGGCCCGCCTGTCAGGACCTTCTTCCCGAGTCGGACTCGAGTCCGACCTGGGTTTGGTCGCGCCGCCTCCTCCGGCCGGGGCACGCACGCCAAGGTGCGTGGGCCCAGCCCCTGTCACACCCTAAAATTTCTAAATTTTAGGATGTGAATAATAATCTCAATTAATAAAATTATTTTCTTCATTTTCTATAAAAATTTTCAACATTTGTATAAATATAAGGGAATTTAGTATAGGAAAAATTTGTCTTCTAAATTAAATTAAAACAGTATAGGCTATATTAGTGTTTTGTTGCATTCATGCTGGTGCATTATTTTGTTGTTTCTTGCGGTTCAGTCTGAGTATAAAATTATTTAAATTTAAATATGAATTTGCATTTATTTGTGCTCTCTAGAAACAAAATTTCTAGCTCAAGATTGAATTCCCTCCCTCGACTCAGTTTAAGCCAGCTGGTTTACAGTCTCAAGTTCTTGTGCATCGGCTTGTTTTGTCACACTGTGTCTCTCGGTCTCCACATGCTATATATCTTCCTGTTGCAGCGCCATCGTACCCTATCGAGTCGGACTCCATCGCCATTGCATTCATGTCGGCGAGGCCGAACTAGTCAACAAACATCAGCCAGTACGCTACCGAGCTGATCTCTGTTCAAGTTCTCATCTTCTTGCAAATTGCAAGCCGAGTAGCAAGCAGCCTAGCAAGCTAGCCACGTTCTGGAAGCCAACGTCAGTGATGAACAGCTCAAATATGCATGCTTTCATGCACGTAAGCACACTAGCAAAATGTGCCTATTAGCTAGTTTCGTGCATGGCATGTCGTTTGTTGTAATGCGTCAGGCTGCTGGGTCCGTTTGGTTCAGCAGGCCCCTGACCTACAACTAGAAGGCTTCGATCTAGCAATCCGACTCCAACTCTGTCTCGCTACCAACATGGGACTAGGTGTTAGTCTCTCCGTTCTCCTTTGCACGACAAATCGAATCAGGACCGGGTTCCTGCCACAACACGCTGAATCGGGTGCGATTCCAAGGGATCCACCAAGCCAGTTTGGTCATCTATAAATAGCAGAAATCCGGTGCCCTTGCCCTTTTTCCTCGCACGCGCCGCCACAGAACCCTAGAGAGTAGCTCCACCACCTCAGTGATCCGATGCGCCGCCAGAAAGGAGCCGACCGCTGCCGAAAGTTTTCCCGCCGCCGAGCTTTTATGGCGCTGGCCATCTACACCATCTCTGACCCTGCTCCACTTCGTATCTGTCTTGATTGCACCACGGTGAGGATTCCCTTCGTGATCTCCTTCACATCTTGTCTCTTGTCCGGCCATGTTCGCTGCTGCCGCCGCTTGCTAACCATGATCCCTGCTGCTTGGTGTGTTGCCCCTGTGCTGTGCGCGGTGCCACTGCCTCCAGCGCTGCGCCGTTATTAGCAGATCTGTGTGGATGCAAAGAGCCTGACCACCGGTCATATGCACACAGCTGCCGCCGGCGAGGAACGACCGACGATCACCGTGGAGAGATCATCAGTTGCTGGCCATCCTATGTAACTCCTTTGCCGTACTATGTTACTGCCCAAGTACTTTGATGATGCCCTGCCTACATCACGTTTCAGCAATAATAATTCAGTTCTCTTATCACGTATATCCATGTAAGACGTAAGCATGAGAGGTTAAATTGATATCAGCCTGCACGTCCTTTGTTGTTTAGTCTCCTCTCTGCATGTATGAACGTGCAGAACACTGTGGCATTATTTTTCTATACAGTTCAGTATGTGTTCACTAGTTTCAGTTATTTATTCATCTTGTCATTCTGATTATGATCTGCTATCTTGCCTAATTTCTCTTTGTTCAACCCGACACCAAAATATCCAAAATCATCAAGTGCCACTGCAATTTGGTGTTTTGTTTTCGGTCAATGATATTACTGTCACATCCTGACTACTTCTGCCTTTGAAAATCCACGTCTTTCTCATTTCAAATCCATTTTTAGTTATTTTTGCGCTCACGCGATCCTAGTGACGTGTAGAGTAAGTTAGAGTGCTTATTTTGTTCTGTTTGAAATGCTTGGTGTACTGTTATTTATTTTTCTTTGTTTGCTTGTTTGTATGTTTGTGTTGGATGATTGCTGCGACTAGAACAATTGTGGACTGACAGATTTCAAGATCAAGAAAAGACTCTGAGCAGCTATACTTTGGATAAAGGCAAGTGTATTGTGTTCATGTAATGTCCTAATAATTATTAATTTCACTATCCATGCTTATGTTTTAATTTGATGGGTCCCAATTAAGGATATGCCTAGCCACCATAATGATCCTCCATGAAACCTGTTTTTTTATATTCTTGTTGGGTAGCTATGCTCAGTTGTTCTACTTGGTTATATAGTGAAAAATTATGTTAACTATGATAATGATGAACTTTGTTATACCTGGATATGTTTATCTTAATCACAAGATCACTTGCATTAATTGGAACATGGAGCGACCACTCAGGAAAATAGTACAACCATGAGTACTACTATGGCTATGGTCTTAGCTTATTAATTAGAGACTTTAGTCGATGGTAACCTTACTTGAAAAGGGCAAGAGGTGCGGCGGTTGACGAGGTATAGTCCGGTCCTCTTGAGCGGTAGGCTTTGCTAAGATACGCGACTCACTAGGGAGAGTTATGCTTTGCTCCTGAACCGGAAACCTTAGCGGGTTACTATTTACTAAAGAATCTTTGTAAAGGCTTCGTAACGTCCCTATGCGGTCACACCTTGGTAGTGTGATTTAAGAGATTTGGCCACCTAGGCATGGTTGGGTTTAAAGTTCTTTGAGCTTTTATGCGAACTTGTGGTGAAAGTGTACAACCTCTGCAGAGTGTAAAACTGATATATCAGCCGTGCTCACGGTCAAGAGCGGCCTGGACCCTCACATGATAATTAAACTTAAAGATGAAATAAATTATGGTCTATGGTTATGCCTCTATTATTTATTGATATATCAGTGTTTAATTGGGATGGTATAAACTTACATATGCTAGTAATTAGGTGCTAATAAAATTTGACCAACTTAAAAGTGCTTACTACAGTATGTCAGCCAGCCTTTGGCCTTAGCCTTGCATGTCATATTACATTTGCTGAGTACGTCATGTACACATGCTTGCTATTTCCAAATTATTTTTGTTCCATATAAATGGATGCTGCTCAGAAAGGAAAGATGTTGTGAAGATTTATGAAGACAGTGCTGAAGCCTAGGCGTACGTGTTTCCCCCAGTCGATTGCCTGTGAAGGTTGGAGCCTTTGTTTCCAGGATACGTTGTTTACTCTGATAGACTCGTAAGTCATTTATATTTATTTTACGTGATACTGCATCTTTTATTCACTACTGTTATACTGTATGTGTGAAACTTGATCCTGACACACATACAGTGTACATCTGGTTTGTTTTCTAAAACCGGGTGTGACAGCCCCCTTTTATCCAGCGCGCGTCGCCCCCTCTGTCTCTCCGCTCTTTTCGCGCACTGCCCGCCGCTCTCGCATAACCCTAGCGCCGCCGCCTTCGGAGCTCCGCCGCCGCGCCGTCGTCGTCCCACTCTCGCCGTGAAGCACTCCCGGAGGTCCGTCTCGAAGCGCCGAAGTTTTCCCCGTTGTCCAATGCGAGTTTTGCCCTCTTTTTGCCGAGCTAATCGACCGCC
Organism: Echinochloa crus-galli; assembly: GCA_900205405.1. Lineage (NCBI taxonomy): Eukaryota > Viridiplantae > Streptophyta > Magnoliopsida > Poales > Poaceae > Echinochloa > Echinochloa crus-galli. The sequence goes on from OAMR01000385.1 coordinate 157,877, forward strand.
GTCCTTCCCACAGCGCCGCCGCCGCCGATTCCCCGTCGCCGGCCGCCGTCGAAGCTCCTCCACCGCCGAGGGTCACCAGGGTGAGTTCGTGGTGGCCCCCTCTTGCTTCTGGTGTGGTCCGCGCTCGAGTTAGTGGCGTCTAGCTCGGTTTCGCATTTGCGCCGGCGAAGCACCGCCGTGTTGCGCCAGCAGCGCCGCCGCTCTGCTTCCCCCGCCGGCGAGCCCCTCCGCCGATCCAATCTCGGCCATCGGATCTTGATCCAACGGCCGAGCTTCGCCCTTGCCCCCAGTCAAACAGCGACTCACCGGTCAACTAGAGAAGATTTGCAAAAAGGCCCTCCAAGTTTTAGAAATTAACCCGCCTTCCTAGCGCGGTTCAAAAATAATTCAATTTAGGTCCTTTTTCTTTCGGTTTGGCCACTGCAAGATTTAAAATTGCACCCGAAGCCCAAGTTTTAACTTTTTGCATGAAAACCCTCGAGTTTTTATACAAAATTATGTTTTAGCCCTCGGTTTCTCACAGTTAAGCCCCTAGAAGTTTTAAAACATCGCCAGCAAGTCCCTGAACCTTAAAAAAGCCATATCTTTTACGTTTTAACTCTGATTTTAGCGATACTCGCGCTCACGCGTTCGTTGTAACGCGTAGAATAGTTTTGGTGCTGTTGTTTACTTCTGTTGGAATTTTTGGTGCACTTTTTCTTATTTATTGTATTGTTTTCTTGTATGTGTTCGTGTGATGCGTATAGGAAACGCGTCGTTTGAGTAAGTGTTTGAAGAAACAGCTGTTGAAGAGTTTGAGCAGCAGCAGGGTTGGGAAGAAGGCAAGTATTCCTTGATCATGCCCGTTTATACCTAAATGACATGCATTTTAATTACACTGTTTATTTATCGCTTGCATTAATATTGCTGGGTCCCATTAGATGTGTATAAGAGACAGGTACTTATCTTGCATACTTTAACATTGCCTTCAGCAATAACACCTCGAATAAAATGATACTTAGTTGCTCAACTGGGATTGGTCTAATGAAACCCCTACTCTATGTTCCACTATTATCTTTTAATTAACTAATGGCAAGATCACCTCTTTTAATTGGAACATGGAGCAACCCCCCAGGAAAACAGTGCAACCATAAGTGCTATGTGGCTCTGGCTCTGACTGACTATTTAGGTATTCTAGTTTGGGATAGTTTTACCCGAAAGGGGCAAGAGGTGTGGCGGTTGACGAGGTATAGCCCGGTCGTCTTGAGCGGTAGGCTTTGCTAAGATATGCGACTCACTAGGGAGGGTTATGCTTTGCTCCTGAACCGCAAACATTAGCGAGCTATCACTTATTAGAGTATCTTTGTAAAGGTCTCATAGTGAAATCCAGTATTCGGTCCACGTGGTGTGGGAAGGGTACATGCTTTCGAACAATGGGAATCACGGCTTATGGTGAATGTGTACAACCTCTGCAGAGTGTAAAACTGTTATAAGAGCCGTGCTTACAGTCATGAGCGGCCTGGACCCTCACATGATTAATCTATCTGAATATGATCTAAATTGTGGTTACCTAAATTTGATGGGTTTATGTCATTTATTTAATCATGGTTGGTATATACTTATATCTGCTAGTAAATAGATGCTTAATAAAATTTGGCCAACTAAAAGTGCTTAATGCAGCTATCCTTTCAGCCTTCCACTTTATAAAGCCTAGCATGTCATTTATTTCCATACTTTGCTGAGTACGACATGTGCTCACGCTTGTTTATTTATATTGCATCGACCACACTCGGACTGCTGCTCAAATTGGGAGAATTTTGAGGACTATACTACTGATTTTGAGGAATTCTAGGCGAGTCCCCCAGTCAACTGCTTGTGGAGATAGAGTTATTTTGTTTCGTTTAGTTAAACGTTTATTTAAGTCTTCCGCTATGACATTTGTGTCAACTCTAATATTGTAATAAATACACTTTAATACTCTTTTGTATGCATGGTTTTTGGATATTCACTTGTGACGTCTACCATATGTGTGTAAACTTGATCCTGGCGCACATATGAGATGCATCTGGTTTTATTCCTAAAACCGGGTGTCACAATTTTTTGGAGAAAAACTATGAAAAGCATGGTTTCTATAGAGTAGAGACTTGGAGATAAAAAGCATGATTTTAGAACAATATGAAACTGGTTTCATATTTTTTTTATCTAAACAAATTTTCTATGATATAAATACCTTCAAACTTATATTTTAAAATACTTTCAAAGTAGGTACTAAAAATAGAACAAGTTTCTTGAAAACAAATAAAAAGCTGGTTTCAGTTTTAATCTAAAATAAATTATGTATATTTTTTCTAAAATTAAATCAACTTTTAGGGTTTATAATCGTATAGTGTTTCTCAAAAAAATATTTGTATGATTTTTTCTGTAAAGTTCATTTGACCAAACTATCTGAAGAGTCTATTTTACATCCCTTGAAGTTTACGTGGCACCATGTAGGACGGGTGACGTGGTGCCACGTCACCCAAAACCGCCTTGTATACCGCTTGGGGTGGAAAAACAAACGGTTTTCATAGTTGAGGGAGCATGAATAATCGGATTTATTTATTAGGGAGGAAATCCGGACTTTACTGATTGTTGAGGGAGGTATAGTGGACTTTTTCCTTTATAAAAATATAAAATAAAATTGACGCTTCATTTTCTTTTTGGCGAAAATGGACAACCACATCATATTTCTACAATTCTATCTAACCAGTGACAATTGGATGAGAATAGATTATCACGCTTCACGAAATTACTCAACATGAACTCCATAAATAGGCACTACCGAGCATAAAATGTGTTGCAATAAATTATGCAGTTGCTGCCCCAAAATAATGTTATGCAAACCGAAGCAATGACAAAAATACGCAAAATTACAATTCTTGCTTGCTCTGGCTAATCTCACATAGAGGCATACAACACATGAGAGCACACCCTTATCTCAACGCCGACCCCTCAACATTACACTTCCACAAAAGATTAACTATATTTTACCAACAAGTTTTTACTCTTTGACACCAAACATACCACAAAATTATAATTCTTGCTTGTTCTAGATAATCTCACATAGAAGCATACTGCACATGAGGGCACACCCTTTTCTCACTGCCAATCCCTCTACATTACACTTCCACAAAAAAATAACTATATTTTACTAGCAAGTTTTCACTCGTTGACATCGAACCTAATGTTCTCACTGCCAATCCCTCTACATTACACTTCCACACAAAAAAAAATAACTATACATTACTAGCAAGTTTTCACTCGTTGACATTGAACCTAACGTTCGGCGGGAGTACTGTACTCAGGCAAGTCCTAGCAATCTCCGTAGCTTTTTCGAAGGGTAGTCCAGTATACGGATATTGCCTTATTTCTACTAAAAGAACCTCCAGGGCAGGCGCGTTTTCAATTACATGTAAAAGAAATTCGAGTTGTCCTCTTGCCGCTTGGAATCCCGTGATCCGTATGCTCTTCAAACAATTATATTTATTACACGGTCCAAGGTATTTCCTGCATGGACCCATTTCAGCCAACCAAAAAGGGCCGCCAGCAAACTGCATGTAAATAAACAAGACAAAAGTGTTATGAAGTGAAGCAAACGATGGTCCTCAAAGAAAAACTCTAGCAACCAGATTCATTTATTAAAATATTCACTATATATATATGATGCAGTATGAACCAGGAATTTTGTGGCATTCTGTTTTTGCCGACAACATTTGTATTATTATCATTTCTAAAACATTCTCGTAAAATCTATTCTAATTAGTTCACAGGTGATGAAAGTGCCTATAATAAACACTCGAATAACAAATAAAACACTTTGTGTAATTTTAGGGTAGGTATAGTATCATGGACTCTTGACAAGAGTCACCTAACACATATCATTTAAATCATGAAACATCCAGTAAACACATGCAGGCAAAATAGTGAGAATACGTCATAGCAAAGAAGCATAAAAAATGTGATATCACTTACATGAACCTCCAGCTTTTCAATAAATGGTGTGGCTCTCAAAAAAGAGACCGAATAAAGAATATTACCAACGTGGTCATGCCATATGTACATTTTCATCTGTAGATGTCTGAGATTGAAAAACTTTAACGGGTTATCCCACAACCATTGCTTCTGGAATTGAAAACACAAAAGGTCACATACTAAAACAAATATATTAGAATTTAAAAGAAAAAAAACTACTGTCGACGGTCCTCTAGGGGCCTACCTCTAGACGTTGAAGACAATTCTTCAGAGTCAGATTTCTTACGCTTGGAATGCCATTGAGAAGGGATACAAGTGCGTGTTGAAAAACTGCACCCCAGAACTGAATATTTGCACTTTGTAGCTTCAAAGATTGGACAAGATCAATATGTGTAAAGGATCCATCGTACTCGAAGGTAGCAAGATTCGCTGCATTGAATTTTATCTTGGTCAAT